>OZ023315.1:33548279-33813279 GCA_964007375.1 Ophion obscuratus
AATATCGACGGCACGACCAGACCGCACCGACTATACTCCACTTGGCGAACGAGAGAGCAGAGCTCGTCTTTATTCGAAAAAACTATCGAAAAAATTATATACATATATATTTTATATGACGAATGAAAAAAAATCGTGACACGTTGTGTTGCAGAGAATCCTTGGACGCTGGGGAACGGAGGCTGGTGAACGAAGAAGAGGAGAAAGAGAAGGAAGAAGCGGACACGAAGTATATATGGCCCTTTTTGCGGTTACGACGAGGGGGCATCTGGGACCATCGCGGACTTCGACGCGCAGCGTATCACGAATACGTACACGTAAACTCATATATACGACTTCATGGGAGCTAGCCGTGGGAGAAAATAATCGAACGAGTCCAAGAAGAAAATATCTTAATGGCAAACATATATAACACTCCTTAAGGATTTTAGAACCGTATCCAACAAAGTACTCTGTATTTCGTCTCTGTATATACAGTCTGTATACTCGATGTATTCGAGTATACAGACTGCATAAATTTCATGTGCAGAATTTCTAGGTCAGTCCCAGACTCGCGTTTCAAGAGGAAATCCTGATCCAACTGTCCCGTCACGTTTTTTTTTTTTTAATTTTCGTTCTCCTCGGCGTCATGTAAAAGTTCCCAGCACATTTTACCACTTTTGACCCTGCCTCGGAGGCATTTTTCAAATAATTCGGACAATCCAGTCAATGGAGCCCGAATTCTTGTATTTTTCTTTTCCACATTCAGTTACTCGGTTTTTGTTCTCCGGGTATTTTATATATTTCAATGATGATTTATAGTAGGGGGAGAAAGGTTGACATTTGTCAGATTTTACGATAAATTACGTCGCGTCTTGCGTCTTGTGAAGTAACAGCTTATGACACTTGTTGACGTGGTTGAGTCGAGTGATCGTCTTTTTGTAACGTGATCGATGGTGTCTCCTCGGGATCCGTACTCGTCGAGGGAAGAGCAATGTTTTTTATCGCTATCGAGCTTGATGACTGCGAATCTGCAAATAATAAATATATACATATTTATATATATATATGTATATTTTTTCAGTAATTTTATTTTTTCTCGCGTTCCATACCCTTGCAGATTTTTACGTACACACCCCTATCACTCCCTACCCCCACTTAGCTAATTTAACATTACTCTGCCACAGCTCCGCCGTTTTGAAGATGAATTAATTTTAAAAAAATGTTTCGTATACTTAAATATACTGCTAAAGTATACCTAAAGTTTGATAATTGTAGAACAATTATTTCTTAGTTTAAAAAAATCCCGCATTATTGCTTATTTTTTCCTGTCTAAATGTATATCCCGCCTTAAAAGGCCTTAAAACGTTTTAGGGGCCCTTAAAAGGTTTTATCTCATGCATAGCGCTGCTTAATTCGAAGCACCGCCCTTGCCGAACCCCGACCGATGGGCCGTTTCCATCCACCAGTGTCGGTTTTTTCAGAAATTATAATTCTCGCAAATGTTTATTATCTCAAGATAGTAATTTCCGATTTTATTATTAATATTATATTATCAGATCATTATAATATTATATAGAACTATTATGCATTATATAGATACTATAATTATATTATATATCGATATAACACTATAATAATATTCATATATTATATAATTATATGTATTATATTTGTATTTTAATTATTATATTTATCATTCATTTTGTGCCGTATTGATAATCTCGTAAATATATATATATATATTAGGGTGTGCGGAAAAAAATCGATACTTTTTTTTTCTGTTGCATCCACTAAAAAAAGGTGAAGTAAAGTAAAAAAATGAAGAATGCTCGAAGGAGAGCTCAAAAAAAAATTATTTCGAATGGCGCATTGCATTTAAATATTTTCCATAAGAATAACCCAGGTAAATATTGGGATTTCTGAATGTGGTAGTGCAACTCGTCAGGAAAAAATCACACAAAGATGTCATTAACATATTATCATGGAGAATTAAATTTCCAACAAAAAAGTTTTTACGAAAAATTAGTTCAGAACAAACGTTCAAGTGGAATCGCTGTCTGAAATTGAATTGATAGAAACAAAATAATTCAGAAGGCTGTAAAAATCGAATTTTTCGCTTTACGAAAAAAATTTTTGGGTTTTTTTTTGTAGATAATGTTCTGCTCTAACATACAACTTGCATGGAATTGTTCTCAAAATATTTCTCTTATACAAAAAAGAATCAAGTACAACAAGAAATATAAAAGAAACGACATCCATCATTGATCGTGTTTCGAAAAGTTTTATTGAATTAATTTGGTTTAATAAGATAAAATGATTTGCTTTTACAGTAGTAGTAGTACATTCCTTTATTTCTTGTACACCCTTGCGGGCTTTTTACAAACTCCTCTCTTGTCTTACATTTTTCCTTTCGCAACTTAACCTAACTTATCTTATCTTAAGTATCCTTCTCTAAAATTTCTTCCCGTTTTCGCCATATTACTCGTCCTCACCTCCCTCTTTTCACCCCTCTATTTCTCTGTCCTTTTCCCTTGCCATTTTTTCAAATTGTCGCACTATTTCGCACATCTCTGGCACTACCTCTTTTCCCTCTAGCGCTCTCTTCCACCCCCCTTCTGGATTTATGCCTTGCTGTCGCTCCCACTTTTTAAATTCTCTCCACGCCCCCCCTTCCAACTTCTTCCGCACCTCCTCACATACCCAGACGTGTGCCAATGTTTCCTCTGCTCCTCCACACACTCTACACCTAGTATTTCGGAATCCTTTTTCCGCCTCTCTTCCTACGCTCCCGCACCTCATTCTGGCCCAAATTTCCCTAGTCGCCCCTCTCACGGTCCCTTTATCCCAATACTCCTCCATCCCCACATCTCTTTTTCTTTCTTTATACTCCCTGGATTTGCTTTTACATTATAATGCTTGATAATCATCGTTCCTTTTTTTAAGAGTCTGTTTGTTGCAATTAGGGTATTTCTGTCGATGATTCTGCACTACGCCCAATAAATATTGTAGCTGCTCTGCGTTTTTTGTTAATGAACCGTTATATGCTTCTATCAAAGTGACACCACGTTCGGCTACGTTATTAACGACGTTTGGACTAAAAAAAATCTAAGCAACTCAAATAAGTGGCATTTTCCGGCCATAATTCAATATTTACTTTCAAAAAATCACGAGGTAAATTTAATTGCTGAAAAAGAAATAAGGATTCTTGAGTAACGAAATCGCTTATGTCTTCTTTCAGCACCATTTCCCAATCATTTTTTCAACAATTACTCGCTCAGAAGGATTTTTTGATTTTTCTCGAGATTGCAGAGCTTGTACCATTTTTGTCTTCACACTTATCGGCACAGCATTGTCAAAAAACGAGAAAGCAACAATTTTCTCGTTGAAGTACCACAAGTGACTAGCTAATTTTTTCGAGGCAGCCTCCCCTCCTACAGGATTCACTTCGCAATAACGAATGAAATTTTGTAGCAGTGACAGATCTTGATTTGGGGGCAAAATGTCGCGGTTTCCCGTTCGTGGCGCTAGCGTGAAGCTTGTAATTTTGCACTACGAGCTACCGCATGCTGCCGCCGGGTGGCGGCTTGTGCTAGGGCGCGCACGCCGCTTAAATAAAAAAAAATTAATTTCAGACAGCGATACCACTTGAACGGTTGTTCTAAGCTAATTGTTCGTAGGAACTTTTTTTGTAGGGAATTCAATTCTCTATCAGAATATCTCAATGACATTTTTGTGAGATTTTTTTCTGAAGAGTTTTACTACGACGTTCAGAAGTGCCAATATTTTCCTGTGTTATTCTTATGGAAAGTATTCAAATGCAATGCGCCGTTCGAAATAATTTTTTTTTGAGCTCTCCTTCGAGGATTCTTCTTTTTTTGACTTAATTCACCTGTTTTTGGTGGATGCAACCAAAAAAAAAATATATCGATTTTTTCCGCACACCCTAATATATACCAGGTGTGTAAGTATGAAACCGGAATTTTTGTACAGAAAAAACACGTTTATTGTAATGATATGATACAAAATATCATATCATCACCGTAGGTACATCCGCCAGTTGTTGTTGTGTTTGAGCGTCGTCTTCGTCCAACAAGGCTTGCAGGTCAGCGTCTTCAAACTTTTTCGGTGATCTTCCACGTTCTTCGTTCTTCACGTCAAAATCGCCACTTTTGAACCGTTTGAACCACTCGAAACACTGTGTTTTACCGAGAGCATGCTCACCAAATGCCTCCACAAGCATTCGATGCGATTCGGCTGCGGTTTTCTTCAGATGAAAACAGAAAAGTAGTGCTGTCGGCAAATCGTAATTTGTTGGCACAAAACTCGACATGTTTATCTCTAATAAACTAATGCTACTGAATGAAACTCGTGTTATTGTGAGTTGGAAATCTTTGTCGGATATCAATACAATAACAAGACACCGCTGACGTGATGTGTCGGTAACTGCATCGACATCTAGCGCCACCTATGGGCAAATTCCGGTTTCATACTTACACACCTGGTATATATATAATTGACGAGCACGTGATAAGACGAATAAAATTTTTTTTCTATCGTTCAGTAAGAAAAAAACACTTATAAATGCACATATTCTGCAATACGGATACATTCTTTTTTCTTTAAAATATCGTGATTATTGTTGAATCTTTTATTAGAAATATATGCAAACAAAATAATTATATTTGTAGGATCAAAGATTGGACACGCACCTCGCGGGGAGTGTCTTCTGGTCACGTAATTGCGCACTTTTCGGAGCCAGCCCTCGTACAGGCGTTCCCGAAACTTGGGGGTCGTGAAGGTGTACAATAGGGGATTGACGGCGCTGTTGACCGGCAGAATGAAGACTACGACCCAGGCGTGAAGATCCGCTATATTATTGGCAGCACAATACACGCAGTACGTGAGGATACGTGATCGAGCGACAAACGCGTGGATTTGAGAAAAAGAAGGAAAAAGTGATGAATGAAAAATAATTTATTCGCATTTTGTACGATCGTGCGATCGTCTGAACCCAAAGGATTTTTCCGAGATCTGCGCGTGCGCGTGTGAATAAAAGAGAGTTTTTTTTTTGGAGATACTCACGAGGCACGGGATATTTCATGAAAGCGAGAATCTTGAGGCCTATTATCGGAGCCCAGCAAGCCGCGTCCGTCAATACGATGAGGAAGAATCTGAACGCGAATTCCGAATCACCAATCGAGAGAGGCGTCTCGTGACGAGTCCTCCAGATACTCGCGAACATTCCGAAGTACACGTAGCCTATGGTCACGAGGCTGCGGCGAATGGAGGGGAAAAAAATCAAGAGAAATCGAAATAAAAGTACGAGGTTTAACGTAAAATTTGGTTCCTCGCGAAGAAAGCTTCGTTTGGGTTTGTTTCGTTTTAATATTTGGTATGATATTAAATATACAACCTTTGGTTCCCTGAGAAGGAAGCTTTGTGTGGGTTTTCTCGGGTTCATTTGTTTCGTTTTAATATTTTGTTGTATATTAAATTTAGATTTTTTCCCCTCGAGACCCAAGCTTTGCTTCGGTTTGTGCTGGAGTTTGTTTGTTTGTTTCGGTTTGTTTCGTTTTAATATTTGGTTTCATATTAAATGTAACATCTTTACTTGCGCGAGAAGGAAACTTTGTTTGGGTTTATTTGTTTCGTTTTCATGATTGAATTTACAATTTTTGGTTCTGCGAGAAGAAAGCTTTGTTTGCGTTTATGTTTGACCTTGTTCAATTCGTTTCATATTCGGCCTGATATTTAATTTCGAATTTTTGTTTCCTCGAGAAGGAAGCTTTGTTTGGGTGAATTTGTTTCGCTTTTATATTTGGTTTCATATTAAATGTAGTATTTTTACTTGCCCGAGAAGGAAACTTCTTTTGGGTTTTTTCGTGTTTAATTGTTTCGTTTTAATATATTGTTGTATATTAAATTTAGATTTTTTCCCCTCGAGACCCAAGCTTTGTTTGTTTTGTTTATTTTGTTTGTTTCGTTTTAATATTTGGTTTCATATTAAATGTAACATCTTTAATTGCGCGAGAAGGAAACTTTGTTTGGGGTTATTTGTTTCGTTTTCATGATTGGTTTGATATTGAATTTACAATTTTTGGTTCTGCGAGAAGAAAGCTTTGTTTGCGTTTATGTTTGACCTTGTTCAATTCGTTTCATACTCGGTCTGATATTTAAATTCGAATTTTTGTTTCCTCGAGAAGGAAGCCTTGTTTTGGTTTAATTGTTTCGTTTCAATATTTGGTTTGATATTGAGTGTAGCATTTTTCCTTGAAAGGAAGCTTTGTTTGGGTCAATTTGTTTCGCTTTTATATTTGGTTTCATATAAAATGTAGCATTTTTACTTGCCCGAGAAGGAAACTTCTTTTCGGTTTGTTTGGATTTGATTATTTCGTCTTCATGATTGGTTTGATATTAAGTTCAGAATTTTTGGTTCCTCGTGAAGGAAGCTTTGGTTGGGTTTATTTGTGCCCTCTTAATATTGGGTTTCAAATTAACTCTAGATTTTTTATTTCTCGAGAAAGAAGCTTAAGGAGATTGGAGCGGTCCCGTTGAGTCAAATGACGGTTTATACATTTTTTTTTCAATCAACGGAAAGTTACCGTCGAGAGGCATGAAAGATGCACGACCGTCGGGAATTCTTGTGAGTGTAAAATAAATACTTTTGGAAATGGGTTTCAACGTATTTTATTGTTCCATTAATGGAGAGTAAATTCCCATTTTATTTATAAAAAAGAATCCAAAATGGCGGCTCTAGCTCCGTCAAATAAAGTCATGCACGGTGTTTTTTCGTATACGCTCCCCTTTCTTGCCGGTTCATTTAAAACAAAAACGGGTTACAATTATGAAACTAGACTAAATTCGGGGGGTCTTATCGTTGTTTGTTTTCTGAAAAATCCCTGGATAACAAAATCGCAGCCATTTGAAAAAAAATCCCCAATTTTTTTGCTCGCCTATTTGCTTCAGGGAACGAAAAAATATTTCTAAATCCCCGGAATGGTCCGGAATGGCCCCGAAAATTGAATTTCACTTTAATTGCATAGAGATTCCTGGCAATGGGTTCATTCGTTGAAGCTGTAGGGCGCCCCGCGTATTGAAAAATGCTGTTTCCAGAAAAACGCGTCTAAAGTTTAATGTTATAAAAAATCGTTTTTAATATGCGTCTTTTACGACCCAATTGTTTGTTTGTACAAACCTGGGTGTTCTAAACACTTTAAGGATGCAAATTATGTTTAAAAAGATCGAATTTTTCATCGTTATCAAAAGTAACCGTTCCTGACCTTCAAAAAAATGCATACGAGGTATAGATTTATTCTGTATGCCAATTTTCAATAAAATATATAATTAAATGTATAATTAAATTTATGCATTTTAATTACGTAAATAAGAAAAACTTTTGTGTCACTACCAACGTGAAAAAGTTCAACATTATCGATGATTATTATGAAAATACTGCGTCAGCGAATGTTTTATACAAGTCAAAATGAAATTTGGAGTAATTCATAATTATGTGTATTTATATTAATGTCACGGGATTATTTATTATTACGATTAATTGATATTAAGTGTTGCCGAAATACAGCAACTTCGCGGTCATTGACGTTGGCATTGACATTGGCAGCAATGCTCTTCATTCGCCAGCCAGGATCTGTAATCTTTCATCAATCCTTGATGGTTCAATATTGAATATATAAGGTTTACGATGTGCAAAATGGCGGGTTTTTTATATTCTCAATGTTTACAAACGTTTAGTTTGTGGTAAGGCAGTAGTCTGGTCTAGAAATTTGACAAAATCGATTTTTTTTTCTTCATTTTATTATTCCTTAGATCTTTCTTAATACGCTTGTGAAAACCGTTTATTGATATTTAAAAAATTAGCAGAGTAATAGAAATTATAAGCAAGCCGCGCGCAAACCTCATCTAACGGTATCAAAACTTTGATCGCGTTTATCTCAGAACTATGTTTTTCAAAACGGCACCCATGATATCTCGATAACTAATTGACCGATCGAGCTCAAATTTTGCACATACCTTCGGTAGCCTCTTTCTAAGGACTGGTAGCGGAATTGAGTCGAACAATAATTTTGCCCACATTTTATAACTCGTCGAATACCCGAAAATGTATGAAATATCGTTAATCAAAGTTTAACAGGCCGCCATTTTGTAACAAAATTTTGTTAAGTACTAATTCTGCTACCAGTGCTCAGAATACTCATACAGATTGAGAATATATTTTTTTTTCAGATGCATACAACATCACCCAGAGTGGGCGCCGATTGAGGCGATTTTCGGCGGACCATGTTGTAAAAAAATAAAAAACTACATGAAAATATTTAAAAGAATTTTTTTTTAAATGTAGATACATTCTCAAAGGAACAATAAACACATACGTAAAATTTCATCAAGACAACTTCAACGGTTTAAAAATTATTCCAACCCAAAAATGACGTCAAAAATCTCGCTCTAGACCAGACTATTGCCTTAGTTCGTTATTATAAATGATTTAACTTGGTGCTAAATAGCCAACCAAAAATTACATGACCCGTAGCATGATCGTCTTGCCCATTTAACTGCACGTAAAATTACATACATTAAATTATTTTTTATATCTGGTGTTTGGTGGTGAAAAAATGTTAAATAGATCGTCAAGTCTCGTCATAGTCTAGACAGTAACAAATATATTTTTTTAAATTCAATCTTGGATTGCGGCTCCAACCACCTTAAGTTTCTGAGGTTTTTCTTTCTCTCTTGATATTCTGATGGAAATATTTTCAGAATGTTCCAAACCATCGAAAAATGACATTTATTAGAAATGCCTATGTGTGTCTGCGTGTGTACGAGAAGTTTTTTCGCGCACGCAAAAACTTCTCCAGTTTATCGGATACCTCGCTAAATTGGTGCACGCAAATAGTTCGAGACAAACAATCCATAGCGAACGTTTTATTCTCCGTTATCGCAGTTTCGAGGCACTCACCCAACGAGATTGAGACCGAGAAAGATGAACGCCGAGTATTCCCAGCCGATGAGAAAGGGATCATCGATGTGGAGTGGAAAGCACATACCGTTGACGCCGTAATAACGCGTGCTGCTTCGCCAGTGGATCACCGGTATAAGCGCGAGAATTATTCCGAAAATCCATATCACGATCATCGATGTGAACGCCGCGTGCGGGGTGAGCGCACGATGGCGTCTCATTGGGACCGCGATCAGGAGAAATCTTTCCACCGACATGAACGATAGAATCATCACCGACACCTTCGATTAAATTAATTACCGATTTAAATTAATTATAGTTGAAATTAATTATCGATTTAAATTAATTATCGTTGAAATCAATTATAGGTAAAATAAATTATAATTGAAATCAATTACAGTTGAAATTAATTATATTTAAAATTAATTATAGTTTAACCCTTTGAAGCATATATTTTTTCTTACGTGCAATCAGCTTAAAACTTTGTACTCGGGGGTTTTCGAGATCGCTGATTACAAATCTGCACTCAAAATTCGGAAATTCAAGATGGCGGATCCAATTTAGCGGACGATAAATGCAAAAATTGTTTGATAAAAGCGAAAGTTGGTACTCGGGGGTTTTCGGGGTCGCTGATTACAAATTTGCACTCAAAATTTGAAAATCCAAGATGGCGGATCCAATATGGCGGACCACAAATACAACAATTGTTTGTTTAGGTTATAATAATTTATAAAATTATTTATATATTATAATTGATATATAAATATATTTTTATAATATATTGTAATAATATATAATATAAAAAATATATAAAATAAAAAAGCGAAAAATAAAAATAAAAAAGTTTAAAAAAACATAAAAAATATGGAGTTAAAAACTCACTACGTCCTCGCCGTTAGCTCCGGGTAATGCTAAAAGCGTAATTTTATTAGAAATTCAGTATAACAGAAACGTCTCTGAATTCATTTTTTGTGTATGGATTGCCTGCTAGATTAAGCAAAATTACATTAATTGTCTAAAAACGTGTTTTTTTGTACTGTAGTGATGATGAACATCCACTGAGTGCAACATAAGCCCTTAATAGTGATATTGTAGTAACAATTGATCTCCTAACACCCTAAATATACATTTACATTCGTCGCGATGCGCTAAAAAAATGTTTATTCAAGAAAAACAGAGTGGAAGTAGGTGACATACCAGTATGTCACTATGCTTCAAAGGGATAAAGTAAACTGACGATAAAAAAATAATCACATTTCTCCTTCCTTTTTTCTACAGTCTTATTTCAGTTTAAGGGGCTATACCAGTGTGACACTTTCAAAAAATCGATTTTTTTTGCCTTTTTCGACTGTGCTTTTTGCCTTTTGACTATATTTTCAAGAATATCATTATCATTTATCAATTTCTCCTCATTTATATCAATATCATATTATCTTGCAAAAATCGATAGTTAAATCTTTAAACGAGTTTTTCTCGAAATGAGATTTTTTAAATTTGCTTACATTGTAGCTCAAAGAGCAATTATCCGATTGACTTGAAATTTGAACTGAGTGCTCTTGAATAGATTTACTCTACAATGACGTAGGATATTCTTAATTTGATGAAAATTGACGATTTGGCATTGAAAAAAACTACCATTTTATAGGCAAGAAAATAGACTTTTTTCATAACTACGCCATTTTGTTAGATTTTGATATTTTTCGAAAATCCTACGCCATTGTACAGGAAATACCTTCCAGTTTAACGACATTTTTTCTTTTTTCGGTTTCAGCTACTCAATCGGCCGGAATCATGTCAGCAGTGGAGGAACTTTTTTTTTGGCGCCTCCAAAGGCAGCGGATAAGCCGCTTGGATCTCAATATTTTTCTATGAAAAAATTATGTAATATAGGTCACATATAGCCAAATATATTGTTAGTTTTCCGAAACATTTGATTGAGTACTTTTCTTCCAAAAAATTCCCGAAAATCACCGAAATTTTCAGCGTTCACACTGGTATAGCCCCTTAATAGCACTTATGCTTGCCTGATCGGCAAAAAAAATTTTCCGTGTAAATTCTATTTGCTTTTTTTTTACCTCGGAGGAAGTCATTGCCAAGATTCCCACGATCGTGCAAGACCACGAGGACATCCAGGCGCTCGCTTCCTGCTTGTATTTATCGCGAAAACGCAAGTCCTCGATTCCGATTATGAACAGATAAAATCCCATGAGCATATCGGACACTGGAAAATTAATCGTGTTTGATTTATTGAACGGTGCGATACGATGAACAAACGTTCGTGCACTTTATGGTACTATTTTCTTCATTGTTTTTTTTATTATTATGTATTTTCCGTTTTATCGAGGATTTATGAGAGCTATAATTACATCCGGATATAAGGGATACATTTTTATTATTGTTATTATTATTGTTGAATAATAATAATATAACGACGACATCAACAACAAGAACTATTTTTTAAATTAATATTCAATAATAATATGACGTCATCATCAACAACAAAGACAGGAACATCAATTATTATTATTAATATTGAACGATAATAATATGATAACGACATCATCAACGACAACAACAACTATTATTCTTATTATTATTATTACTAATATTGAATAATAACAATATAATGAAGACATCATAAACGAAAGAAAAAAAACAAAAACAACAATTATAATAATAATTATTATTATTATTTTGGCCATAGATTTTATTGCTTCAGGCAACGTATTTTCTCAGTTTGCACTCGGCAACATTCACCTGCCCCCGGGGGTTAGGCTCGATCTCAATTTAGACCGGAACAATAATGCCGGGTGGCACTCAAGGACTGCGACACTACCTCGGGTGTCACCCAGTTCAAAAACGCAATACAGAAGTCTTTAAGGGGTCTTCTCACTTTAGACGCTAAAAAAGGTTATTTTTTTGATAGGTTTATATTATAGATATTGATATAACAGTTGTTACACTTAATAAATACACTTTCGAAATGCAGACCCGGGAAAAAAAGTTCATGTCTGAGTGGATATGTTCATATATGTTTCAGATATTGTCATATATGTTTCAGATATTGTCATACATGTATCAGATATATTTGTATCTGACATTTGACAGTATCATATACGATTAGGTCTGATCATATTCCACATCACATATGCATATAGAAGATCATATCTGATCAAATACAGTATCTGGGCTGACCATATATGAACTCATATCTATTTATATCTGGCTAAGTACCAAGGGGAGTTGGTACCGTAAATTCGTATCAGAACATACATGATGTGATATGTGAACGTATCTGTTCGTATAAGGTCATATCCGATCAAATACGGTACCAGACTCCGCTATATTGATCTCATATATGTTTTTATCTGGTCAGGTACCAAGGCGAGTTGGCAGCGTGAAACCATATGTGAACATATATGATGTGATATATGAGCAGGCACGTTCATATAAAATTTTATCCCATCAGGTACGATACCAAACCTGGAAAATATACGAAGTCTTATACACTCATACCTTGTCGTATATGCAGTTCAGTTGTTCACACATGAAAACATCTGAATATATGAAACGATTTATGAGGATATGAGACGATATCCGATCAGATATGGCACCTCACCTGACTGTATTATATGTGATCATGCGAGTTACTATAATATTATTAATTATTAACACGACAAGTGATGACGTGTTAATAACCCCGCTCTATATATGCAAACATTTTAATATCTTCATGACTGCACTAACAAGATTTGATCTGTCTCAACAGGGTAAGATTTGCTCTGATATAGTCGGAGTCATACCTGGTCTGATGGTTCAGATAAACTATGATTCTATCATATGGGCAGGTCTGTTGTTCATAGATGTCCAGGTCTACTGGGATCCACGGTGCTTTATTCTTATACGGACAGACAGATCTGGTCCAATAAGATTAGATTTGCCTGACATGATCAAATCTGGCCCAATAAAATCAGATCTACCTGACATGATCAGATCTGGCCCAATAAAATCAGATCTGGTCCAACAAGATCAGATCTTGCCTGGGGATTGGATCTGGTCAGACCTGCTACGATATGGACTGGTCTGCTCTCAAAATTATCAAAATGGCTCTGATATGATCATACATGCTCAGATATAAGCATACATGATCTGTCATGACGCTACATGAACAGATATTGCCAATTTTCTTGTCTGATCATATCTGATTCTACAGATATGATTCAGATATATTCAGATATGAACTTTTTTCCCGGGGAAAGAAAAAATATATTTAAGTCACTATTTGTAGACGAAAATAGTAGTTAAAAAAATGACCTAAAAAAATTGTAGGTCTGCGCTGTTGATGAAATCACGGAGATGGATCATCCGAAACAAAAAAATCAATGGTTTTGATTCAGTATGTAAATGGCTATAGCGCATATTATACGATTTTTTGATATATACAATTATAACAAAATGGCGGACATTTTTCGAAGAAACAAAAAAAACGTGTTTTTTCTACGTTTTTGGCAAAAAAATAGTAAATATCAACATTTTGAAAAAATCGTTGATATGCGCTACAGCTATAGTTGTTAAAATTTCATAAGGATCGGTTCAGTAGTTTCGAAGATTTTATCAACAAGCCGTCGAAAAACGTTGTATCGTGAAAAACGCGATTAAAGTTTGTTTAGATTACATAAATACATAAAAAAAAACGTTTTATGTATTTCGAAGGTGTATTGATAAAGTGTGACAACTTTTATATCAATATCTATGATATAAACCTATCAAAAAAATTCATGAAAATAGCCATTTTTAGTGTCTAAAGTGAGTAGACCCCTTAAGGGGACGAGGCGTCAAGAAATCTCGATTTTTTTTCGTTTTTTTCTGTTGTTGTCTGTTACTACAATCTCTTCCAAACATTCTGGCGCAATAAAAACTGAAATAATCGCAAAATTGAGCTCAGAAGAGCAATAAAACTCCAATAGTCCGCTTACGGTGCAAGTTGCGTGACCAGGTACGCTTGTTGGATGCGGACAAGAGATCGCAAGCATCGGCAAAAGAAGCTGGGGTGGAAAGAAACCGACGTTCCGTGATTGTTGCCACAGAAAAAGCTGCATTCGAGAAGTTCTACAGCGCCGGCAATTTTTAGCGCACGTAAGGTGCAATTTTTCTACTATAGCACTGCGCGAGAACTTAAGGGGTAAGGCCACAGTAGAATTTTCAAAAAATTAATTTTTTATTTCGCTAGAACGGTGTTTTATCATCATAAGAATAAGTTACTATTCGATTTATAGCAAGAACATTTTTTTCCACCGACTTTGAGCGTATAACGTAAGCCCACCTCTGGCACGGCCGTAGAGTGCCTAAAACTTTAAACGCGTTTTTCTCGAAACGGTTTTTTTCCAATTGTCGTGACAAAACACTTCAAGAATTTTCACTCGTTTTACTTCAAATTTAAAAGTTATGCTCCTAATTGCATTTCGCAGAGAAGTACGTACGGAATTTCTGATTAATCGAAAACTTTTCATTTTATGAGCAGTTTATGAGCAGTTATAACGAAATTTTTCACTGAAAATGCATTTCTTAAGTTCATATACCTACAACTTTTGAATAAAACAATATTTTTTAAATTCCGTACGTACTTCTTTAGGTATTCTAATGTAGATTGACGAGAATTTTTGTTTTTTGTTCTAGGTAAAAAATTGTGGATGCTAAATGTCACGCCGCGGAGCGCCTAAAAAAAAGATAACAAAAGAAAATAATAACAGTCGGCTATTTTGTACATCGAAAAAAAAAATTCTAACGGCTTGATATTCATACTAAATAGATGTGTAATTAATTTTATGAGCGAATCACTTTTTCATACGGAAAAAAATGTTAAATTCGTACATGATTCTATACCCGTTACTGTGGCCTAACCCCTTCAACGCGTTTTTCTCGAAACAGCACTTTGTACTAATTTTGCCGCGATAACTGAAGAACGATTGAAGATATCGCCTTGATTTTTTTCTAAGATATCAACTTTCTCTACAAAATGAACCGACGTTTATGTAAAAAAAAATGTATTATTATTGGTACTAAAACAAATGTCATCCGTTTTTCGATGTTTTTCGAATTTTGGCCGCCTTTTTCAGAATTGTGTGTATTATGACAAATTTTGCTTCAGTCTGTGACGGAACTATGAAGAGAATGGCGTTTGGCAATTTTCGAAGACTTCAATCGGCCATTCGGAATCGTGACAATGAGGGAGTAGCGTGTTAGACGTGTGTTCTTCTTTATCCGCCCATATCTCCCTTAACCCTTTGCGGCATAGTGTAACACTGGTGCTATACTTAATTCAATTCAGATTTTGACGATTCAAAAGTGTTTTTTAATTCAATATTGCGGTTGTAAATGCGTTTCAAAGTTCCTAGGACGTCAATAACCACTAAAGGATACCTATTAAATTTTTACATTTCACGCAGCGGGTGTCATCAATAACGAACGTAGAAAAAAACGTGCACGTAAAGAAAAATGTATGCTTCAAAGAGTTAAGGGTTATTCTACCGTGACGAGATGAAAAAATAGAATTTGTATTCCTTGCATTTTTCAACCCTGTTCCATCATAGAATTAATATCCAATTGTCGGTAAAGTCGATTTTCACTTTGTCGACTCAGTACAGCGCTTCGAAGTAGAAGTGGTTGGCGCGCGCTCTAGTACGGCTGCCCGCCGCGCGTCTCTGGCAGCTGTTGGGAACAGCTGTTGTGAATTTATACCTCAGTATACGTATACTTCTATACATTTAACGTATAGTAGTACAGTAGAACCTCGATTATCCGAACCAATTGAGACCGAGACTAGTTCGGATAATCGAAACGTGGGTTTTTTGGGACGAGATTATAAACAACACCTTTTTACATAAAAACAGTACAAACACATATATTAAAATTTGACATACATATTAACGTTGAAATATATATGTGTGGGTGTGTGTGTGTGTGTATGTGCGTGTGTTTTAAACACCTGGAAAAGTCGAATGCCTTTTTTTATATTTTTTTTTATCCAATCGTCCATTTTTAATTGACGAACGGCTGTAACGCGTTTTTCAGCGGCCAAGTCTTGCAGCCGTTTGAGAAGGAGAAGTTGCGTTGGGTTGCTCATTGTTGGTCACGGCGGTGGCAGCGAGCAACAATGTTTCTTTCGCGCCAACGTTGGGATAATTGAGTCTTCGTTCGGGTAATTGAGGGTTCGGATAATCGAGGTTCGGATAATCGAGGTTCTACTGTAGTCCCTCTTTTCACTATGCGAGTAAAGAGATGCTCTACCGGTTAGTATTGTTTAGTATAGTATAGTAAACTTCAAACGCGTTTTTCTCGAAACAACTTTTTTCATCTGGCGTTGGTGATGAAATGTGCATACATATTAGGGGAGTTAAAAAATCGATTTTTTTCTCTCAACGGAAAATTGAAGTATGTTAAAAAAAAAGAAAGTTTTACAAAATTTGAGGGTTCTAAACAATTTTTTAGTTAGTGCTCAGGCGCCTTTTTCATGTTTTTTTTTTTCATGATTATCGGAGTATTAATTTTTTTATTTCGATGCAGAAAATGTTAGGGCGTGATCCAATGACTTACATTGGGTCATATTTAAATAAGAATTGTATATTGTCACAGAAAAAATGAAATCAAGACTTACTTGATTTAATTTTTTCTGTGATAATACACAATTCTTATTTAAATATTGTTTTTTACGATAAACAATTTGTATGTGCAGATTAAGAATCAATATATGTAATTCGGTTGTGAAAATTATATCAACCACTTGATGAACAATAACACGGTGTTTACATCACTGTACGTCTAACAAGTATGCGTGTTTTTTTTTGGAGTAATATGCGGTTTTGGAGTAAGAAAACAAAGTCGTACGGATTCGAGAGTTACAAGCCGCGGCGCTGTTGACGCTACTGCACCTTTGTTTCTCTGACTGTCCGTGAGTTCTTTTCGCGATTCATTCGACTGTTCCCAGTAGTTGCTGTATTGAGATACGTCACAGTACACGTAAAAATAAAAATGTAACAAAGTTTATTCGAAAGATTTGAGCTCCCGTGCAGTTTTTTGGACTTGAATCCGTCACTTTGGGACTTTAATCAGGATTATAATACGTGCTTGATTACTTTTAAAAACATGCAAGTTGTGAACGACATAGCTGAGCGAGCCGTTTCTTTGATGAAAGATTTCAACGGTTTGATTACGAAAAACAAAGACCATAAACAATACCTGTTGCAAGTTGTGAGCGAGCACAGAAAAACCCATCCTCTTTGCGAGAAGGGAAATTATTATTCGGCTCGATCTTCGGTGTAATAACGTAAGTTGTTCAACAATCGCATACTGTGATCCAGAATACATATTTTTTTAAACATCGTTTGGAATAATTATTTTCATTAAAACTACTTGAAATGAAAGAGACCGGTTTGTGTTAACGGCGGGGTAAAGTTAATTTGGCGAAAAAAAGGCATGTTTTTAAGATTTTTTTGGCGTAACGAATAGTGTTCGTTTATTGAAAAATTTACATATAATAAAGTAACATTTGAACAACATTCTCTTAAATTTGCATTGCAAAATATTCAAAATTGAGCGAGTGAAAATTAAACCCCGGAGGCGCCTCGAAAAAAGGTTGGTTTGCGGTGTGCACCATAACTCGCAACAGAATCATTTGAAACAAAAAAATCAAAATGCATTTGTTAAAGGAGATGTTTCTCGTGGTAATGACGGGCGGATTTTTTTTTTTCGATTTTTCGATTTTTCGATTGGGAGCCAAAAACCCGATTTTCGCTAAAAAAAATCGGCTAATTTGTTGTTGAAAAATTAGTAATTATTTAAAAAAAACAAAAAAGCTCTCGACAATACCTGGTGAATTATGTGAAGAAGTACTGTGCAAAATTTCAAAGCGATTGGTCCAGTAGATTTTGAGTTATCGTGCACACGGACTGCAAATATGACAAGTATCAGAAAAACGGTTTGAAAAACGCAGAAGAGAAGAGAACGGCATGGAGCAATAGAGCAGATAGAGTATCAAATACTCATAACTTCGTCAATTTTACTCCGATCGACTTGAAATTTTAACACAATATTCTTGATATATTATGCATTCATTTCAAAAATTAAAAAAAAAATGAAAAAAAAAATGTTAATACTTTACCCCGCCCTTAACTTAGAAAATGCTACAGAGCATAACAAGTTTTGAGAAAGTTATATTATTATGATGTCTATTGGCGGGGAAGAAAAATTGACGAAAAATCGAGAAAAAATTAAAAGTCGTTTAAGCACTACCTAAAAAAATGATTAGACCTCTCAAATTTTGTATGAATTACTTTTTCATAAAGTTAACATATATATGAAAAATATTAACATGTTTTTCATTAAATTAACATATATCAAAATAACATTTTCCGGTGAGTACCGCGAAATATATATCTATGTTTTAACCACGCTTATATGTATATAAGGGTGGTAAAGAACAATCATGGTACTCAATGTAAACTACAATGTAAAAAAATGTACTACGTATATCGTGCCAATTAAGTAAAAAAGTCGCTTAATTATTGTCGATTCGTATCATTTGTAGAAATGGCATGCGAAAAACCAAAAGCAGATGATTCTTTTTTAATGGCACAAATCCAAAATCTCGAAAACCGCGGGACTTTTACTAAACTGAAATTTCAGCATATAGTAGGACATGATCTGACCTATCGACAGTTGCAGGATTATCCATTCATAACAAAACTGCAGACACCCACACACACACACACACACACACACACACACACACATATATATGCCAACATTAAAAAGTAGACGTATGAAAATGACCTGCGAGATTCCTGATAACAATGCTTAGGACGCGATTTTCATCCTTTGCTGTGAATCGTCCCCAGAGAACGAGCGCATTGCCCAAACAAGTTACGGCCGATATGCCCCATACCGCCGCCCGCAATAAAGGTTTTCCCAGCAAGTGCGATAACGACGACACCCCTGTAACATTTATACATTTATTATTTGGGTTTTTCCTCGGGCCGAAAAAAAAACAAGTTATCGCGATAGTACGAAATGACTACTTAATTATTCGCCTTCGATAATTACGACGTTCGGAGTATGATAACGGAGAAAAGGAAAAAAAAAGTCTCACCGTCACTGACCGGTCGACACTTTTGGACTTTCGGCGCGTAGGTCATGCAGTAGTAGAACTTCTTAAAGTATCTTAAAAGATCGAATAAACGAAGAGATCTTTTTATTTTTTATTGTTTTTTTTTCAAATATAGTGTTTGAGGAAAAAGCAAATAAGACTCACACGAAATCCAATTTGGTGAACAAATCGAATACGTTGCTCTCCATATTGTCCATGTCGATCTCCTCCACGCCTCTTACCGAACCAGAAAAGTTTGTTTTTGTTTTTTTTGGCCTGCATTTTTTTAACTTTTGATACTAGCTGGTTATTTTTTATTTTTACGACTTACAGTGATTCTAAATTCGTGAGCGGCTCAAATACCGCCATCGGCAAATCTTCGATGGGATTGTAACCGATCTTTCTGAAAAAAAAAAAAAAAAAGAAACGATGACAGAAGAGTCAACATTCGTCGATACTCGTAAGAACGTACGTCCACGTTATTTCCAGCATTGAGAAACCGTGCGAGAAATTATCATTGCGTAATTTATTCGCACTTGACAAACAACACTCCGTATCGTATTCTGAGCGCGTATTCGAAGCTTCCAACCATTCTGGACTCCATTCCGCCCTCCCCCGAAACAATTATCGTCGGGATTGCTTTTATTATTTGAATTATCACTATTATTTTTCTCTGTCGTTTATTTATTACTTCTTGTGTCATTGTCATAATTATTGTTATTTTTAATAAAAATGCGGCGAATATCGTAATACTCACAATTTCGTAAGATTACGAACCGGTGCGAAAAAATTGTGCGGCACGTCAACGATATTGTTGTCCGCGAGGTTACTAGAGCAGTAAAATTTGGACTATCAGTGAACTCGCTATTTTTCAGAACATTTTTATATCTGCGGTAAGAGGGTGAGGAAATAAATGTGGAATGAAAAAGAATGATGTACTCACAGTTCTGTGAGCAATGTCAAAGGCCGAAGAGCATTGGAGTCTATGCATTTGATGAAATTGCCTTCGAGGCTTCTGAAAGTTTAATTTTTTATTGATTTTCGCAGAAACAAATAATGTATAAGGCTCCGAAACGTCCGATCGAGCTGAAATTTTGCACAAACCTTCCGTTTAATGTTTTAAGGGACAACACCACTGTGACGGCTTCAAAAAATCGATTTTTTGAAAACCATCTAGAAAAATCTAAAATACATTTAAGATTAAGATGCCGTTGGACCCAGGGCGAAAAAATAATTATTTTCGGAGATATTGAATATTTTGTGGAGCGGTGCAGCGCTCCGTGACGCTCGGGGTCCGCGCAGCTGCGCGCCTCAGGGTCGGCAGGTATACCGGGCCTTTCCCAGGTCCTGCGGGTTTATCCCAGGTATTCTTTTGTCTCCCTTCACAAAAACCGGCTATTGTTACAAATATAGTTTCGAGAAAAGCCATAGGTGGCGATAATTGAAAAATTGTCAAGTCGTCAATCGTCAATCGTCGATATTGCAGCTGATATCGCGGTATTATTATTCAATGATGGCCTGAGAAGCCTCATGAAAGTTTTGGAGACGTTGGGAATAACTATCGGCCCAAATTGTTTCAATTTTTTCGTTGAAACCGACGCAGCGCGGATCGAGCTGGCGGAGCGCTCGCTCACAGACGCTGCAAAAGAGGCAAGAAGAGCCTCTACAAGTTCGAGAAAAGATGCTAGGGACAATGATTTGCTTCTTGAAGGCCAGCTATATGGTGCCGGCATCGCTGATTAAAGGTAAACATTTTTTTTTCCAATTTATCGCATAAATTAACAAACCTAAAACTTTGAACGCGTTTTTCTCAAAACCACTTTTTTGAGTGCGGCACGCAGCAGAACTCAAGCAATTTTTATCCGATCGACTTCAAATTTGGACTGCATCAATAAAACTAGATTATCTAAAGAAGTACATAGGATTTTTTCGATATCTCAATAATAAAAAAAGTTATAGCCTATTTTCGACGAGAAATTTTGCTCGAAAATCGTCCTTTAATTTCAAAAGCGTGCCTATTTTTTAAAAATCAATATTTTTTCAAATCCCTGTGTACTTCTCTTCAAAATATCATATTATTAACGAAAACACTCGGTATTTTTTTTCAGATCGACTTTGAAGAGAGTTCTGCTGCGTGCCGCGAACCACTGCAGAGAGGCAACAGTACCTGACGCGGGAGCTTCCCCAGCGTCACCAGGGGCGTGAAAAATTTGAATTTTTTTTTTTATGTATCTTCAATAAACAACGAACAAAACAAAATTTTTTTTTCGAATATCTCTTTTTTTTCCCACAAAAAAAAATTCTTGAAAAATGGCAAAAAAACAGGGGGTCACAGTGGTGTTGTCCCTTAAGGCCACCCCTAAAGGGATTTTTGGCGACTCGCAATTGTTTTCGAAATATTGTATTTTAAAGATTCTCTTTTGAGGGGGTGTCCCTCTTTGGATTCTTCAAAACATCGCTGTTTTTGCGTATTGTTATACTGTGAACTTTCAAGAATATTTTAAGACGAAGAGGACCCTGAAATGATAGAAATTGACGAAGTTACACCTATTTTAGTGGAACAGCGTGCGTCAGGTTGAGGATAATTTGCGTGTAACGAAAGGGGACATCAAAGCACAAGAACACTCGAAAGAGGCTCGAACTGCCCGCATATTGCATAGATTAGGTGTACAACACGATCTCGATTATGAGGAAGGACACTTATGAGGCATTCCACGTCACATCAGCCAGTAAAAAAAATCCACAAATAATTGTGAAAAATCGAGTTACTTTGTTGAAAAATATTCATCGAGTTACGAAATTTTTTAAAAAATTCTGACGTTTTTTCTCGTTGATTACCACTTTTTAACATTTTTCCATTCAAATGGCTGTATCTTTGGCAGGATTTGACGTATTTACTTTCGTAAAAAACGAAAATGTGCGTCTTGTTATAGGCTTTTAGAAAAAATATGCAAAAATATTTTTTTCTCAAGGAAAGATACTCGTTATTTTTTTTCTTCTAATTTACCCGAATTGTTAATACGAAAAACGAATTTTTGATATTTTTTATATTATGGGATTCCTAAACACCGTGAAGTAACAGATATTTTTATTTAAATTTTTTTTGGATTAATATTCGATTGAAGAATGCGGAGCACTCCAAGGCTCCAATACATATGACATATATGTCATATGTATTTCAAAAACCTGGTAAACATACAGCGAGTGCTCCACACTCTTCAATCGAATATTAATAAACAAATTTAGAAAAAATAGCTGTTACTTCACGGTGTTTAGGAATCCCATAATATAAAAAGTACCAAAAATCCGTTTTTCTTATTCACAATTCGGGGAAATTCTTAAAAATAAAATAACGAGTGTCTTTCCTTGAGAAAGAAAATATTTTTGCATATTTTGCCCTGAAACGGACGTTCAACTTGCTCAATAAAATCTAAATTTATTTTTTTCTGGAAGGCTAAAAAAAGACGCACATTTTCATTTCTTACGAATGTAAATACGTCAAATTCTGCCAAAGATACAGCCATTTGAATGGAAAAATATTTAAAAATGGTAATCAAATATTAAATAATATTAAATAAATATTA
This sequence comes from Ophion obscuratus, assembly GCA_964007375.1. Lineage (NCBI taxonomy): Eukaryota > Metazoa > Arthropoda > Insecta > Hymenoptera > Ichneumonidae > Ophion > Ophion obscuratus. The sequence goes on from OZ023315.1 coordinate 33,570,961, forward strand.
AATAAATGGTAGTAAATATTTTTCAATAAAGTAAGTCGAATTTTCCAAATTATTTGTGGATTTTTTTTACTGGCTGAAGTGACGTGGAATGCCTCTTATATGGTGCCGGAATCGCTGACGCGGTAAGCCGACAATATTTCACAAGATCGTGTAAAATATGTACCAAGAATTGGACCGTGAATATCTCGAAACTACATTTCTTGACACCCCGGGATTGATATCTTGAGTAATTTTCACCTATTGAATTGAATTTGGACAGCTAGCGTTCGAACAGTAGTAATTTTCGGTTCACGGTCGCATTTTTTAATTGGATGGACCATTTGTTAACAACAATGACTTCAGCATGTTTTTCCAAGAGAAAAATAAGGTTTTCTTTGGAGAAGCTTTCATTATTCGTATTTTTCGAAATATCGAAAACTGGATCGTGAACCCATAGCCAGTTGGATATGTTAGAAGAATTTTTTGTTTGTTTTCGTTTCAGATTACATTTGAGCTTGGTAGAGATCCCGCCATTTTGGGCCTCGCCGCTGGAGGACTGCAACGCCAATGGCAGCACTAAGCTATTTGAAAGATTTTCTTCCGGAAAAATTACACTGTAACCACAAACATGTGTACAACATGCTGCGAAAAAATTAATTAATTCCAACCAATGTGTTACGAGAAAAAAAATCATCATTCTGACCCTTCAAGTTGGGCTTCCAAAGAGGGATACCCAGTTAAGGAGTTACAGTTAACATTTTCGAAAAATCGATTAAATTTTTTTTTCGTAATGTACATATCTTTAAGTACACACAGAAAATGTCTTGTCAATCAGGCGAATATTCTCGAAGTTACACGCACATTTGTAATTACGTGTCAGAGCGTTCGAAAGTGCTTTTAAAACTTTAAACACGTTTTTAAAGTCGGCGAGCAAGATTTCTCGGAAACGGCTGAACCAATCAGTCTAAAATTTTAACACAATCTTTTCAAGTATATTTTTTAGTGATTAATCGAAGATTTTTTTCTCACCGATAAATATTTTCCATTTTATAAACAATTTAAGGCCTACATTTTTGTCAAAAATCGATTGCTTTTGAGAAGCCGCCATTTTGTCAAAAATTAGTATGTTGCTTATTCCTTCGACCAATTACAAGATAATCCATTATATTAACGAAATATTTTTGGTTTTTTTCATTTTAAATGGACCGGTCCAGAGATATCGTGCTCACCGCAAGACGCCTTTTTTTAGAGGTGCTCCCGGAGATCAGCTATAGCAGATTTAAAAATAATCATTTTTACAAATTAAAAATGTTGAAATCCAGTTAAAAGTTACCATAATATGTGTACAATTTTTTACGTTAATAGATTTAAAGGTCTTCTCAAGAAAACTTCTTGAAAAATGGATCTTTTAGGGTATCCTGACTGTATATAACCCCTTAAGGATAAGTTTCCACCCCCCCCCCCCCCCCCTCGATCAAGCTGCAATTTTGCACAAACCTTCCTTTTAATATTTTGACACAACCCCTAAACGGATTTTTGGCCACTCGCAATAGTTTTCGAGATATTGAATAAAAATGTATATCTACTACATCTCCGTTCGTATCTATATATGTTATCGCGTTCTCCGTTTTGTCCAAACAAAAATACCCAAAGAAACCCAAACCTAAGCCCAAGAACTATTGCGCGTCGCTCAAAATTCCTTTAGGGGTTGTCTTGAAATATTAAGGGGTGGGATGCAGACAACATTTTCAAAAAATCGATTTTTCAAACATTTTCTTTAAGTATGATGTTTCGAAAATATTCCCTGAAAACTTCAAGTCAATTCGATGAATAGTTTCCGGGATATCCCACAATTAGTGAAGGGCCGTCGGGTCCCCATAGCAGGTAGCGGAATGCTTCGAGGACAACAACAAATTGATATTTTGGAAGCATCCACATCGGCAGAATCCTTATTGTATGGACCAGGAATTGATGATTCGATGTAAGTAATTTTTAAATTAGTTTTTCTATGCATAAATCAAGTGTAAAATTGGAAAACTCTTTTAGAAATTTTCAAAAATGTATTACTCAAAAACTATGAACTTTAGCAAAATTTTATAAAGAATACTTTCGTTTTAAAATTGCCCAAAATGTTTTTAAAAAATAATGCATCCCGAAAAACTTTAATTTTTTGAAAAATTGTTTTAACAATTGGCTATAAACAATTGAATGCTCGACTTTTCGGCAAAGAATTGTGATATTCGGATTCAGCGGATCAAAATGCATAAAAAAAGTTTAGCTTCATCTGTCGAGCTCAAAATTTTACGAACATATAATACCGTATCCACATCAAAAACTTTAAACGCGTTTTTCTCGAAACTATGTTTTTCTAGTCGGTGACCACTATAATTCAAAAACCGCTCGATGGATTTTGATGAAATTTGGTGTGATTATTGATAACATTAAAAACTAGTCCTTAATCGAAGGATTTTCATTTTTGTTGAAAATTTTTATTTTTTTTAACCATAAACGAGCGATTTTTTGGTCGAAAATCGAAAGTTATCTGTCGGAAGCCGCCATTTTGTTAATTTTTGAAAAAAGCTCCGATTAACGACTAAATTTATTATCCAACTAATTTTTTTCTTGTTTTTTTTTATTTCAGATGATCCAGTAAAATGTTATGATGGTCACAGCAAAGCACTACATGCCGAAGGGAGTCCGACAAAGATGGCGATATTTTCATAAGTAATCAATATTTTTCTTTGAAAATTTATACAAGTCAAATATAACATAAAAAATCTGTGTAACCACTTTTGTAAAACAAACTTGATTACTATGAAAAAAAATTACTGAAAATGCTCGTATTTTCACGCCTCTGACTGCATTTCACTCCTTAAAAGGAAGGTTTGTGCAAAATTTCAGCTCGATCGGGGGCTGGGGATTCGGAACCTTACCCCAAATTATCAATTTTCCGTTAAAAAAAAGGTTAAATGTGAAATTTGATTGGATCGATTTAAAAAAATTGTTTTCCAACGTCTACGCACAAAGATCGTAACATCGGTAATTGGGCAAAAGTCCGATCCGTCACGGCTTCGAATTTATTGTCGTCCAGCGTCCTGAAAATATTCTCACGTCAATTTTCGTGTTGAGATTTTTGTCGTAGAAAATTGTCAGTGCGACAGACTTACAGTTCTTTCAGTGCAGGCAGAAATGGAAATTTGAGTTTGTCATTAGTGAGTAGATTTCCGTTCAGATAGCTGCAATTCAGAGAAGAAGAAGAGTAGAAGAAATGGGGGAAAATTATTCCTGCAAGAACGTGGGGAAGAAAAAAGCTAAATTCTATTCATGTGAGAGTTTCACTCGCTCGATTGGCTACGTTAATTTGCATACTTCTTATTCGCTTACGGTACTCGGCACTTCTAGAGAGCGAGAAAGAGAGACAGAAATACGACAATTTTATAAATTCCCCCGGGATAAATATTCCCCCGCTGAATAATTTAACTTCCTTCATCTCCGAGCATTCCACTCGCAAATTGATTACTCATCGATTACTCATTTATGAATTTACATAGTTAGCCAGTTCGTATTTGTTTACGAAGAAAATGTTCTTACACGAATTCGAGGGCCATGCTATTTTCAAAATCCGAAAGGTCAGCCTCGGAAATGCTGTTGTTGTCGGCCATGAGGGTTTCGAGGGACGAGAGCCCGGCGAGTTGGCCCTTGCGAATTTCTCTCAGTCTGTTGCTCGACAATACCCTGGCGGGCGAAAAAAAAATTATTATTCTTCTCGTTCGGCCGTCAACTTTGTTCTTTGATTCTGGACATTTTTACTCACAGCCAGTACAGGGAAGCTTGATTTTTGAAAGAGCCTTCCTCGATCGTCTCGATGTTGTTACCATCCAAAAAGCTGAAGAATACATGCAGTAAAAAAATCTCAACGCCCACTAGCTAGGGCCTCTGTATTTCATTCTCAATAGCGCTCCTCGAACGCTTTCAACAATTAAGGAGCAAGATACCTTTAGGCGGGAAAAAAATTTGCTGATTTTCATGACCTTTTTAAAAGGAAATATTTTTTCACCATTTTTGAGACTTAGGGTATGAGGTATTTTTTTTATTGAGCTTTAAAAATAGCTGCGGTGTGGCACGGTCTTTCAAACTGCGTTTTCAAAACTAGCGTGACGTATGGCTAAAAAACTAATCGACCGAATCTAACGAGATTTGGTATAAATCTTTCTAACCTTACTGTCTAAAACATGACCCTAAATGTTTTCGAAAAATAACGAAGGAAGTATTTTTCATTGCAATGTGTAGCGATTTTTTTTTTTGGAAAATTCAATCCTTTTTTTCCAACCGTGGCATTTCATTGATTTTCATTATTTCTCACTTTTTCTTGGTTCATATTCTGCGTAGGAGTGCTAATGAAAGAAAAAACTTCGTTGGTTTTTTTTTCAGATTCATCCCTCCGAGCTACGTGTCCCACCGTCTGACAACATCCGCTGCAACCCGTTTCAAAGACCGTGCTATACTTCCGCCATTTTTAAAGATGAATAATGATTAAGACATACCATGTAACCGCCAAAAGTATGTAGTAATAAAACATACCCTAAGTGTCGAAAACTCGGCGAGTCGGGCCTCGCGCGCATGGTACATTGACCATTTTTTTTAACTGGATATTTAATTAGGTAATGCTTTTTTTCTATCTTAGTTCTTAGGTAGTACTAAACTGAAACCATATGGGCTGATGATAGTTAAGGGGAGGGTAGAGGTTTCAGCGTAAAAAAAACACTTTTTCGCGATTTTTTTTCATCTGTATGGATAGAGTAAATTTATTGAAACCTTTTGTACATTGGTTAGTGTCATTTCAAGAACATTCCGTGAAATTTGTATGCGAAAATATCCACAAACAACCCGGTGACAAAGCTTTTCCAAGAACCCGTTTGGAAAAACACGGTTTGCGGTGTTCACTGAATCTCAGCTAGAAATTATCTGAAATCAAGTACCATTGAAATTTAGTCAAAGTATCATCAAATCCTCCCCCCAACGGTCTTTGATAGTTTTTTTTTAATTTCTAAATTTTTGGTAGTCATGTAAAGTGAAAAGTCCTATTTTTCACAAAAAATTCCGCACATTTTGGGGGTGGAAAACCCCCTCATTGTAAAAAAAATCTCAAACTAAGCGTTGGGGGGGGGGGGTATTTTATATGTAGAAAGTGTGTACCAAGTTTGAAATAAATCGATCATGTAGTTTTCAAATGGCAGTGAACACGGACTTTGAAAAAGTGGTTTCGAGGAAAACGCGGTACCGGCTTGTTTGTGGATATTTTCGCGTACAAATTTCACGGAATGTTCTTCAAATGACACTTGACAATGTACAGGTTTCAATAAATTTACTCTATCCATATAGATGAAAAAAAATCGCAAAAAAGTGTTTTTTTTTTTCACGCTGAAACCCCTACCCTACCCTTAAAGAATTTTTTTCCATACTCCCGCTGTAAGCTAACGATGATAATATATAAAATTATTGTTATTCTAATATTTACAATACCTAATGAATTTTTGGAGTCGGTATCAGCCAATTGACCATATTCACACAATTAAAATAAATGAAATATACGATCTACAGTCTTTTTTCAATTTGCAATTTCGTTTCTCCCGTGACGTCGATCTCTTGTTCTTGGCTGGCACCGATACCAAAAATAAGTTATTTGGTATTGTAGATATTTAAATAACAACAATTTTATATATTTTAATTATACATTTATTGTATTACGTATACAATACATTATTATTTATTTATTTTATTTATTTCTTCCATCATCTAGCGTTACCGCTTTTTACATGTCCATCCTTAATTCCAATACTTATCTCTATTATCTTTCTTGTAATCTTGCAAATATTACATTGCCATATATTTTGGTTATGTAAGGCAAAATGGATACAAAAAAAAATGGAAAACTTGTAACGCAAAATGTAAGTTGGGCCATGTCACAGCAAATGCAAGACATATGGAATAAACTACTACTACTACATTGCCATATCCATTGCCTTCCATCCAGGGCCGGTTTACGAAAATTAGCGCCCTAGGCCTGAGAAAGTTAGCACCCCCCCCCCCCCTCCCCCGCCCGCCGTCGTGCTTGGCGATCATAAGGGCAGGGAGACTAGAGTAAAGGAGTAGACACTCCATAGGAGATAAGCAGCAAAAGACGGCCCCAAAATCTCGACTTTTAAGTGACCGCAAGGGGCGCTGCGATCGCAATTCCCCGATGTATAGGAATACTTGTAGCTAAAGGTTCTTGGCATGCGCATTAGAGGAAAGTTGTCAAAATCGAGGTTTGCGTATTTTTGGTATTGCATGATATTTGCAAACTCGTACTATACTAACATTTAGTTTTTTTTTCTTTTCGCGAGCGTTGAGTTATATTTTTCGTTTATTATAAAACACAAAAACGATTCGTGTTTCGTAGTTGACGGAGCTAATGTGCGGAACTCTGGTTGTAGAAAGTGAGTTAATGAGAATGATAAATGTTAGATTGTTGCATCGCTGAAAAAAATGCACAGAGTCAGATTGAGCTTCAATGCATGACGTACTGGAGGATTTGCAATGTTTTCCATTTTTATTGTTCCAATAATGTTAAGAGCGATGCTGGAAGCGTTCACGCGTGCGATTAACAACGGCAGACAGAAGTGTTACAATGAAAAGTAATCAATATAATTTTGAATAATAAATTTAAATATGGTTCACTGCGAATGAATTAAATAAACAATCTGTACTGTTAACAAGGCGCATTTTGCTGTACATTATGTCTGTGTAATAATAAATGACTCTTACAATAAGTAATAATAATAATCACAAATATTCTATTGTACGAGCGTAATTTTTTAAATAATAAGTTATCACAATTATACCCATTGTTACTTTGTCTATGTAATAATCTTCTATCAAATTTGAAAACGATTCACCGAGCGGTTCAATAAATATTTCGTTCTCAAATTATACACATTTAACATTGCCTCTTATAAAACATTAATAACTATACACAAAACTTATTTAAAATGTGAGTTTTTATTTATGATTTTTTTACACATCATATAATACTTTATTTTCGAGCATGGATTCAATACACAGACAACCATGTATAAGTAGCCGACGGAAAGCTAAGCAAGAGAGTATATCTATATATCAGGGAAAGCCGATTGCAACGCCACCTACAACTCTTATTTTCCTTGATTTTGGAGCCACATCGCTAGCACACAGTGTCCACTCCTTTACTCTAGTCTCCCTGATAAGGGGGCGAGATAAGAAGGGGCGCACGTACTTGCAGATTCCGCTGACGCGCGGCGCCCCCTTTGCCGCGGCGCCCTAGGCCCGGGCCTAGCGAGCCTAGTGTATAAACCGCCTCTGCTTCCATCCTCTTTCAGCTACTTTGCCCTCCTCGCTTAGTTTTCTTTAGGGGTGTGCGGGTAGCAGAATTGGTCGGGTCGGGTCGGGTCGGGTAATTAGACCATGATCCGATCGGGTTTTTCGGGTACCCGAATTTTTCGGGTGCCCGTGATCGGACGGATATACTCGAACTTTATCGAGTACCCGAGTTTTTCGAGTACTCGTCTCACTTGGGTACTCGATAAGTCGTGTTGCCGGAACAAAATTTTGTTTCATAGTGTAGATAGCGCATAAAAAATACAAATAATTTATTTAATAATTTTATTATTTTTGTTATGTATATATTTACTATTTTTTTCCGGCAAACTTCTTTTAAGAAACACGCATTTCAGGAAATATCGAGATATTTGAATGTCGAAAAACTGAATAAAAGCAAGATTCTTCGTCGAATTTTCATTAATTCTGTCTAGTGCTAACTGGTCCTTTCGGCGATCCATTCTTCTTAATTTTATTTTTTTTTGTCATTTTCTAATTTTTTTCCAGGTCAAACTTGTTCTTCAAACGCTTATATCTCGGAAAACTAATCAAGATATTTTCAATTTTAAAATGTCAAATGGAAACTACATTCTACTCGCTTCGAATAAAAGCAAGGCGTTGAATCTTTGTTTTTTTGGGTTTTTTCTCCATTTAAAACCCACGTTAAAAAATAAAAAACTTTAAGGCGTTCGCCGGAACAGAATATATTTATTGTACATTTTTTCCTTTCGCACACTTTTTAGTGATGCCAAAACGCAACTTTCCCGCGCTATTACGATACGATCCGCCAAAACTGACCGTTTTTTACTCCACCCTACAGACACACACACACACTCGCACATACGTACACAAACACACAGGATAGAAAAGTGAGACGAAAAAAGATTTTTTACAGTATTATCATTTATTCCTTTTATTGCCTTCTTCGACTTTTCGTTTTCTCCCATTATTTGGTCGATACACCTAAATAAAAAAAAACAAATAGATATAAATAATAGATACGGATCTCCGAGTCGTTTACGATTATTCGAAGTTTAAGACTACTCGACGTTTACGAGTACCAAAAATTTGAGAGCACCCGATTACTAAATTCGGGTACCCGATAGTGGCAGGTAATGCAAAAACGTAACTCGTCGGGTACCCGACCCGACCCGAGCATCTGGTACCGCATGCACACCCCTACCTGAAATGAAAAAAAAATTCAAAAATTCTGAATAAAAAAATTCTGGTAGTATTTTTTGTTTCCATATGCGTTATTTATGATCCTGCCTATATAATTGGAATAAAACTTGTTCTGCCTCGCTGAAGTTTTTTACCTCCCCGCGGAATTGAACCTTCGTCTTCTAATTCTAGAGCTGAGCGCGCTACCTATTTAGCCATTCCAACACTCGTGTAGACCTTCTTTTTTTCTTTGCATATTTTTATCATTCTAATTCTATTCTAAAGAATGTCAATAATTTTATTCATGGGGTTGAAGGTTGCATCGCTGCAATACAACAATAATTCTTTTTTTACCGGATTTTTTCTGCCTATTTAAGCTGTGAAAATAACTCACACGTTTTTACATATCCTCATTAGAGTGTTACGACCGGAATATCCAAAAAAGGCCGCTGATGATGATTTTGTAAAAAAAAATGTTTAAGCTGTGCCAATAAAATTGATTTTTATTGATTTGATTGATTACCTTGTGATGATGATAAAAATAAACGAACAAAAAGGGACGAAAAAAGCGTTGCATTCCCACGATGCAAACTACAACTTTATTTATACTCGTTCTTTGTATCTTGATTTGATGATGATGGCGTCCGCATGGACACCGTATTACTTTTATTAGAATCTTGCCGAAATGATGCATGCAGCAACTCAGTTGTTTACTTTGAAGGCCCCGAATAAGGTTACCCGGTAGAAATGCAGCGCAAACCAGACATACACTTTGAAGTGCATGGCGGATCGGCACCGGACGTCTACTGGATTAGCCAACCTCGGAGCACGGATGTGAAAAGGAACATCGATCAGGCCTTGGACAGGTAACCTTAACAGAGCCATGTGAAGGACGCGTTGTGGGTCGTCTGATGGGGGCCTGATTAATGCTGCCTTCTTACATCGGTATCTGAGTACTACTGATTTGGCACACATACGGCGCCTATCAGGCATGGACTTCGGTGGATATCCCCCTCCCCTTTTTTCTTAGCATGTTGTTAATCAATGCATTTAACAGAAATATATAGTCCCTCGTTCCTCTTTTCTTTCTAAATCCCGCCTGGCTCTCTCTGAGGATTCCATTCTTTTCTACCCAGCTGTTAATTGTTTGCAGCATGATATTAGTCAACATTTTATACCCTACATCGAGTAACGAGATCCCTCTGTAGTTTTTTTTACCTCGTCTTCTTCTCCAGCCTTATGAATTGGATATATCCTCCCTGTTTCCCATCCCTCCGGGAGTTTCCCATCGTTCCACACATCGTTCATCACTGTCATCAGCTCTTTTGTCTCCTATTGCCTCTTTTGGAAGCCCTCTAATAAATTCCCCCGTGATGCCATCCTCTTCCGGTGCTTTCTTGTTTAAATATTTTTTATAATATATTATTATATATGCAATATTATGAATTGGTGTTTGTATTATGTATACACTAAATTATTATATATACTACATTATGAATCGGCGTTTTCAGTGTTTGTTGTTTAAATATAGTATACGGTCCATAATATACAGAAATGTCAAATTCCTGACGAGTTTCGTTTTTAAGATAGACCCCGTAACAAAAATGGCTTAAAACTCACAACTTTGACACCCACCTCCCTTCTTCTTTATTTGTGAAGATAAAAAAGACAAAAAAATATATTTGTACTCCACTCAAGGAGCTTTAAAAAATGCCACCCCACATGCCAGGGTAAGGCATTTTTTCTGCTCCCTTTTCATGGATGGGACCCCCATGGAAAATAATTCAATTGAATTTCTAATTCAATATTCGGTTTTCGGTCAACATTCTACACAAAATATCGAAATTTCAGGTCTGCAACTCATTCCGTTTACGAGCTAGAGACCCGTGACATACGGACGGACAGACAGCAGAGTGACATTAAGGCGCTATACCAGTGTGACACTTTTAAAAAAATCGACAGTTTATACTTACAAGAATTTAATTATCATTTATATCATTTATATCAATATCATTTTATCTTGCAAAAGTCGATAGTTTAATATTTAATCGCGTTTTTCTCGGAGTGAGATTTTTCAAATTTGCTGACATTGTAACTCAAAGAGCAATTATCCGATCGACTTGAAATTTGAACTGAGTACTCTTGAATATATTTACTATACAATGACGTAGGATATTTTTGATTGGATGAAAATTGACGATTTGGCATTGAAAAAAACGACCATTTTATAGGCAAAAAAAACAGACTTTTTTTCATAACTACGCCATTTTGTCAGATTTCGATATTTTTCGAAAATCCTACGTCATTTTATAGGAAATACCTTCAAGTTTAACGACTTTTTTTTCCTTTTTCGGTTTTAGCTACTCAATCGGCCGGAATCATGTCAGCAGCGGAGGAACTTTTTTTTTGGCGGTTTGGATCTCAATATTTTTCTTAAGATGAATTAAGTCGGTTGTATCTCAATATTTTTCTATGAAAAAATTATGCAATATAGGTCAAATATTGCCAAATATATTCTTAATTTTCCGAAACATTTAATTGAGTACTTTTCTTAAAAAAAAAAGTCCCGAAAATCATCCAAATTTTCAGCTTTCACACTGGTATAGCCCCTTAATGGGGTTCCATTTTGCCCTTTGTGTACGGAACCCTAAATATATATGGAAAATGAATCTTTCCTTTAATAAAAAATCGCGAAAATCAGTAGTTTTTTTCCTCACCTAAAGGTATCTCCACCCGTAATATCGACGATAAAAGCGCGTACTTACAGAGATCGTATCCGGGTGTACCTAGCCAGAGCATTCGTCGAAATACGCCCGAGCGAGGATTTCTCGAACGTTCTAAAATTGATCAATGTCCTAGTCTCGTAATCGGAATATCTATAGCGTTACACCGATACAATAATTCGCCTCTCCAATTCTCTATGAATTCGCTTTCAGTACGGGACCTTACATGGTGGACACGTTGGGCGAGAACGACTGAGGAACTTCCTTATAGCCCGTGCAAGCTACGGCGCACTTCACGCAGACACAGTCCTTCAGGCATTGCTCCGAAGGATCTGCACGACGTCGATGGATTCTCGTTAAACAATTGTCATCACGGATATGGCAGGTATCTTCTTATTTCGCATCAACTCAAAATCATATACGCGTATGCATAAATATTACCACTTACACCGGGTATCCCATTTTAATCTTACACCTGAATTATCTCGAAAAATACTGCTCCAACCAAGTATCGTGTATAATAAACCAATCGAGTATACAATAAACCAATCGAGTATTGTGTATAATAAATTAGGGTTCATAGGGGGTCGTTAAAAAAATATGTTTTAGTCCAAAATTGAAAATGGCGACGTTAACCCGACGACCCTACACTATCTGTATGAAACACATAACCTACACTGGGGTTACCCACATCCCAGCACTTTAAATCAAAGCTGCTAACGAACGGTTTGTCGTAGAAAGATTTTTTTTGTTTAATCGAACGCTCGTGAACTAATGAATGGAATAGGCTTTGCGAGAAAAGCCTAATATAAATGTGTTACCGTGAAAAATGCAGTTGAACAAAGCAAGAAAAATGATGTTTGCATTTCTCACTAATAATGTGGGGCTTGCGGCAAGGGTTAAGTTGGCTTAGGTTTAGTTGGTCCTAGGGTTTAGGTTTAGTTGGTCCTAGGGTTAAGTTGGCCGACGTGTTTAAAAAAATTGGAAAAGTGAATTTTTTCGCCGAAAGATTTGTCAGGCTGAAACAAACAACTTTTGTAGGCAAAGTTTTTTGATATCGTTCATTATTTTTTAGGTTAGAATACCATTTTTTACTATTTTACCGCCTTCACATGGAAGAAGGCGGCATGTACAAGAAAAATCGAAGATGCGTTTTTGGTACCATTGGAATCAGTAAAAAAATTACGGTCGTTTTTTATAGTAAAACGCATTTTCGGTTTTTTTGTAGATGCCGCCTTCTTCCATTCGACGGCAGTTTAGCGCTATGCAGAATGTACCAGGAAGAGGTAAATAAAGTCCTTAACATCTTTAGTGTAAGTGTGAGTTTCTTTGTTTGTTTGGGTTTGTTCGATAACCCAAACAAACCCAAACAAGGATTAGGCCTCTGCGGCTCGTCACTTTCGTTATCAAACGAATCCAAATGTGAGTGTGCGCGTAAGTTTCTTTGGCTTTGTTTGCTAACGAAAGTGACGAGCCGCAGAGACCTAATCCTCATTTGGATTTGTTTGAGTTATCGAACAAACCCAAACAAACGCAACCCATCCCAAACGAACTCTCACCCACCTACACACGCACACTTACACAAGTGATGTTAAAGACTTTACCTCATCCCTGTGGTATATTCTGGATAGCGCTAGAATAGTAAAAAATGGCATTCTAACCTAAAAGTTGTGAACGTTATCAAAAAACTTTTCCTACAAAAGTTGTTAGTTTTGGCGTGACAAATTTCGTGGTGGAAAAAAATGCATGATTCCATTTACAAAAAAAACATGTCGGCCATCTTGAATTTTAGACGTTCCCCTTTGAGCCCTAAAAGTTTTATTATACTCAATACTGGTTCGGAGCAGTATTTTTCGAGATAAATCAGGTGGAAGCTTAAAATGGGACACACGATATATTCATGTACGTGACGATATTTGAAGTACAACATGTTTTCTTTTCCTCTCCATTTCTGTCGCACTTCATTCAGGACTTTCGAGAAAAGGATTATAGTGGTCCGCGAAGTCGTGCTTTATCGCGCGCTCCCATACTTTCGGAGCGGCAATGTTATCCCGATAGCACTCTCTTCGTTTATGCTAATCGAGGTGTATTATGTCTTTAGCGCGATGCTGCGCTTATCGGCGCATTCCGCAAATTCGAAGAATGACGTCGCGCGGTTGAGAGTCGGTAAACAATGCCCGTACGTATTTATGCACATTCGTATACAAGCATAAAGCGTTTTTTTTTTCAAATTTTATCAGTAAGAAAAATTACAAATCGAAAATAAAAATATAACAATAAAAAAGGTTTTTTGTAGAGTATTTATTTCGGACAATTGATTCGTATGTATATAGTTTTTAAAATAATATATCGTAACTTTTTAATTGGAGTTATGTAATAGATGAGAAAAATAATGCATTGAAAGAAAGAAATGAAAAATATTTGGTACAGAATTTGATGCGTTTATTTATGATAGAGTTTTTTATTATAGAAAAGAGTTCTGGACTAAATAGCTACAATTTCTTTTACAATTACACTGTAATTGAAAAATTAAATATTCAAAATAATTATAGCAGATTTTTTATTTGAGAAGATCGATTTGTACATATATAATTTTTAAACAAGATATAGTTATTTTGTTTTATTAAGTAGAAAATAAAAAATTCCTAGTACAGAATTCGATGCTTTGGTTAATGATAGGATTTTTCATGATAGAAAATAGTTCTGTGCTGAATAGCTTCAATTTCTTTTAAAATTACATTGTAATTGAACATTTTTTAAATAAAAAATGAAAAATGTTTACAGCGGAATTTTTATTTAAAGGAATTCCTTCGTATACATATTATTTTTTTTAAAATATATAGCAATTTTTTCATTGCCATTATATAATCAATAAGAAGAAGTGGAATATAAAGAGGGGAACAAAGTGCGTAAAGGAATTGGAGGTACTGATAAAACATGTAGTGCAAAGAGAATGAAATTCCAGTATATAAAATGTTACGAAAACGAAAGCTCATGTGCATAATGAGTAAGAAAAAATGTAATTGGGAATATGTACGTCAGTGGGGACTATGTATAAACTGAAATGTATAAAGGTATAAAAAATACATGGAATCACAAAACTAGAACAACAACCACAATGAAGAAGAAAAATAATACATTGAGAAGAAGAAATAAAAAATATTAACTACGGAATATGATGCCTTTGATTATTATAGAAAAAAGTCCTGTGCCAAATAGCTTCAATTTTTTCATTCTTTTCTGTTCACTTTATTTTATTTCGTTCTACAGAGCGAGTTCTCTGCTGAATAGCGTCGACTTTTTATTTATAACTCATTTTCATCTTATTTTATTTTGTTAATAAATAAAAAAAATATCACATTTTTTTGCTCTCGGCAACGGACTTCCTCAGTTTGCACTGGGAAACATTAACCTGCCCCCGGGGACTAGGCTTGGTCTTTGTCTACATCAGACCATAGTTTATTATATTATCGTTATCGTGTCACTTACCGCAGGTTTCGGCTGGCTTCTTCCCCCGCTCTTTCAAAAACCAGTCCCACATACCGTGAGAATCAACTGACAGAATTAAAAGCAATTAGAACAACCCACCATTGAATTAATATGATCGATGTTTTCCGAAAAATAAATCCTTTTTCCAAATTATATTCGCAGATTTACCAGATGAGGAACAAAAAAGTCGATCCTTATCTAGTGAAATTTTCATGATAGGAAATGTGTGAGACTGCGGAAAATGATTTTTGTGAGACTGGTATACTCGAACGATAGAGCAGGTTTTTTTTCGTTACCAGTACCGTCGGTTTTTGCTTGATGGAGCTTTGATTTGAACCTATGATGAAGCTTTGAGTTGAACTTGTGATGGAGCTTTGAGTTGAACTTATGATAGAGCTTTGATTTGAACTTATCATGGAGGTTTTATGTGACTTTATGATGAAGCTTTCATTTGAACTTATGATGGAGCTTTCATTTGAATTTATGATGGAGCTTTAATTTGAACTTATGATGGAGCTTTGATTTGAACTCATGATGGATTTGAATTTATGATTGAGCTTTGATTTGAACTTATGATGGAGCTTTACGGGGAGGTACCTGAGTAAACGGCGAGAAAAACAGGTAAACTTCGGGTATTTTTATCTCAAAAACTAATGATACGATTGAATCCAAGTTATTTTTTTATTGGAAAATATGTACATGGAGGTATGTTCAGGAATTTTTAGAAAAAAATTGGTTGACTGGAAGCGATTTAAACGCTATTATCTCGAAACATAGTTTTCAAAGTCGGTGCCAGATGTATCTCGAAAACGGCTTGTCCGATTTTGTCTAAATTTCGATACAATATTCTTCAATAGTTTTTCTCGTTCGCCACGTAGGGGTTTTTCCATTTGATTGAACCAATGCTTTTTTTATGCAATGTGTATGCAATACAAAATCCTCGGAAATTGCGCACGAAAAACGAATGTTAAATTAAAACGGTCGCAATTTCGTCAAAAATGAAAATTTCAAAAAAATCGCGTTTGAATCGCTTCCAGTCAACGAATTTATTTTAAAAAATTCCTAAAAATACCTCAATGCACATATTTTCCAATAAAAAAACCTCGGGTCCAATCGAAACATTCGTTTTTGAGTCAAAAAATCCCGAAGCTTACCTGTTTTCCTCGCCGTTCACTCAGGTACCTCCCCTTAATTTGAACTTATGATGGAGCTATAATTTGAACTTATGATGGAGCTATAATTTGAACTTGTGATGGAGCTTTGATTTGAACTTATCATGAAGCTTTGATTTGAACTTACAGCAGGAGATTGCAGCCTCGTCGTCGCCCGCTGGACACTCTTCGATTCCGTTACACCAACTCCTCTGTGGCATGCAGATCGTGCTGTTCTCACAGAGAAACGTTCCCAAGGGACACCCGTCTGCGAACAGGATTTACCGCGTGGATTTCACGACTTGTATTTGTGAGTAGAGGCGATTTATCGGAGTAAACGTTTCTCTCCCTCTCTCTCCATTGCTCTCCTCCGCCAATGTTAATAATCTCGCGAAAAATCGCGCTCTCTATTACAGTACGGACCTTCGGAAGATCCGCGCCGCCGGTCCAACGTGGATTTAGTACGGCAAGAATATCGAGTTAAATGCGAACAGAAAATGTCCTCGTAGGATTCGCGCGCGTGGAGCGAATCCCATGAAATCCTCGGGATTTCCAACGGAGCAGGTCGCATTTGAACGAACAAATACGCACACGTGTGACAATTTGAACACGAAGCGTTCTCGCATCGACATTGTACGGTGATCGATCCACACATGTGGCGTGAAAAATCCGCGATTTCGTTCGCGATCATTTGCCGATAAAAAATTGGTGCCTATTTTTGTTTGCTTCATTTATTTATGATTTTCTCGATCGTTAATTGAACGAGGGCGAGAAGAGGCGGTGCGGAAACTGGAGGTTAAATATGCCTACGTTCTCGTGCCTTTTATTTGCTATCGCGATGAAAGTCGATCGGTATCGAAGTCGGATCAGTCGAGGTACAAAATCAGTTGATGGTCTCCGGAAAAATGTTTTGGCCTTGCTTGCTTGTGAAAATTAATTCGGAATCACGACAATCGTTTTGGATTTGTTTGTAGAGAAATGAAATTAATCAACGTACTCGATCATCTTGTGAAAAATTATTTGTTTAGGTTTACTTGTATCACAATAAAATTCATTCAGGAACGCGAACAATAATTTTGGGTTTGTTTGGGCTCGTTTGTAAATTAAATTAATGAAGGTACAAAGGTTAGTTTGAAGTCGATCGTCTATATTTCGCCAGGAAACGCATTGAGCGTGCCACTACTGATTGCCATTCGAAGACACCGATGGACGAGCTCGATCCAAATGGACTTACCAAATTTTTACCGATTTTTTACATTTACCGATTTTTTACATTTACTGGTTTTTTACACTTACCGATTTTTTACAATTACCGATTTTTTACATTTACCGATTTTTTACATTTACCGATTTTTTTACATTTACCGATTTTTTTACATTTACCGATTTTTTACATTTACCGATTTTTTTCATTTATCGATTTTTCACGGTTACCGGTTTTTTTGCCGCTATCAATTTTTTACCGATCAAGAAAAAAACCCAAACAAATTCTGGTCCGAGAGTTACCGTTACCGATTTTTACCAATTTTTTACCGTCGCAGATTTTTACCGATTTTTTACATTTACCGATTTTTCACGGTTACCGATTTTTTACATTTGCCGATTTTTCACAGTTACCGATTTTTTTTCTTTCATTTACCGATTTTTCACAGTTACCGATTTTTTACATTTGCCGATTTTTTTTACATTTATCGATTTTTTCACACTTACCGATTTTTTTCATTTACCGATTTTTCACAGTTATCGATTTATTTGCCGTTGTCGATTTTTGTACCGATTAAATTTAGTTACCGATCGAGAAAAACCCCAAACAAATCCTGGCGCGAGAGTTACCGTTACTGATTTTTCACAGTTACCGATTTTTCACAGTTAGCAATTTTTCACGGTTACCGATTTTTTTGCCGATTTCTTACCGATCAATTTAGTTACCGATCGAGGAGAAATCCAAACAAATCCTGGCGCGAGACAGGACAAAGCCAAATTTGCCGCGTCTCTTACCTTGATTGAAGTAAAACATGAGGGCCGCCAGTACGCAGACTATCGATATGAGCGTGCCCCCAACAATAACGAGATTCTTATACTTCATCTCTTCCTCTCAGTCCTCACTGCAATTCTTGCTTCTCTACACCAGCCTTGTTTTCCCAACGTTGGGTTGTTTTTGCGTTCGTGCGTTTTTTTAAAGTTTTTTTTACTTTTCAGGTAAAGACCCTCAGCGAGTCTTTTTCGCGACGCGACGATACATCGGGAGAAATGTGTGACACGGCGATCTATCAGCGCGCGATACTGTACAACGATGAGCTTGGAGACTCTCGGTACGTGCCTCACGCCGTACGCAACCCCGACGAGGTGTTGCACTCTCGTGCACAAGCGCTCTTTGCGACAGACGCCGGCCCCCTCCGCAAGACGTCCATCACTTGGCACAATTTGAGACGCAGACGTACGCATTTTCCACTAAGGATGAAGCATTTTTCGGCAGTCCCACGTGCCTAGAGCACTCTAAAGAAATTATTCAAAATTATTGCCCCCCATGGATTTCTTCGAGAGTCCAATGCAAGCCAAAGTGAACGTTCTCATCATTTATAATCATTCAAAATAATTCGCCCAAAAAAGGTAAGGCCTTATATACGGGATTTCGTCGATTTTCGCAGGTACATTTACAAAATGTCGGGGAAAAAAGTGACACATATATTGCCAAATTTTTTTTTTTACACAACATCTATCCGAGCTCTTAACTGCATAAAAAAAAAAACAATTACGAAAATATTTAAAAATGGCGGAGTTATCAGCCGGTAAGTAAATGGTTTTTCTTGACACACGCGTTGATGATAGTCATCATTATAGTGATAGGCATACTTATAATTACATAGAAGATGTGCCTTCCGTTGAACCAACAAAAATATTTTTTTAAAGTATGTTGAAATAGTAGTACTTAAACTTTTTGACTCAATTTTCTACTGATACATGATTTATTCTAAAAAAATGGGGACCTCAATTTTTTTACCTTTTGAGATTTATTCACAAGGCATTGTGAATAGGTGATGCTGTGAAAATTCGAAAGCGATCGGAACCCCCATTCGTGAGTTTACACTAGCACGAGGTAAAAAAAAAGCGATTCGTGGAAAAACGACTTTGAAGTCAGCGCTACAAATCGCCGCGCGGAATCTGATATAAATATTGTATTACTTTATCTTGAAAACTGACCAGGAAATACGAGAATGGAGCAAAGTTGAGAATTCGACTATTGTAGGGAGTACAAAAATCAAAAACAGCGTACCGTAAAACTGACAACTATGGCTCAGATTTTTCAGGTTTCAGATTTGTGTTTCTCCCACTAAACAATGGATTTATATATTAGGTATAGTACGAAGAAATCCATTATTTTTGCATGAAATTGGAGGCAAAACAATGGATTTCTTTTTACTACACCTAATATTTAATACCTCGCTTTTATACATTTGCCTCGGATTAATATATTTAATAGTAGCAGCCAATGCGATTTGAAGAGGTAGCTGGACTATAATTGAGGCCCTGGACTACGAGGGTGGGGTGAAAAGTTTCCGGCCTGACCAAGAGATGGTGCCACTAGGTCTAGTTTTGGAGCGGCGTCCTATAGTACCATTCCTACCGGGCTTGTATGTACAGTTTCAGCCCAATCGCTACGTTAGTTTGCGTTTGAGAGCACATTGCGCGAGACGCTTCCGTTGTTTTCGTAAAAATGGAAAGATTGGAAAAACGTGCTGTCATCAAATACTTCCATTTGAAAGGTTTTACACCAAAATAAATAAAAGAAGAGATGGATTCAGCACTAGGAGACTCCTCCCCATCATATTCAACTATTAAGCAGTGGGTTTCTGAATTTAAAATGGGTCGTGTGAGTACCTCTGACGAGCCTCGCTCAGGACGGCCCGTTGAAGTCACAACTTCAGAGATGATTGAAAAAATCCATAAAATAGTGTTGGAAGACCGCAGGTTGAAAGTGCATGAGATAGCTGAGACCTGTAGGATGTCAGCTGAACGTGTGCGAAATATTTTGCACAACCATTTGAACATGGAAAAGCTGTGTGCATGGTGGGTGCCGCGTTTGCTAACGCTCGACCAAAAACTGCTTCGAAAAACCATTTCTACCGACAATTTGGCGCTGTATAGGCGTAATCCAAACGAATTTTTGCATCGATTCATAACTGTTGATGAGACATGGGTCCACCACTACACTCCTGAAAATAAAGAACAGTCAAAACAGTGGGTTGGAAAAGGGGAACCAACCCCAAAGAAGGCAAAAACAATTTTATCGGCAAACAAGGTTATGGCTACTGTTTTTTGGGATGCGAGAGGAATTATATACATTGATTACCTTGAAAAGGGTAAGACTATCACTGGTCAATACTACGCAGAGTTATTGCAACGTTTGAAGCACGAGGTGCAAATTAAACGACCTCATTTGGCGAAGAAAAAGGTTTTGTTTCATCACGATAACGCACCAGCGCATTCGTCGATTGTTGCCATGTCCAAAATCCACGAATTGAAGTTTGAATTGATGCCGCATCCGCCCTACTCTCCAGACTTAGCCCCCAGTGACTATTACCTGTTTCCTATCCTCAAAAAATGGCTTGGCGGAAAAAGATTTAAGAGCAACGAAGAAGTTATCGAAGCTGTAAATCAGTATTTTGAGGAGCTTGACGAATCTACGTTTAAAACTGGTATAACTAAATTAGAACACCGTTATGAGAAATGTATCAGTGTGGATGGAGATTATGTTGAAAAATAAAGCAAAAAAAAATTTTTAAACATCGTTTTTCTTGGTCAGACCGGAAACTTTTCACCCCACCCTCGTATAATTGTGTGCGTTTACGGTACAGAAATGGAAGACTACTGGGAAGAGAAGGGCATAGAGGGAAGAACTACAGAAACATGGACCAGGTTATGATGCGGAAATATAGGAAAAGGAGGTAAAAAGGGACACGCAGATACTCTATGCCGGTTTTGTAGGAAGGAAGAATAAAGTTTGGAACACATACGTCAATGCGGGAAAATAAAAGAAAGAATGAATAAGGGAGTGGTTGATAGTTTCCAAAAGTAGCGAGGAGGCTACAGGTGGGTGGCACTAAAAGTAAAAATTAATAAAGAAATTAAAGGGAAACCGAAAAAAGAATTCTGCGAATCTGTGAGAATCTTCGAATACATAGTAAGAAAGGAGGCATAAAGGAGAAAAAGCACAAAAGATAAATATTGACAAACAAAAAGGAAACGTGTAAAAGTGCATCAATGTACAAAACTGTGTAAAAGTCCGCAAGGGTACACTTGGCAATAAAGAAGTATAATAAAACTATTACCTTATTTAAGGACAGGTTACCGTTCATGACGATGAAAATTTTAACATAATTTGCATTTATTAAAATGCAATAAAATTGCATAATAAATTTTGCAATAACATTGTTGGAATTTACTCTCCATTGATAGAAGAATGAAATACGTGGCAACCCATTTCCAAAAGTATTAATTTTATATTTAAAACAATCCCGAAGTTCATGCGTTTTTCCATTTGCGGAAAACTCTTCGAAAACATTTGACCGACCATGAGCAATTTCTCTAATAGAATTTTCCGAAAGCAAGTTCCCGAAAGAATTATTTCCCGAATGAACAATTCTCGAACACAGTT
The DNA here is from genome assembly GCA_964007375.1 of Ophion obscuratus. Lineage (NCBI taxonomy): Eukaryota > Metazoa > Arthropoda > Insecta > Hymenoptera > Ichneumonidae > Ophion > Ophion obscuratus. The sequence continues at coordinate 33,592,515 of OZ023315.1, forward strand.
TATCGAACGGACAGTTCCTCGTACACAATTTGCCGAATGAACAATTTCTCGAATACAATTTCCCGAATGGACACCTTTTTCGTTTGGGTTTGTGTGGGTTAACTACAAATGTAAAAAGAAAATATATATTTTAATAAAAAATTTTTTTTTACAAGAATACAGAAACAAACAAATTTTAATTAAAATAAAGGAGTTTCATTCGAGGAATTGTTCATTCGGACAATTGTCCATTCGACGAATGGTTTATTCGGGAAATTGTCCATTCGGGGAACTGTCCATTGTATTCGAGAAATTGTTCATTCGGGCAATTATTGTCGAGAAATTATATCCGGGAAATTGTCATTTGGGCAATTGTTTTTCAAGAAATTTTCCGCAAAGCGCATTTTTATGCCTCTGGACGGTAACCTCCTGTTAATTGCAGCATTTGTCCCTCTGTCGGGCCTTTCTCGCCATCTAAAACGTCTTCAGCTAGAGGGAAACAATGAAATTCGGCGTAGCGCGCATCAGCCTACTCCGAAGAAGACGAAAATTTGGACGCTCCAAACGCTTCAACTCCAACATTCAGTTGAAACTTCCAATTCACCTGGAAGGCTTAATCTGAAAGGCATATTCTTAAAAGTCAGACTTAAATAATATCGAAAAAAAGTTGTACTTTTTCGCCTAAGGGAACATCGCAGTGTAAAATTTTCAAAAAATCTATTTTTTTGCATTATCCGATCGTATAGACGGTTATAAACATGCTGGTCAATTTTTGAGGCAAAATTCGAATAGTTTCGCTGGCTACAGCCTTTCTTAGAGAAATTGATTCGAGCATCGGCGTGCGCACTCGAAATTTTAAATGCGTTTTTCTCGAAATGTCATTTTTCAAAACGGTGTGCACGCTCAAAGGAAGAATTTTCAAGCTATCCGTCTCCAATGTTGACACAACATTCTTCACGCCATTTTTTATCTTTCTATGGAAGCTTTTTTTTTAATTTTCATATTTTTTTAACGAATAACTTTTTTTCAAAAGGTCGCCATTTTGTCAATTTTGATTTTTCAAAATCTCCATAGCAAGATAGCGGCTTTTATACTGATTGAAAATCTTTTGACAAATTTTGTTTCAGATAATATTTACTCCGACAACCTTGTACACCGTTAGGACTCTTCCTTTTTCGGGGACATTTTTAACCGTTAAATAAATGTAAAAAACAATAAAAAATAAACGTTTAAAAATGCGCTTTCCGGTCTTCATGAGTGCTTTGATTTGACATTAAAAAATGAGACTAATTAGGGTATTTTAACTATAGAAAAAAAATCGCAAAAATCAGCTATTTTTCGACTCGTTACACTGTGATGATCCCTCAAGATTGTCGCAAATTGTACGGAGCAAGCATCTCCGCTCGGGTCATAACGCATTCCTCAATTTACATTACGCGCAATCGCAATTTCACCTCGGTCGTCCAATGATTTTCCGATCTCGCCACATCAGGACTCGTGAGCCGCGTGGGCGCGGACGATGAGTCCAGAAACGACGTACGCGTCGTAATTGCATCGGGGAATGTGACACGTGTTGCGGACGATGATGCACGTATCATAAATCGACTCGACCCCACTATCACACGGAACAATTTCGCCGTGCGACAATCTTGATCGACATACCATTTTTTTTTACATCTTGCAGCCAACGTCGAGTTTTGTAAAATTTCAAACTCACACAGTTTAGTGATTTTTATTTGAGGGGGAATATATCTTTGTAAATTTTTGTTTTGCATTCTTTCCTACATCTTTCGGAAAAGAAAAAGAGCAAGAGAATGTTGAATAAGAAGGACAATTGTATGGTCCAGGCATCGCCGATTAAAGGTAAACACGAAATATCCATGATTGTACAGTACTTAAAACTTTGAACGCGTTTTTCTCGGAAATACACTCAGAAAAACGTTTGGAAATACCAACTATGTATATTTAGTTGAAGCAATTTTGCTTGACGCAACCTAATTCTACTCGCTTCAAATACAATTCGATTCAAGTGACAAAGCCAGTTTAGTTGAAACGACCAAATTATCATGTCAAAATAGCAATACGAGGGTGGGGTGAAAAGTTTCCGGCCTGACCAAGAGATGGTGCCACTAGGTCTTGTTTTGGAGCGGCGTCCTACAGTACCATTCCTACCGAGCTTGTATGTACAGTTTCAGCCCAATCGCTACGTTAGTTTGCGTTTGAGAGCACATTGCGCGAGACGCTTCCGTTGTTTTCGTAAAAATGGAAAAATTGAAAAAACGTGCTGTCATCAAATACTTCCATTTGAAAGGTTTTACACCAAAACAAATAAAAGAAGAGATGGATTCAACACTAGGAGACTCCTCCCCATCATATTCAACTATTAAGCAGTGGGTTTCTGAATTAAAAATGGGTCGTGTGAGCACCTCTGACGAGCCTCGCTCAGGACGGCCCGTTGAAGTCACAACTTCAGAGATGATTGAAAAAATCCATAAAATAGTGTTGGAAGACCGCAGGTTGAAAGTGCATGAGATAGCTGAGACCTGTAGGATGTCAGTTGAACGTGTGCGAAATTTTTTGCACAACCATTTGAACATGGAAAAGCTGTGTGCAAGGTGGGTGCCGCGTTTGCTAACGCTCGACCAAAAACTGCTTCGAAAAACCATTTCTACCGACAATTTGGCGCTGTATAGGCGTAATCCAAACGAATTTTTGCGTCGATTCATAACTGTTGATGAGACATGGGTTCACCACTACACTCCTGAAAAAGATTTAAGAGCAACGAAGAAGTTATCGAAGCTGTAAATCAGTATTTTGAGGAGCTTGACGAATCTACGTTTAAAACTGGTATAACTAAATTAGAACACCGTTATGAGAAATGTATCAGTGTTGATGGAGATTATTTTGAAAAATAAAGCAAAAAAAAATTTTTAAACGTCGTTTTTCTTGGTCAGGCCGGAAACTTTTCATCCCACCCTCGTATCTCCCTGGCCATATAATGGGTTAGATTAACTACATCGGAGTTTATACAAGTAATCCGCGTTTTATTTGAACTTAATTTTTGTTCGTTATATTGGCCAATAAACTACATTTTTCAACTGAATTATTACGCATAAAGCGAATGATGGTTGATTCTACAATTGAATAAGTTAATTGAAACAAACGATTTCATTAAAGTTACTTCGAGGTAAGACCGTGTTTTCTTTTTTCTACGATGTGCATATTTTTCAGCTATTGATTGTTATTGCTACTTGACTTCTTGTGGATGCAATCGTTCACTTTTTTCCCGGCACGACTTCTAGATAACGACTTTATTTGGCAAATCCGACCACGGGCGCGCTCTGTTCGATCGCTGTGAGCGATTAGTTAGTGGAAATCGCGAATCAGTGTAGTTTCAGATGCATGCACGAACAGCGCTACGATCGCCCTTTTGACTTCCGGCTGTTCACGTTTTCTCTTCTGGCTGTGACGTGCATCTCCCCTGTGAGCGTGTAGAAAACTACAATAGTCATTGTGATAAGTTTTGTGAGACGATTTACATCGAAAATATATAAAAATGTGCGTAATAGAAGACATCTTGATAGATTGGGGACTTCAATCGCTTTTTGCTACATTTCGAGGTAAGTTTACGATCGTCATTTCTTTTTGTCCGGCATTGTTGTCACGCTGCGTGCTATCCATGGAGCCTAGATACCAGGAGGTTCAGCGGCAATGCAAAGGCGCTGAAAAATACGTCCCCGAAAATGTCCCGAAGTGATGGCGCTGGGGTGCAGCGCGACCGACATATATAGTAATATATTGGTCAACGAGGTAAAAGTGATCGGATGAGTTTCTAACCTCACGACAGATCGATCGTGACATCAAACGTCGAAATATCCGCCGATTCATAATTTCCTCATGACGGTTCGGAAAAAAACGCAAAAGCAAGAAAATATCTCAAGCTCAAACTCAAAATGGCGGCAATATAGTCCATCTAGAAAAACGTGTTTTTTTTACATATAGCTTCACGGGAGAACGGTTTTATCGTAAAATATAAGACCTGAAACAAAAACCAAAAAAAATGATATTATATATTATTAGCTATGAGACTACCTAGAAATTTGCTTTTAATTTTTTTTTAAATAGCGCACTTTGAAGGAAATAAATCGATTTTTTGCCAAAAAAAAACAGTAAATTGTTTATAAAAAGAAGTTTATGTTTAATCAAAAAACGGATACGTACTCCCACAAAGAATATAATTGTGAAGCTGCTGTCAAAATTTCAACCTCGAAATCGATGCATGCAAAGGTGGTCGAGTAATCCGTCTTCCGAGATCGAAAAAAGTGGTTTCGAGAAAAACGCGTTTAAAGTTGTACGAGTAACTCAGCGCGCGCTCCAAGGCGCTGCGGCCAAAGCGATAATTGAACCTTTAAATAAAAAAATTGCTACAGGACCAATTCCGTATTGTTTTTATGACACCAAAGTATTTTTAGGAAAGAAAACGTCTTTCCAAAATCCTAGAGTGGGGTTATCCCTTAACACTAATGAGGGTTAGGTACATCATCTGTGATCTGTCTTAGATCACGCCCATGTTTAGCGTATATCTATATACATATAGGTTGCGGAGCACCCCAGCGCCATCATTTCTTGTTCTCGTTTTGGGGACGAGTTGAAAGGCCTCGCTGAACCTCCTGGTATCTAGGCTCCATGGTGCTATCCTTCAAGAAAAACATTGTACGGCGTCTCCCGGGTGTTGATAGTAAATTTAGTATAAGCCGGTGAGTTTCATTTAACGTTGCGTGTTCACCAAGTGCGTAAGCTTTGAAGGATTGCTAAGGGAATCGTGATTGAGATTTTTTTGCGGGCACGAGCCATTGTTCTCCCGTAATTGCAGATATCGATTAACTTCGGTAAATCCAACCACGTGGACACTCGGTTTAAGCCCCTTATGTATTGACTGAAATATGCTCTGCAATTCATTAAATGCACACAAGTTCAACGAAAAACATATCCAGTAGAATGTACCGGTTATGTTTTTCGTTGAACTATATATTTTGAAAATGCTTTTACTGGAGAGATTACCGACCCAACCGTTCCGTATGTTAAAATAAAGTTTGCTTTCAGGACACCGGAATTAGAATTGAAAGTACTCTGTGCGTGTTTGGATCAAGAAGTTTATTTGCCGGAAATAAATATATATTTGTAATTCAACCAAATCTCGCAGTCAATTGAATTGTTCGTATCGTTCGCCAACCGCAACTGCAGGATCTGGTTGATTCAAACCATTTTTTTTTACGGTAACAAACGTTTTTCTGAGTGTATGTTGTTAGACACGGGCGTAGCGCCTTGAGTTTTCAATCGATTGACTTGAAATTTTAACTGTAGCTTCTTGACAACATTTTCTAGTCCAGTACGTAGGAGTTTTTTTCCGATAAGTTGAAATAAAAAAATTTTATGATCGATATTCGACCGATTTTTTTACGACTCTTTTTTCATATTAACGCCATTTTTTTAATCAATATTTTGAAAAACTCCTACGTACTGGACTAGTTTTTTATATCTACTTTCAAAATGATTTTCGTTTCTTGTTCTAGCTTGAAAATTATGACCTATGCGAATAAGCCCGTAGAGGACTATGAAAAGAAGGAGGGTAAATTTCGGTATTATAACCCCACCTTTCGAGGGGGTTGCGGGGTTAGGTGGATGGATATGGTGGGGGAGGAACCCTATAACAATATTCTTAAGGGGAGATGTACACCTAGGGGGCCGTCCATATATTACGTCATTCTAAATTTGGGGGGGGGGGGGGAAGTTCGTCTGCGGATGACGGTAAATGATGGATGAGGGGGGGGGGGGGGGGGGCGTTTCGAAATTGACGTCATTCTTGTGATACCAGTTACTTCAAAATGTACAATAGTATATTGTACAACTAGAGTGGTTTCCCCGCATGAGAGATTAAAAATATTTTGCAAGTACCCAATGGTATTAATTATTGAACTCATTATTTATTCATTTATTACATAAGGTTTGTCTACATTATATTCGAGAACTTCAAATAACAGCGTACCTATGAAAATAGTTCGATCGAGCCAAAATGAATATGGGGAGGATACGGAGATATTACCCGTGATCCAGGATTTGCAAGAATGGGTGAAAACTCCGTGGGAGCTATCCAAAGAAAACTAAAGAATAGGGAAGAATAATATTATTATATTAATGAAAATTGCCAAAGTACAAAATAATAAAAGATGATTCCATAACAAAATGTGGGAGCTATCCAAAGAAAACGAAAGAATAGGGAAGAATAATATTATTATATTAATAAACATTGCCAAAGTACAAAATACTAAAAGATGATTCTATAACAAAATCTTTTAATGTTACCCAATTTTTCTCAAATCCGCAAATGTTTTAATTTTGCCAAACTGGTAATGACGTCAGTTTTGCGAGAGGGGGGGGGGGTCATTAGGAAATGACGATAGGATGATTGTAGGGGGGGGGGGGGGTCGAAAATCAGCAAAAATCGATGACGTAATATATGGACGGGCCCTAGGAGCCGGAAAAACGGTCATTTCTGTGAATTTTTTCAAGGAAAACTATTTGAAATTTCGAATTGGGGTTTTAATTATCTAAAAGTGTATACATTCAAAAATATGTTTAATTTTCTTTATTTAAAAATATCAAAAATATACAAGGATATTGTATGATCCTCGGAGCGTCGTAAAAAAATCTGCGTATACGGTTCCCACTGGCGTTTCTTAAAAAATCATCAGAAAAAAAACCATAAAGATTATTAAATTAGATACTATAATCTAGTACTTGTCATAGCCGATTTTGAAAATATCGATTTATGACAAAATGGCGGACGTTTGAACATAAATAGTGATTTTTGGGTAAAAAATTAGTTATTATTTTGCCTATAAAACAAAAACAAAGTAACGGAAAAAAATCCTATGACAAGTACTAGATAATGGTGTATAGAATAACCACAAAAAACCTCAAGGCAATCAGTACATTGGTTTTCGAAAAATTTTGGGTACCGATTTGAAAAACGTCGTTTTGAGAAAAACTCGTTTGAAAAGTTCGGAATGAATAAATCATGAAATTTGTCGACTTACATGGAATCATCGATACCAGGCCCATTGTGTAGGTCTTCTACGGTCGACGCAATGTTCATAGCTTCTAAATCGATTTTTTCGACCATCTAGGTCTATATCTCCCCTTAAGAGTAATTGTGGCGGTAACTCCCCCCCCCCCCCCATTTTATAAACACAAAACGTTTTATGAATCGTAGCGACAATTTGATATGATTTTAACTTGTTACGTCTACTTAGGATGTATCACATATTGATTCGTTGATGAAATCCACCTCTGTGAATTTATACATACGCCTCATTGTGGCAAAAAAGGCTCGTGATCGCTCACGAAACTCGTATCGCCGTTTGAATAAAAATTCACTCAAATCCAATTTCAAACCTATATTGCTAAACCACGTGCCGGTGAAAGCGTTCTACGCACCCCGTGATTCCACGTACCCATCCGAGGTGCCCGCCGCCCATCAACGAAATCCGCAAATTTTGTCCAACGAAAAATCCAACGAAATCCAATTTATCCAACGAAATATCGCAAATTTTATCGTTCATTTTTACAAACTTCAAATTCACATAACTTTATACGGTGACCGCCGTGATTTCTCTTTGGCATGTTGCTCGGAGGGACCCATCTTTAACAATCCTCCCATTCCGAACCCCTCAAAAAATGGGGTCATAATACAGAATATTACGAAAAGGAGGTTTCGTTCATCGACTACTGTGCCGCCATTTTGTTTCAAAATAATTTTAAAAAAAATCTTTTACTTTAAGACTTGTATAAAGTATAAAATATTGTTTTGTTTTTCTTAAATGAATAAAATTATAAAATACTTAAATTATCAAATTATAAAATTATAAAATAAAATTATAAAATACGTATAAAAAACCGAATATAAAAATATTGTTTTGTTTTTCTTAAATATATTGTCAAAAATGACCTTCGATTTTGCCCTAACAACGGTATATTCCCCCTTAATTTTGAATTTTTGCCTCTCATCGTTTCGGATATCTATACGTGGCTTGAGGCGACGAGGAATGCGAAATAAAAATCCGAGTCGATGCGAGAATTTAAAAAAAAAATGTATTCGTTTTATTGAAGAAAGATACAGAGATAGTGTACAGTCGTAGAGGAGAGAGAGAGTACAAATTTCCCTAATCTTCTCATCCCCAATGATTACGTGGATTAACGATAAGTGTGTCCGTGTATTTTCGTTCGTTCTTTCTTTCTTTTTCATATGAATTCGGAACGGCAGATCTCGGCGCTTTTTTGACACATAGATGTGGATCCGGTTTTTCCGCAACCTCGTCGTTTATTTTTTGAATTTTTTTTTTACTACTACGCATCGCGGGCCTTGATTGGTTCACGAAAAAAAAAAGAAAGACAAAGAAACAGAACTAATTGGAGGTTACATGATTTCTCGTTACGATAATCTCGTCAATGACGACGCTAGAATTCGTCGTACAGCTTTTTTTTCCCTTTCTTCTTCACTGATCGAGCATACGTGAGGAATTTGTCATCGGAGGGTCCTCGACGAGGATCGATAGTCGGGAATTTCGTTTTTTCCCCTCTGATTTCGTTTTCTTGGGGTCGAATTAATTACGCTCGAGTGGAATAAGATTTTTGCACCTCAAGGATCCGCGGACATGCACACACCCACACACACACACATACGCTTCATGCAATTCTGCCCCTGTGTGCGCGCACTTCTTTTTTTGTTTTACTTGAATTTGAAGCCGGACGGGGGCGAAGGGGGCGAGGGGCTGCGACTGTCGTACCGAGCAAAATTATTCTTTATTGCACAATCGTGTGGAGATCGCATTTTGTCGGTCACATCTCAGATGGAGAAAAAAGAAAATAAATAAAAGCAAAATTGGACGAAAAAAATCGCGATAACCGCGATTATATATATATATATATATATATATATATATATATATATATATATATATATATATATATTCTTCCGACTATCGTTATTTAACACAGAAATGCCCCGAATGCGATTTTTTTTTCTTACAGCACAGTACAAGTACAATATCCTAAGCCTTTTCTTTGTAGCGATAGTTTTTTCGTTTCTCTTTATTTCCTCCCGCGAGCGATACACAGAGCGGCGTAAGATGGCAAAATGGTAAGACGCGTGCGTCACACCCTTTTGTCATGTTTGCATACATAGATTAGGGTATGGCGAAAAAAACGCCAAAATTTGACTTGTGAAAATCACGCCCGAGTTGGCTGTCGAGTTATAAAGGGCTCCATTATTTTTCTTCGCCCTTAATAACTCGACACATCATCAACATTTTTTTTAAATCCCATTGAAGCTTTTTGCAAAAATTACTTTTGCAGCTTCGAAAAGCTGCTGCAAAAAAAACTCATTATTTTTAAACAAATTACAGCTGGGAAAAATTGCTTTTTTCTTTTGAAATATCGAATTTTTTCGACAGGGTACGTTACAAAAACCTGTAGATTGGCCAAAAACGATGATATCGAGATTTTGGGAATAGATTTTCGATCTTGTAAACTGCTGCTTGGAGGATGTTGAAACGGACTTAACAAAGATTAGCTTAGTCGTTGAGTTATTCGCGTTTGAACGCAACGAACGAATTTTACGTGCGAATCAAGTGTGGTGAGAAATTATCGGGCGCTACCACTTGGACTTGATTTAAAGAGCTCGAATTTGACACGCATTTTTTTGGACCTACTACTATCGTTCGAATGGGTGAAAGATGACTTGTTATCGCCACATATATATATATATATATATATATATATATATATATATATATATATATATGTATATATATATATATATATATCAATGTACCTTCTCTCTGTCGAAACCATTTAACGCACGACACACATCAAAAACTGTTCATCACACGACAACGACGATACGACATTCTCGCACACATACGACACTCGAGATAAAAAAAAAAGTAATAATTCTATTGGGAATCGGAGCCGCATACACCGATGTATATATACTCGAACCAAACGAAATGTTCTTGGATCAGAAATATACAGAGCGAATATTTTCTCTCGCAAAATGAAAAATTAACAAAATAACGCGAAGTGTCAAAAAGTTCATTGTTCGCGATCGTTCACTGATCGTTGGACAAAAAAGGATTTCCGGCTTCAATAATGAATAAAATTCCTATCGGACGTACAACGATCACTTGAAATAAATAATTAGCCAGGTCGCGAACTTGTCGGATTGTCGCGAATCGACACCCCCCCCCCCCCCCACCCCGAGACTCTCTTCTCTGAACGCACGTTTTACCATCGTAATCGAGAGATCTCGATCGGAATTTCTTTTAAGTACACGCACGCTATGGGCTCGTCTCTAGAATTATTTACTTTCGGCGACTCTATTATCGTATGTATATCGGACATTCCACGCCATTGCACCTGGCTTGTGACCCCGACCATTTTTGGTTTTCCTGATTTTTTGTTGTAAATTTGAAGCACATGAAAGGAATATCCGCACCAATTTTTCGATTTTTACCTCTTCTCTTTTAGGTGTTATTTTCCAAAAAATGTCGATTTCGGAAGTTTTGGGAACGTTTAAACTCTAATAACTCCTGAACTAATTGAGATATCGACAAATGTCACTATATAGTTTCTTTTCATTTTGAAGCATACTTTCGTTAAAAAATATCGAAAAATTATCAATTATCAATGTGAACGTTTTTTTTTGCTTCTTAAGTGAAAACTATTTTTTTTCGAGATGATTACCATTTTAAATATTTTTCAAAAAATTCTCAGAAATTGACCGATTCTGTTATTTTTAAGACTAGTCTCATTGCCGGCCCATTTTTCTATTTTTTTTCGAATTAATCGTATTTTTTTAGAAGGTTTTTATCCTTTTAACCGCCAATAATGCTATTCATTATTTTGTGATTACCAACTCGGCGTCGTCAGGCCTGAAACGGTTTATTTGTCATTTGTGCTGAATTGAACGACAAAAAAATTGATCGTTTATTACAAATATATTTTTTCGTTAACTTCCGCACAAATGAAAAATGAACCTATTCAGGCCTGACGCAGTTGAATTGGAAATCACAAAATCATTAATAGAATTATTGGAGATTAAAATCATGAACATCTTCTCAAAAAAATATGATTAATGCGAAAAAAATAGAAGGAAAAATGGGCCCACAATGATACTAGTCTTAAAAATCATAGAATGGGTCACTCTATTTTAGAGAATTTTTTGAAAAAAATAAAATAAAAATAGGCAATCATTTTTTTTAACAGTTTTCACTTTAGAAGCAAAAAAAAACGTTGACATTAATAATATTTTTAAACAAAAGTATGGTTTAAAATGAACAAAAATTATATAGTAAGATTTGTCGATATCTCAATTAGTTCAGAGGTTATCAGCGTTCAACTCTGCCCAAACTTCCGAAATCGACATTGGTTGGAAAATTGTAACTCCTAAAAGAGAAGAGATGAAAATCTAAAAATTGGTGTGAATATTCCTTTCATGGGGTACAATATAACAAAAAAAAACAGGTCGGGGTCACGGGCTAGATGAAATGGCGTGGAATATCCCATATATATATGAATGTATGTATGTATATATAATAGTCGTAAAAATTAACGCGAGGGACCTGAGAAGTGCGAGATTTCATTACGGAAATGTACAAGGTGGCCAATTCGAAGCGTTACACGCTGACATCTCAAACGTATCGTAATAAAAAATGTTTGAAATAATATTTATATTCAACTGTTCGAACAATGTGAAAATGACCGTCAAAGTTATAAAAGAGAACGCGCATTTTTCAAGCCAGAGCTTTTCAAAACACTGCAGACAAGTATTTTTTCCGTCGAGCCCTGAACATTATTTCCCATCATGAACACATTTTTTATTGGCGCTTGAAGCTTCTTGAAGAGTTGTGAGACGTCAGCCTCGTGAGACTTTGATCGAGCCACTCAGTACAATTCGAGAGAGAAATGAAGATCCAACGTTCTGCGACCAATCACACGTTAATATATATATATATATATATATATATATATATATATATATATATATATATATATATATATACATACATACATACACACACACACACACACACATACACATATACATATACATATACATACATATACACATACATACACACATATATACATATATATATACATATACAAGATTATCACGGTCCCCAACGTGTGACGATAGAAAAGGGACTTTTTTTATCAGCAAGGGTGATCGCGTTAGAGTAATAAAAAAAAGAACGAGAGAACGTAGAAAGAAATAGGCGACAGCCGTTGAAAAATTACCGCGTATCTTTCTCTTCTCCGTAATTATTTTTTCATCAACCGAGGGCTTTTTTCACTCTCGCTATACGTAATATATACACGCCGGAGTGACCGGAAGTGATCGACAGCGTTCATCCCGTCGCTGTGTATCTTTTTTTGTTAAATTCATCCATATATATATATATATATATATGTCTGTATATAATTTTTTTTCGGTAATTACCCGAGGCCACGCTAATAATTGGATGCGTGAAATTAAACGCGAGCGACGAAATCGAAATACCTTCGTTACGAGCAAGCGAAAAAAGGAAGAAAAGAATAGAGAAAAAAAAAGGACACACCGGGTGCGGGCTGCGAGTATCGAAATATCCGGATATCGAAGTCCCAATTATTATGCATGTTCGTCCTGACCGCATTGAAAGCTAAGACATATATACATACATCGAATATACGTGTACGTGTACACAGCTTTGGCCAAAAGTATCAGGCCCCCGAACTCGTCGTAAGCTAGAAAATAATTGTTTCAGGACAACTGAACGACGATAGGACTTGGAAAATATTGATAAGTTCGTACATATTGTTTTCTCCCAGCAGTCCAATACTCCATGTTTCTACCGTAATATCCTTCGGGTAGTTGATAATTGAAGTGCCCGACAATTTTGGCCGAGGCTGTTTGGGTTCGGGTATACGCGTGTGTATATGTCTCGTTCGTTATATAAAAAGTAAAATGCCGCCTCCGTAAGCGCCCCCCGTTCACCCCCGTCCGCGTTCGCTTTTGCCCCAACGTGTCGGGAATCATTGAACGGGCAACTTTTGGTCCATCTTGACTTTTCGCGGGGCAAAAATGTGAAAGAAAGAGAAAGAGAGGGGGGGAGAAGAGAGAGAAGGAAAAACAATGGTGGGACTTACGAAGTGGGCAATGGACAAGGCCTGTCCGCGCGCGCGTTTGTATATCTGTGTGTCTGTCCGTGTATGTCTCTGTGTGAAATGTTTTCTTATACTTTAGATAACCTGGACGAGCATCTGTTGTTAATCATTTTGAGGTAGTATGCATACATCGGTCAGGTGCAAACGAATCCTTCCTGCACCACCGTTGAACCACCGGCTGGTCCTTCCTGAGAATTCGAAACGGAGAAAAGAAAAACCACGATTGCGATTATTATACGACGGGGAAACGTGAATTCTATACTAGAACATATACACTGAGGTGGTACAAATTTGAATCCTATTTTTTCCCCTTTTTTTTCACCGTCCAATTATCTTCTTCAAAGAGAAAAAAAACATGGTCGCGAACGCTGCGAGCGGTCGAAAAATATTTAGAGGTCGCTCAAACCTCCCAAAAGTAAAAATTTTCATTTAAAAAAATCGATTGTTTTCCGTCTACTTCCCACCCGGGAATTTTGCGCTTTATAATTTAAAAATTAAGGGGTCGTCTCACTTTAGACGCTAAAAAAGGCTATTTTCATGCATTTCTTTTATAGGTTTATATTATAGATATTGATATAAAAGTTGTTACACTCGATACATAAACTTTCGAAATGCATTTAAAAAAATGTATTCATTTAAGTCTATAGACGAAAATGGTAGTTAAAAATATGTCCTAAAAGATTGTAGGTCTGCGCTGTTGATGAAATCTCGGAGATGGAGCATCCGAAACAAAAAATCAAACGTTTTTAGATTCGGTATGTTAATGGCTACAGCGCATATCATACGATTTTTGATATATGTAAAAATAACAAAATGGCGGACATTTTTCGAAAAAACAACAACAAGAAACGTGTTTTTTCATCGTTTTTGGCAAATAAAAATGAATATAAGTTTTTTTGAATCCTTGATATGCGCTATAGCTATAGTTGTAAAGAATATGTGGTTAAAATTTCATAAGGATCGGTTCAGTAGTTTCGAAGGTTTTATCAACAAGCCGTCGAAAAACGTTGCTTCGAGAAAAACGCGTTTAAAGTTTATTTGGGTTACATAAATACATTTAAAAAATGGTTACAGTAGAACCTGCATTATCCGAACCAATTGGGACCGAGACTAGTTCGGATAATCAAAAGTTCGGATAATCGAAACGTGGGTTTTTTGGGACGAGATCATGAACCTTTTTACATAAAAACAGTACATATATATATATTAAAATTAGACATACAAATCGTTTATTTTTAATTGACGATCGGCTGTAACGCGTTTTTGAGCGGCTAAGTCTCGCAGCCGTTTGAAAAGGAGAAGTTGCGTTGGGTTGCTTATTGTTGCTCACGGCGGTGGCAGCGAGCAACAATGCATCTTTCGCGCCAACGTTCGGATAATTGAGCGTTCGGATAAACTACGTCATCGTTCGGATAATTGAGGGTTCGGATGATCGAGGTTCGGATAATCGAGGTTCTACTGTAATGTATTTCGAAAGCGTATTTACTAAATGTAACAACTTCCATATCAATATCTATAATATAAACCTATCAAAAAATTCACGAAAATAGCCTTTTTAGCGTCTAAAGTGAGAAGACCCTTAAGGGGCTATACCAGTGTGACACTTTTAAAAAATCGATTTTTTTTGCCTTTTTCGACAGTCTATATTTTCAAGAATATCATTATCATTTATAAATTTCTCCTCATTTATATCAATGTCATTTTATCTTGAAAAAATCGATAGTTAAATCTTTAAACGAGTTTTTCTCGAAATGAGATTTTTCAAATTTGCTAACATTCTAGCTCAAAGAGCAATTATCCGATTGACTTGAAATTTGAACTGAGTGCTCTTAAGTAGATTTACTCTACAATGACGTAGGATATTCTTAATTTGATGAAAATTGACGATTTGGCATTGAAAAAAACTACCATTTTATAAGCAAGAAAACAGACTTTTTTCATAACTACGCCAATTTGTTAGATTTTGATATTTTTCGAAAATTCTACGTCATTGTACAGGAAATACCTTCCAGTTTAACGACATTTTTGCCTTTTTCGGTTTCAGCTAATCAATCGGCCGGGATCATGTTAGCAGTGGAGGAACTTTTTTTTGGCGCCTTCGAAGTCAGCACATAAGTCGCTTGGATCTCAATATTTTTCTATGAAAAAATTATGTAATGTAGGTCAAATATAGCCAAATATGTTCTTAATTTTCCGGAACATTTAATTGAGTACTTTTCTTTCGAAAAATTCCCGAAAATCACCCCAATTTTCAGCGTTCACACTGGTATAGCCCTCGCAAAAGCTCTAGCCGGCCAATGCATATTCAGTGGTCGCTCAAGAGCTTTGAAATTTACAAATTATAAAAGCCATGAATCTTTTTTTCCTTTAAAACAATATTCCGCGCATCGTAATGCGTCCCACAGTTGGTCTCGTTAGTCAAACTGCGGACCAATCGTACACGGAGAAAACAGGGGCCTCGAAGTTTGGAATTGATACTATGCTTCTAAAAAAATATCATTAAATATCAAAAAGTTTTGAATGGAAGATAAAAATTGTAACTATGTTATAGTAATAGTGAAGAAATTTAAATTTTAACCTAAGATATGGCACGTAAACTCATACAAATAATACCTTTTATTCGGCATATTGTGATTTTTTGTAGTATTCAAAAAACATTTTGCCCACGTGATTGGAACAATTAGTTTCCAGTATTCTACAAAAAGTGCGGTATAAAGAGTCACATTTTACTAATAACTTCGTTATATTTTTCGCTATACGCCGAAGATTTATGCTATGCGTATAGTAAAATCCATATGAAAATATAACTCGCGCCTATGCGAGAATAGTTTCGGTGTGAATAGTATACGGTGTAAGAATCATTTTTACACTTCTATAACAATAAGTCTTAAAATTTCGAACTGGCAGGAAACTGCTATACTTTTCTAGCACTGAATATTAGAATTCTGGCAACCAGTGTTAGAATTTGCGGCCGTATTTTTCTCCGTGTAGCTGTACTCTGGGACGAGCGACGCCGTAATACAACAATACATAATAACACATATGGTCTAATTGATGTTCGTTACAAGTTAGTATAATAAATTAGTCAGAAAATGTACCACTTCGTTGTTTATTTTGTTTTTAGGCTACAAGGAATTATAGTGTATGCGAGGTTAATTTAAAAATTATAAAGCGTAATATTCATGGGTGAGAAGTGAACGAAATTTTTTTTTTTTTTTTTAATGAAAACTTGAGTTTTTGGGAAACTTGAGCGATCTCTAAATATTTTTTGACCGCTCGCAACTTTCGTGACAATTTTTTTTTTCTGTAAAGAAGATACTTGTATGGTGAGAGAAGGGGAAAAAAATAGAGCTCAAATTTGTGACACCCTAATATACACGGTGATTCGCATCAGAGTTCCCTTGGCGAGCGTCAGGCTGTGTCATTCGCGATCTCGAAGATTTGTCAAAATCTTGTCAAAATACATTGACAACAATGGACAAATTTCGAAAAACGAAAAATGATTCGAGATTCTGCTGTATTCCAGGCACGATCTTACATTCAGGTCTTATGGTCTTGAACTTTACATCCTTGGAATGCAACGATTTCATCTTTACTTCCTAATTTTTTTTATTAGTATCGAAAATCATATTGCGTAGATTTGGGTTGTAGATAGCTATATAAGGATCTGCAAAATTGATCGCGGCATTTTCATAGTTTGATTCTGTCGAAGAAAATTGGGGAAATTGAGTAAAAAAAAAAAAACATTTCGTTGCATTCCAACGATGCAAACTTCAACATCATCAGGTCTTGAAACGACGGTCGTATTTGCTAGGCGAGGCCATCGAGGTGAGCTTGTAGTCATTCACAAGTTTTTTCCTTTCAAGTTTGTATCTTTATAAACAATAAATCGAGCAATATTAAAGGCTATTGCTGTTATATACGATGTATAAATATAATTTCAAACGTCCCTTGTAAAAAGTATGCTCTGAAAAATAGAATTATGCCTTCTCGAAACCTGCGAGTGACTCGCATAACCTTAAAAAATTTTAATCCAGAGCTGATGGAGCTTAAAAACGAGCGGGAAACAGATGATTCACTGCAGTGGCTCTTTACAATCTAACATGGAGGTAAATCCAATAAACAACTCGCAGGAAATCAAAAACGAAGTTATTGTTTCCGCTTCAGGCTATATTTTGACCGGCTATATTGAAATATCGCTGCGCCACATCTAGGACGTGAAAATCTGGAATTGCTCCCCTTAAAACGCTTGTTTTAAGGGGAGGGTCGGGGTTTCAGCGTGAAAAAAAACACTTTGGCGAATTTTTTGCATCTCTATGGATAGAGTAAATTTATTGAAACCTTTTGTACATTGTTAAGTGTCATTTCAAGAACATTCCGTTAAAATTGTACGCGGAAATATCCACAAACAAGCCGGTGCCACGTTTTTCTCGAAACCACTTTTTCAAAGTCCGTGTTCACTGCCATTTGAAAACTACATGACCGATTTATTTCAAACTTGGTACACACATTCTCCATATAAAATACCACCTCCCAACGGTTAGTTTGAGATTTTTTTTACATTGAGGGGGTTTTCCACCCCCAAAATGGCGGAATTTTTCGTGAAAAATAGCACTTTTCACTTTACATGACCACCAAAAATTTAGAAATGAAAAAAAAAGATGATCAAAGACCGTTGGGGGGAGGATTTGATGATACTTTGACTAAATTTTAATGGTACTTGATTTCAGATCATTTCTAGCTGAGATACAGAGAACACCGCAAATCGTGTTTTTTCAAAGGCGTTCTTGGAAAAGCTTTGTCACCGACTTGTTTGTAGATATTTTCGCGTACAAATTTCACGGAATGTTCTCGAAATGACACTTAACAATGTACAAAAGGTTCCAATATATTTACTCTATCCATGTAGATGAAAAAAATTCGCAAAAAAGTGTTTTTTTTTCACGATGAAACCCCTACCCGCTCCTTAAGGGATCATTACAGTGTAGAATTAAAAAAAAAAACGTTTTTTCTTTGCATTATCCGATAGTATAGACGGTTATAAACATGCTGTTCAATTTTTGGGGCGAAATGTCGCTACAGCCTCTCTTAGAGAAAGTGATTCGAGCAGCGGCGTGAGACTTGGCGCGGACGAGCCAAGCCTAAACGCGCTTTTCCCGCAATGCCGTTTTTCAAAACGGTGTACACTCTCATAGGAAGAGTTTTCGAGCTATCCGTCTTAAATTTTGACACAACATTCTTCACGCCATTTTCATCTTGCTATGTAAGCTTTTTTTTCAATCTTCATATTTTTTTAACGAAAAACTGGCGAAAAAATAGCCTAAATTCGATACTTTTTTTCAAACCGCCGCCATTTTGTCTATTTTGTTTTTTTTAAATCCGAAAATCAGCTATTTTTCGACCCGTTACACTGTGATTATCGCTTCAGGTATTCCTTTGTGGGGGGGGGGGGGGGGAGGCGTATTTTGTAGGGCATGAGGGCCCTTCTGAATCATCGGTAAATTACAGTGGTGCTTAATCAAAAAAACGAGTCACCATCAATTATTATACCCAAAGATAAACAGGAATGAAAAATACCGCGCAAATTTAGTAGATTTAGACATTATTACATTTCATCTGGAAAGTCGCGGCTACGAAAATTCTTCTGCTAGTCGCATTTTTTCCAAGTTTTACCATTAATATTTTCTTAAAACATTTGGTGATCCTCTGTTTTTATTGTCGTTACGGACTCTTTAGAATTTTGTACACGCGTGAGCAGTTTATTCCAGGCATCTAGAGTTATTTACTGCATAAATTATTAGATAAAAATGTGACCAACGTGCCATCTCCATAAAGCGCCTTATAAATGAGACCATTTTTAGTCGTCATTTTTTTGTTAAAAGTTCGGTAACTTGGCTTGAATATTTACCAGTATACTGGGATATATTTTTACTTCGTTCTAGACGAAAATCAGTTATTTGTTAAATATTCGGGTTCGTGAAAGGAATACCTTAAATGTCGCGCGACAAAAATTGGCCGAGATATTTGCGTTGAAAGACCAAAGCTGAGTAAACAATGGTACAGTAGATGCTCACGCGCGATTTTTTTCTTCTTTAAGTGTCAAAGCAGGTGTTACCGAACTCTTTCTTATCATGCCTGCTTTCTGCCAAAACGGAGATGGCTCTATCACATTTTTATCGATCTTAGGGCAAAAAACGCGATCCACTTGCATATCGTAACCACCCCCCCCCCCCCGCCCGACCACTTTAAAAATCAATGTATTAACGAATAAACGAAAATGTTTGAATTGTATTATCACATTTGCAGAGCGATTCTCCCTGTTCATTATTTTTTGACGAAAACGGACATTTTTCAGAGAAAAAATTAACTTGTCCGAAGGTGAATTCGAAGTCGCGCTCGATGAGGCTTACACATTCCAGAGCGCTAGCGACTACGCTGCCGTTCTTTATTGCTTCGACATTGAACGCGAATATCTCGGCCAATTTTTAGCGCACGTACAAAAAAAGCGCTTTGCTGACAATGACACACCCTGTATGCTCACAAAAGGAATCCTCATAGTTGTGACTCACCCTGGACATTAGGGTGGCCCAATTTTAAGCTTGATTTTTTTCCTTTTTCTCACCATCCAAGATTATCTTGCTTTGAAGGAAAAAAATTGTCGCGGACGCTGCGAGCGGTCAAAAAACATTTAGAGGTCGCAAAAGCCTCCCAAAAATTCAATTTTTCATTTAAAAAAAAAACGACTTTTTTCCGTTCACTTCTCATCCGGGAATTTTACGTTTTATAATTTTTAAATTAACCTCGCAAAAGCTCTAGCCGGCCAATGAATGGTCGCGTGAAGTGGTCGCTCAAGGTTTTCGAAATTCAGAATTTCCGCCAAAAAATAAATCTCGCATGCACTATAATTTCTTGTAGCATAAAAAGAAAATAAGCAGCGAAGTGTTACATTTTTTGAATAATTTATTATAATAATTTGTAACAAACACCGATTAGACAATGTGTGTTATGTATTATTTTGCATTATGATATTATGGCGTCGCTCGTCACAGAGTACAGCTACGATTGGTCCGCAGTTAGACTAATGAGAACAACTGTGGGACGCATTACGATGCGCGGAATACAGCTGCCATTTCAGTTTTACGAATAAAAAGACCTACAATTTTGTTTACGGACAATAGCTTTAAGGGGAGGTAAACGGCAAGAAAAACAGGTAAACTTCGGGAATATTTATCTCAAAAACTAATGTTTCGATTGGATCCGGGTTTTCTTCATTGGAAAATATGTACATTGAGGTATGTTTAGGATTTTTTAAAAATAAATTCGTTGACTGGAAGCGATTCAAACGCGATTATCTCGAAACATAGTTTTCAAAGTCCGTGCCAGATGTATCTCGAAAACGGCTTGTCCGATTTTGTCCAAATTTGGATACAATACAGTACTACCTCCCTAAGAGAGCGGTCTAGGGCGGTTAGGGGAAGTAATTCTCGAGAAGTTCGTCGCCGAAGCCTTCCCCCACCGCTAGGTTGGCGCGCTCGAAAATCGCGCATGTGGTAGCGTGTATGTGTTTCTCCACTCGACCTCTATGAGAGAGCGCGAACGAAAGTGTTGAGAAAACTGTAAACAAGTTGCGGAAAGTGTACTGGCGTTTCGTCGTTTCATGCGTAAGTATATCTCATTGAATATTGATGTGTAAATCTTTCTTTTTCTTCGCGTTTTTTTTATTCTGCTGTTTGGTATATTTTGTTGTTGCAATATTATAACACATATGAAGGAAACATTTGTAAAACTTTCATCAATTGTTGAATTATCTTATTGTTCGCAAAAATATACGTAGTATATTCGTTATCGAAACTCGAACATATACAGTAGAACCTCGATTATCCGAACCAATTGGGACCGAGACTAGTTCGGATAATCAAAAGTTCGGATAATCGAAACGTGGGTTTTTTGGGACGAGATCATAAACAACACCTTTTTATATAAAAACAGTACATACATATATATTATAATTTGACATATATGTTAACGTTGAAATATATATATATATATATATATATATATATATATATATATATATATATATATAATGTATTTGAAATACCTGAAAAAAGTTGAATGCTTTTTTTATATTTTTAAAAAATAAAATCTTCCATTTTTAATTGACGAACGGCTGTAACGCGTTTTTGAGCGGCTAAGTCTCGCAGCCGTTTGGGAAGGAGAGATTGCGTTGGGTTGCTCATTGTTGCTCACGGCGGTGGCAGCGAGCAACAATGTATCTTTCGCGCCAACGTTCGGATAATTGAGAGTTCGGATAAACTAAATCATCGTTCGGATAATTGAGGTTCTACTGTACAGTGTACAATAAAAATGTAACTAACAATTTATCTTGTGTATATACTTCAAGTTGAAATATACAATGTATATATATGTATAAATATTTCATTTTTAGATAAAACGGGATGGCTGAATCGAAAATATATTTTACTTGCATTAAATTACTACTTGAAATTTAATTATGGTGCATGTTTTTTTCTCCGACTTTACGGCTTAAACGTATATATTATTATACAAAGGAATATTATCCATTTGACAATCGTGCGACGTGCGATTTTCTGAAATCGCTCGCGATCTCTTATGGAGGTGTCCGCGACAAACTCGGGAGGCCTCGGGTACACTGGACAGCTCGAGCTAGGTGGGGGAAGCCATAAAATGCGCTCAAGCGGAACGGCGGGGAAATTCTCTCTTAGGGAGGGCTCTCTTAGGGAGGTAGTACTGTATTCTTCGATAGTTTTTCTCGTTCGCCACGTAGGGGTTTTTCATTTGATTGAACCATTGCTTTTTTGTGCAATGTGTATGCAATCCAAAATCGTCGGAAATTGCGAACGAAAAACGAATGTTAAATTTAAACGGTCGCAATTCCGTAAAAAATGAAAACACCAAAAAAATCCTACATGCCGAACGAGAAAAGCTATCGAAAAAAATTGTATCCAAATTTGGACAAAATCGGACAAGCCGTTTTCGAGATACATCTGGCACCGACTTTGAAAACTATGTTTCGAAATAATCGCGTTTGAATCGCTTCCAGTCAACGAATTTATTTTTAAAAAATTCCCAAACATACCTCAATGTACATATTTTCCAATAAAAAAAAACCCGGATCCAATCGAAACATTAGTTTTTGAGATAAAAATTTCCGAAGTTTGCCTGTTTTTTCGCTGTTTACTCAGGTACCTCCCCTTAAAGAATTATTTTATGAGAACAAAAATTATAATTCTTGAGTTAGAAGTGTGAGGTAAATTTGAAAAATCTGTTTCTAAAGAAAAAAGGATTGTTTTGAAAATTTTACAAAGCATCAAATTTATGAGTGAGAAGAGAAAAAAAAATTGACGAAAATTGGACATTTCGAAGCTTTTAAGCGACCACTTAATATTCATTGGCCGGCTAGAGCTGTCGCGAGGTTAATTTAAAAATTATAAAGCGTAAAATTCAAGGATGGCAAGTGGACGAAAAAAATCGATTTTTCAATGAAAATTTAAATTTTCGGGAGGCTTGAGCGACCTCTGAATATTTTTTGACGGCTCGCAAATATCAATTTTTTTTCTTTAAAGAAGATAAGTGGATCGTGAGAAAAAGGAAAAAAATAGAGCTCAAAATTGTGCCACCCTACTTACACACGTAATACGGCAATGAGATTACGATATCTTTGATACCAAGAATTCCCCAGCCTAGTCGATGTTTTCACATTCATTTTCGATTGCATTAGCAAAACTGATAGACGTGAATCGTCCAATTGTTGTTGCGGACAGTGACAAAGAAATCCGACGATTCGCGAATGCCAAGGAGATCGTAATGGTGCCGATCGAGCAAACAGGAAAAAAACACTATCGGTGAAGGACAACTCGAGAATCTTACCTTGTCGTCGCTTCGAATGTTCGAGGCTGTTTATATATTTGCCACCAAAGGTCTGAAAACGAGGAGGGTCAAGCGCTTTACCGATCAATGTCGACTACCGATCGTCCAGTGAAAGATCAACTGCTGCTTCGAAACGTTTGGCATTTTAGTTCTTTTTTCTTCGAAAGACTATATGGAATTTGAGGCAACGTGGAAGGTGAACTTTCATTGACGGCGTTTGAGTCCAACAGAAAGATCGGTATCAACATTGATCGATCGAACGACCCTCGACGGATTTTCTATATACGCACTCGTTTTTTTGTTGTTGTTTTTTTTATTATCGACTCACGATTCGATCATTCGTTACTTTATCTCGTTTGACCACGTGTTATTCGTTAGATGGTTGGTTTAATGATCTTACGTCTTTTGCAGTTGTCAAATTTTGTTTGTACTCGTCCAAGCTGAATCCCGAATTGCTATCGTCGCCACACGATTGAACTACCAACGTGCCGTCTTCTCCCTGCACAACAATTCGATTATATATAACGGTATACAAGAACGAGAGGCTATTTTTCCATCTGGTCTCACATTTGGGAACCATCGTCTTGCGCACCGGCCACCTGCAATCTAACTCAATCTTTTCCCCTTTTTTCTTTTCTTTCTCCGCACCCCCCCCCCCCCCCCCGCCTCCGCCAACTTTGTCGCCCGTTAAGGGGTCAGGCCACATTAACGGGTATAAAATCATGAGCGAATTTTACCATTTTTTTCGTATTAGGTGTACAACTTAATTCGATCTGTTTTTTTTGCTTAAAATACGCACTTATTTGAATGATAAAATGAATTAATACATTAATCAAAATATTGTCCATCGCTAGCCACTAATTTTCCCCATCTTTCTGGCAATTTATGAATTCCGTCGCGGAAGAAGCGTTCATCTTTTGAAGCCAAGAATGAATCGAGCCAATTTTTGATACCCTGTTGTGATGTGAAGCGTATTCCAGTCAAAGCGTTCTGCATCGATCGAAACAAATGGTAGTCGAAAGGGGCAAGGTCTGGGCTATAAGGCGGGTGAGCCAGAATTTCCCACCCGCTATTTTCCAAATAGTTTTTAACCACAATAGCAACGTGAGGCCGAGCGTTGTCATGTTGAAAGATTATGGACTCGTGTCTGGTCGCATGTTCTGGACGTTTTTCGGCTATAGCTCGTTTTAAACGGATCAAATGTTGCCTGTAGAAGTCTCCCGTGATGGTTTGACCAGGTTTTAGTATCTCATAGTGGATCACACCCTTCTGATCCCACCAAATGCAGAGCATAACCTTGGCACCATGGATATTCGGCTTCGGCGTTGATGTTCCGGCTTGACCGGGCTGTACATACGATTTTTTCCGTTTTGGGTTGTCATAATGAATCCATTTTTCGTCTCTGATAATGATTCGATGCAGAAAAGATTTTTTTTGTAACGTTCTAGCAACATTTCGGATATGCAAAATCGTCGTCCGATATCTCTCGGTTTCAATTCGTACGGAACCCAATTTCCTTGTTTTTGGATGTATCCCGCGGCTTTGAGTCGTTTCGAAATAGCTTGTTGCGTAACTTCTAATGTTTGTGCGAGCTCTTTTTGCGTTTGACACGAATCTTCATCGAGTAATGTCTCGAATTCTTCATCTTCAAACTTTTTCGGTTGACCCGAACGCTCTTTGTTCTTAACACTAAAATCACCACTTTGAAACCGTCGAAACCATTCTCTGCAAGATTTATCCGACGATGCAGATTCACCATAAACTTCAACAAGCATTCGGTGGGCTTCAGCTGCACTTTTCTTCCAATTGAAACAGAAAATCAACACTTCCCGCAAATGGTGCTTATTTGGGACGAAATTCGACATTTTCACCGCAGTAAAAATAAGTCTTGATGCGCAAAACTCCAAGGTCTGTAAACGATATTTGGTTAACAGATGTTGAGACTTTACGATACAGCAAAAATCAGCCGTTGCCGTCTACCATTTATAGCACCTAGAGCCATCTTTTGAAAACGGACCGAACTAAGTTGAACACCTAATATGAAAAAGTCATTCACTCATAAAATTAATTACACATCTATTTAGTATGAATATCAAGCTGTCAGAATTTTTTTTCGATGTACAAAATGGCCGACTACTGAAACTTCTCGAAACCGCTTTTTTCCAATTGGCGTGACAAATAACTTCAACAATTTTCACTCGATTTACTTCAAATTTAAAAGTTATGTTCCTAATTGCATTTCGCAGAGAAGTACGTACGGAATTTCTGATTAATCGAAGACTTTTCATTTTATGAGAAGTTTATGAGCAGTTACAACGAAATTTTTCACTGAAAATTCATTTCTTAAGTTCCACTACCTACAACTTTTGAATAAAACAATATTTTTTAAATTCCGTACGTACTTCTCTAGGTATTCTAATTTAGATTTACGAGAATTTTGTTTTTTGTTCTAGGTAAAAAATTGTGGATTCTGAATGTCACGTCGCGGAGCGCGAAAAAAAAGATAAAAGAAAATATTAGTAGTCGGCCATTTTGTAGATCGAAAAAAAAAGATGTATTTTCTAACAGCTTGATATTCATAGTAGATAGATGTGTAATTAATTTTATGAGTGAATAACTTTTTCTTACGAAACAAATTGTTAAATTCGCACATGATTTTATACCCGTTACTGTGGCCTAACCCCTTAATTTCCAACTGAGCCCAGTAATCACGAAAGCACCTGTGTTATTTGTTGCTCGTTGTCGTGAACGCGCCGCTTTTTGCCGCTGGTATCGATCGCCTGATCGGACAGCCTCTTTCGGTTGACGGCAGGATCGGCCTGACGATTCGGCGATGGATTCTCCGCGTTCCCGTTACCCCCGACGTTCCCGTTACCCCCGACGTTCCCGTTACGATGATTTCCCCCGGAGATCTGCGAAATCGCGACCTTTCGAGTATTTTTTATCCGTGCAGTTTGAAGAAAAAGACACAAATACCCCGACGTTGGAGATTCGTTATATTTTTACCTTTCGCTCGCGCTTGAGCAGGCTAGGCGACACGTACGTGCTGAGATCCTTTCGTTTGACGTGTTTCGCTTCTATGATCATTCCCTCCTTCAAGACGTTCAGCTGCTCGGCTAATCTCTCGACTGCAAAGTAAAAGAAGAAAAAATCCGCTCTTCTCGTCGGAGCTCTTGCTCTTTTGCATTTAAGGGGTTAGGCCACCCTAGAGGCCGAAAAATAGGCTTTTTGGGAATTTTTTTTTCAGAAAAACTACAAAATAAATCGTGATTACAAAAAAGGGTGTTCTTCATACACATCAGTGACTGCATACAATTTTTTTTACCGATTAATTTCAAAATGGCCTCTGTGCAGCGTTTATCTCAACACTGCATTTTTGAAGTTGGAGGGAAACATAACTTCGACAGTTTTCAACCGATTCACTTGAAATTTTGAATATATCGTGAAAAATACATTGTCTATGCAAGTACGTAGCATTTTTTTTATACTGCATAGTTCATTCGTTATTGACAATTATCTGACGATTTTTTAGGCAAATTTTTCGCTTTCCAAAAATTGCCCAAAAAATCGTTAATAACAAATGAACTATGCAATATAAAAAAAAAATTCTACTTTCTTCCACAGACAATGTATTTTTCAAGATGAATTCAACACTTCAAGTGAATCGGTTGAAAATTGTCTGCGTTATGTTTCCAGCCAACTTAAAAAATGCAGTTCTGAGAAAAACACTGCACAGCCGCCATTTTGAAATTAATCGCTTCAAACAAATTATTGTATTCAGTCACTGATATGTATGATGAACACCCTTTTTGTAATCTCAATTTATTTTGTAGTTTTTCTGAAAAAAATTCCCAAAAAGCCTATTTTTCGGCCTTTAGATTGGTCTAAGGCCTTAAGATCGCTCGCGAGATTCTTCGAGTCACTTACTCGTCTCGTTGAACGACCTTATGTCGTAAGTGAGATCGACGTTGAGGTTTTCACATTTGGCGAATAGCAAACCGATGAACCACATCGAACAGTTGTTCCCGTGCCCCGGACTCAGCGGGGCGAAACCCTCGGGATTCACGTGTGCCAGCGTTATGTGAGGATTCCTTTCCAGCGTACCTGCTCGCGACAAGTTAGCGATGTGGAATCTTTGTAATTTGCCGTTTGAAGGTGAAGGCGGTTTGGACAAAGCCAATCGAAGGATCGTCAAAATGACTTTTTTCATTCTTCAATCGTTTTCACTCAATTTTGCAGCTATATCGACTTTTGGAATTGATAAACAATGAATGGTTCGCCGTCAGGCTCGTTGATTCGAGTTTCGAAGGCTTTTCTCAACGAGGTGTCAAAATGAAAGTGAAACGAGCCAATGACTTTGGAAAAGTCGAGAAGGTCAGTGATATTTGCGATTTGATTGTTTTTTGGCAAAACTAGAGAGAAGGGGCCCCCGAAAAGACATTGGTATTTCGATTGCTGACGTATCCGTCATTTCCTGAATTAATTGCAATGAGAAGAACTCGGCCAAGTGCGAGTCGGGCCTCGCTCTATGAGGGTTTCGTACATATGACCAATCAACGTTTTTTTAAAACTAGATATTTAATGAGGTAATGCTTTTTTTCTGTCTTAGTTCTCAGGTAGTACTAAACTGAAACCATACGGGGTGACGATAGCTTAAGGGGCCAGTCTGCATTGAAAATTTCAAAAAATCGAAACCAAGCAAAGCTTGAAGAAATCGACGATGATGAGCAATCAGAAGGGATTTTGTATGGTGCAGGAATTGCCGATTGAGTTTAGGTAAGAGTTTTTCATAGTATAAACTTCGAACGCATTTTTCTCGAAACAACGTTTTCAAAATCTAGCTCCATCGTATCTCTAAAACTAATAAACCGATTCTCTTGAAATTTGAACCACATATTGTAAAAATTATTTGCAACAAGATGACCCTCGATGGTTTAAAAATTTTGATTTTTACTCTTTTTTGCGAAAAACTGCGGAAAAAAGGCGTTTGAAAAAACTTTTTCGTTTTTCATCTGTCGTTTTTTTTAACTTTATATCTGAGGGTCATTTTGTAGCGGGGTCATACTGAATCTAATGGACTTTGATTTTTTTGTTTCAGACAAGGCGTTGCCGAGCTGTGATGGAGCTACCTAGCCCACCTATTTTTGAGGCGTTACGTTAAACTATAGTTTTTGAACTTTAAAATGGATAAAAATGAATTAAAGAGGTTTTTTTAAAAATGTATTTCAAGACTTTATTTATCAAGCCCAACAACTTTTATATTCATATCTTTTATAGAATCCTCAAAAAAATCGCAAAAATAGCCTTTTTCGTGGCTCCAAAGTGGACTGGCCCCTTAAGAAAGCTTTGTATACTCCTACTGTAGCTAATAATGGAAAATATATAAATTATTGTTATTTAAATATTTACAATACCAAATGACTTATTTTTGGAGTCGGTACCAGCCAAATGCCAATATTGTCACATTTTTCGCAGAAAACGGGGAGGCGAAGGAAAATAAATGAAATATACGATGACCATTTTTTTAACATTGCGATCTCGTTTCTTCCGTGACGTCAATCTCGCGTTCTTGGCTGGCACCGACTCCAAAAATAAATCATTATTTTTGGAGTCTGTATTGTAAATATTTAAATAGCAATAATTTTTATATATTTCCATTATAAATTTATTGTATTACGTATACAATTAGAGTATTATATATACAACATTATGAATTGACGTTTCTATGATGTATACACTAAGTTCTATGAGCGAACATAACAAACCCCAAATATCTCCGTTGCTTTTAGAGTGACGAAAAAAAATGTAAGGCGGTAATTTGATTGATTTTGAAGGACTGATACAGTGGTGAAAAATTCATTTTTTCAAGGTCTAGTTTTTGCCTTCTCAAGGTCATCAATGGATTTTCAAATGGAAACATGTTGTTTTTTATCAAGACGTCGATATTCAGACGAATCCAACAACCTGTGATATCATGACCGTGAAATGATCTTT
This sequence comes from Ophion obscuratus, assembly GCA_964007375.1. Lineage (NCBI taxonomy): Eukaryota > Metazoa > Arthropoda > Insecta > Hymenoptera > Ichneumonidae > Ophion > Ophion obscuratus. Next base: position 33,621,666 of record OZ023315.1, read on the forward strand.
CACCAAAATATTTTGGGCTTGTTTGGGTTTGTTTTCATCACTCTAACGACAACGGAGATATTTGGAGTGGTCACGTTAAAAGGTCCACCCAGTATACTACATCGGCGTTTTCAGTATTTGTTGTTTAAATACAGTATACGGTCCATAATATACAGAAAAACCGAATTCCTAACTAGTTTAGTTTTCGAGATAATCCCCGTAACTAAAATGGTCTTAAACTGGCAACTTTGACAGCCTCTCATTTCTTTATTTTTGAAGATAAAAAATAAAAGAATATATATTTGTACTCTACTCAATGAGCTTTAAAAAAATGACACCCCACATGCCAGGATACGAAATTGTTTTTTTCCACTCCTTTTTCATGTATGGGACGCCTATGAAAAATAATTTAATTGAACTTCTAATTGAATATTCGGTTTTGGGTCAACATTCCGGGTTCGGGTCAAAATGTCGAATGACCAAATATAGAACGACAAAAATTTCGAAACGGTCGAAAATTCGAACTTTGGCGTAAAAAGGCTCCCAAATTTTCAATTTTGCATTTTTTCATCATTTTTTTACATATATCCTTCCCCTTAATATCAGTAAACGAATGACATTAAATCTTTTTCAGATCAACAGAAAAAGAGTGACAACTGCAGCACTTTTATATGTCGCAGAAAACCGGCGGCAGGAGACCCTTAATAACGCCACCATTTTGTTGGTCATCCCAATTTTTTTTTTAACTTGACAGTTATAATAAACTCATGTCCAAATTTTAAAACGATCAGATTATTTCATCCCCTCTAAAAAAATTCCCGAAAAATACCTATTTTTCACGCTCCTAAAAGAATTTCCCGCCTTAATGAATTTGAAATTGAAAAATGTCGTAATATTTACAATTCGACGATTTAACGTCTCGAATTGTTTGGTGTATATATACAGGCGAATCGATATTATATCTCTCATTATTTTGTTAAATCTGATATTTGTTTTCGCTATATAAATAAATTTCGAGATTTTTCGATTAACTATTTTACAGACTATCATAAGATTGATCTATCTATATTGGAACGTTCGTCATTATTGGAGTCGAAATCTCGGTCCTTCTGAATATTGATCTTTCGAATTTTCGATCCCCACCCAACATTCCACACAAAATATCCAAACTTCAGGTTTTTAACTCACTCTGTTTACGAGCTAGAGACCCGAGACATTTGGACGTACAGACAGCAGAGTAACATTAACAGGGTTCGGTTTTGGCTTTTGGGTACGGAACCCTAAAAATGAACGCTATCACAAACAAAAAGAAACGCGATTGAACCATGCTTTAGTTTTTCATTTTCCTTACCTATCAGATGTCGTATTTTAGATTCAACGAGGCCACACCACTCGAGCTGATCCTCGGCGGTCAAACTACTCGCCAACAATACAATATAGTGTTTGTATTTGCAGAAAAAGTTTGGTGGCTCGAACAGCTTGTCCCACGTGGCCTTTCCCATTATAATCTCCTCGGTTATCGAGAGACCGGCCTCGAACGCCTCCTGCATCACCGTTCTCGTCGATACCGACACGTTGAAGGTCGAATTTTGTTGCGGATACGCGGGCGTTATTATTGGCATCAAGTGATATCTGTCTGATATATTGACCTGAAAAAAAAAGTGAAGAATGTCGAGAAACTATTTCGATGATTCCTTCCAATGTGATTTTCCGGTTGCGTTGAAGAAGAATCACCCACAAAGTATTTTCCCACTTACTAGAGAAAGCATGACGTTGAAGTTTCCATCGTTGGAATGCAACGAAAACGATTTTTTTTTCACAAATTGCCTTTAGCAGATCTAAGCTACGAAAATTTCGAAAACATTTTTTAGGATTCTCATTTAGCGATCTGCAACAAAACGGCAAAAAGTAATTTTGGATAGTGATGAAAATAAAAAAATTACCAAGAATTTTCGTTGCATTCCAACGATGCAAACTTCAACCCCATGAGAAAGCTGCGTTTTCTCGAACATGTTTTCTTGAAATTTAACGCAGTAGTCTGATCTAGAAATTTGACAAAATCGATTTTTTTTCTTCATTTTATTATTCCTTAGACCTTTCTTAATACGCGCGTGAAAACCGTTTATTGATATTTCAAAAATTAGCAGAGTAATAGAAATGATAAGCAAGCCGCGCGCAAACCTCATCTAACGGTATCAAAGCTTTGAACGCGTTTATCTCAGAACTATGTTTTTCAAATCGGCGCCCACGACATCTCGATAACTAATTGACCGATCGAGCTCAAATTTTGCACATACCTTCGGTAGCCTCTTTCTGAGGACTGGTAGCAGAATTGAGTCGAACAATAATTTTGCCCACATTTTATAACTCGTCGAATACCCGAAAATGTATGAAATATCGTTAATCAAAGTTTAACAAGCCGCCATTTTGTAATAATTTTAAAGTACTAATTCTGCTACCAGTGCTCAGAATACTCATACAGATTGAGAATATATATTTTTTTCAGATGCATACATCACCCAGAGTGGGCGCCGATTGAGGCGGTTTTCGGCGGACGATGTTGTAAAAAAATAAAAAACTACATGAAAGTATTTAAAATAATTTTTCTTTGAATGTAGATACATTCTCAAAGGGACAATAAATACATATGTAACATTTCATCAAGACAACTTCAACGGTTTAAAAGTTATTCCAACCCAAAAATGACGTAAAAAATCTCGCTCTAGACCAGACTACTGTCTTAAGGGGGGAAATTACAGTAGCACACAAAAAAATAGGCATATTTTCGGGAATTAATCTTGGCTGAATAAAAGTATCAATCGAAAATCTGTAAAGTAGGTTTTATAGCAATACTAAAAAAGTACAAAATGTAATTTTTTCAATAAAAAATATTTTTAAATGGCGACTGCGCAGCATATGCCCCAAGGCGCCTTTTTTTGAGCTTGCCGAAGACATAACTCGAGCAAATTTTTACCGATCGACTTGAAATTTTGACAGTAGCTTCGAAACATCTTTCTCCACGGAGCTACGTAGGATTTTTTCGATATATTGATTTTTCGCAAAATGGTGCATGTTTGAAAATAAAGTTAAATTTTTAACAAAAAAAACGCCATAAAATCATCGATAAAAAAAAAGTAAGCCATATAAAATAAAAAATCCTACGTAGCTCCGTGGAGAAAGATGTTTCGAAGCTACTGTCAAAATTTCAAGTCAATCGGTAAAAATTTGCTCGAGTTATGTCTTCGGCGAGCTCAAAAAAAGGCGCTTTGGGGCATATGCTGCGCAGCCGCCATTTTTAAATATTTTTTATTGAAAAAATTACATTTTGTACTTTTTTAGTATTGCTATAAAACCTACTTTACAGATTTTCGATTGATACTTTTATTCAGCCAAAATTAATTCCCGAAAATATGCCTATTTTTTTGTGTGCTACTGTGATTTCCCCCCTTAAATGAAAATACGTTTAGAAGGCTCGAGAAACTCGTAAAGTGACATTTAGAGAAAAGTTCGGAGGCAAGATCGTCTCCTTGTATGTGTGGATCGACGTTTTTGTATACCAGCAAAAATGTTCAGATAACTGTAGATGCCATGTTGAATTTTTCTACACATGTAGTGTTTGATAGAACGTATGGTTGATTTCGCGAAAATCGGTGAATGGATTTAGATCCCAGAGTAGTTTGAAATTTTATAAAAATATCTTTTCATCCCTAACTTCCGCAAATTTCTAGATATCGGTCAAAAATTTCGAAAAGGATTCAGATTTTGAAAGAGTTAAAAACTTGATGAAACCTTTTTACATTGCAACTTTCTCTCCCTCTCTCTTAAAATGAGATATATGAGTAATGTTGTGCACATAAGTAGATTATAATAGAACAAATAAAGTGATTTCAGGGGTTAGCCATCTTAAATAGCGGATACCCATCCGAATATTGGTCCGAATACGCCCCGCACTAACCGCGGGTCCGCCACCGCCTATCCACAAGCTGTATTATTTCTCGAAAGCAGGGAAACTCACTCTTGGATCCCAAACGGGAAATCCTAAATTAACGTTGTCTGGTTGTTTCAGAAGAACGGGCTGCGGCCACTTCCATTGTGAAAAAACGAGGAAAAACTTCTCGATCAGCGTCGCTGCAACGGCGTTAGGATAAAGCTGACAAGTCCGCGCGACCAGCATAGCCCACGAAACTCCACCGAGATAGCCGAGAACGTTGCTGTATATTCCGTGGCCTTGTAATGGAAAGAAAGTCCAAAAATCAACATCACATGCGCTGATCGTACGGACGATTTTTTCAAAAGACAATCCTCGAAACTCACGTTTCGCCCACAGCTTTATAGCTCTGAGTGCCAGTCGAAAATTCTCAATGTTCGGCACGAGACGCAATATTTCGTCGGTCACCCGACAGCCGTTCAGACTTCTCACGCACTTTTGATCCAAATTTTTCAGCAGCATGTCGTCTCGCAAGTCCTGAAACGAAGAAAATTCGCGTGATACAGAAGCTCTCCTCGCGCAGAGTTCACTTTGAAGAAGTTCTTTTTTTCCGATTGTCACTCACCATAGAGTCCGGTATCTCTTTGAGCGTGAGTTTGGCAAAGAGCATATCAATCTCTATGCCGTCAAAGTTCATCTTAATCACAGGTACGAAAGCTTCCTCGACCGCCTCAACAAACAAACACGGAACAGTAATTATTAGTTATGCGATGCTATAATGATTTTACTACTTTTGAATGAAGGCCTTAGGCCACAGTAACGGGTATAAAATCATGTGCGAATTTAACCATTTTTTCGTATGAAAAAGTGATTCACTAATAAAATTAATTACATATCTATTTAGTACGAATATCAAGCTGTTAGAAAATATATATATTTTTTTTTCGATGTACAAAATGGCCGACTACTCGAAACTTCTCGAAACAGCTTTTTTCCAATTGGCGTGACAAATAACTTCAACAATTTTCACTCGATTAACTTCAAATTTAAAAGTTATGTTCCTAATTGCATTTCGCAGAGAAGGACGTACGGAAATTCTGATTAATCGAAAACTTTTCATTTTATGAGCAGTTTATGAGCAGTTATAACGAAATTTTTCACTGAAAATTCATTCAAGGGGAGATATACACCTAGACGGCCGAGGTCGAGGATTTGGAAGCTATGAACATTCCGTCGACCGTAGAAGACCTACACTATGGGCCTGGTATCGATGATTCCATGTAAGTTGACAAATTTCATAATTTATTCATTCCCAAATTTTCAAACGCGTTTTTCTCAAAACCACGTTTTTCAAATCGGTACCCAAAATTTCTCGAAAACCAATGAACCGATTGCCTTGAGGTTTTTTGTGGTTATTCTATACACCATCATGTAGTACTTGTCATAGGATTTTGTTTCCGTTACTTAGTTTTTGTTTTACAGGCAAAATAATAACTAATTTTTGGCCCAAAAATCACTATTTATGTTCAAACGTCCGCCATTTTGTCATAAATCGATATTTTCAAAATCGGCTATGACAATTACTAGATTATAGTATCTAATTTAATAATCTTTTTGGTTTTTTTTTTTCAGATGATATTTGAAGAAACGCCAGTGGGTACCGTATACGCAGATTTTTTTACGACGCTCCAAGGATCATACAATATTCTTGTATATTTTTGATATTTTCGAATAAAGAAAATTTAACATATTTTTGAATGTATATGCTTTTAGATAATTAGGACCCCAATCCGAAATTTCAAATAGCTTTCCTTGATAAAATTCACAAAAATGACCTTTTTTCCGGCTCCTAGGTGTATATCTCCCCTTAAGTTCAAATACCTACAACTTCTGAATAAAATAATATTTTTCAAATTCCGTACGTAATTCTCTAGGTATTCTAATGTAGATTGACGAGAATTTTTGTTTTTTGTTCTAGGTAAAAAAATGTGGATGCTAAATGTCACGCCATCGAGCGCCTAAAAAAAAAGATAAAAGAAAATATTAGTAGTCGGCCATTTTGTACGAGAAAAAAAATTAATAAGTATATTTCTTACAGCTTGATATTCATACTAAATAGATGTATAATCAATTTTACGAGAGAATCACTTTTGCATACGAAAAAAAATGGTTAAATTCGCACATGATTTTATACCCGTTACTGTGGGCTAAGACCTCAATGATTATAATGACATATTATTATCATAGAGTACAAATACCCGTTATAATCCAACATTACATTATAATACAATAACAAACTGATAACAATAATACTGGTATTCAATAAACAAAAACGCTGCTCGATAATTACCCTCAAATCTGTAACTTCCGGCTGTTTTTTCAGCATCTCGAAGAAATTCGAAAAATAGTCGGATCTCTTGATATGGCGTGGAACGACGCAGAGGGCGTCAATGTCCGCTCCTTTGTGATGTACGCCGAGTCTGTACGATCCGAAGGTATAAATTTTACCTCCTACCTGTTCGGCGACGTTGGGTGGCATGTTCCTGGCGATGCTCGTATCCTTAATCCATTGCTTCACCAGCGTATTCAGTTTGCTGCAAAAACACCGTGAGAATTATTTAGTCGCGCGTGAAACGACAAAGCACAGATTACCCAGGATAATCCGAGTCGTCCCACCTCAAAATTTCCATTCTGTGATTCAACTCTTCCTCCGACTCGAAGACATTGTACGGCTTGAGCGCCTCCCTCAATTCGTTGGTCCTAGTGTGATCGCTGGGTTTTGGCTCGGCGACGCTTATCGCCGAGGTCATTCCCAAGGTGCGAAGGTTCGGAGTGTTGGACGCCGTATTGGCGGTAGAGTTGTTACCCTGGGAGGACCACATCTCGATATCGCGCCGCTGCCTCGTTTCTGCAAAAATACTGCCACGCCGCTGTCTATCAGATGCGCTCTCCGTTTTCTCCCTCGTGGGAGCCTACGAGATCTCGCTCGCCGCACCTACCGAACGAGCTTATCGCGTCCGCTGGCCACTGGACATTATAGCGAACGTGCTCCAGCGGTCTCGTATTTGCGTCGCCGTTGGGCGATAAAAAAAAAAAAATAACAACTATGTCGAGCGAAGCTGTCTCAACTTGTACACGTACGCGAGGATACACGATGGGCGATTAAGGGGGACGCGCGATGTTGTAAACAACGCACAAGTGTCCCACATAACCGGTTGGGCCGCTTTCTCGTACCTTCGCTTGGCCCTTCGATTTCGACGAAACTTCAAAGGACCGAGACGACGAACAAAGAGAAGGGAGAAGAAAAAAATACGTATTTTCGCGCAATTGCGGGACGAGGGGAGAATGAGAGAGAAGCGGGCCGGGCGGAGCAAGGAGCGAAAAAAAAAAACGTCGCGAGTGCGAACGCTTACAACGCGCTACGCGCTTTTCTGCAGCAAAGGTCACGATCGTCCCACTTGTCTCTGCGAGGATATTGTCGCGTGTGTTTTTGTTTTTCAATTCTTTACCTTTATTCCCGTTTTTTCCTCTCGCCACACGAGACACGCACGCACGCACAGTCACTCACGGGCCCCTCGACGACCACGCACTCACGCACCACTCGACACCACTTTTTCCGCTCTTTTCCTTCTCACTAATAAATAACAAAGTGCAAACTCGGGATAGGGCACATCACTGCTGCGAAACGCACGCGTCGAGGACAGAAGATCGGCACTCTCGCGGCGAGCCCACGAACTAGGGACATACAAAGCGGACTCGCCGCTAGGAGGCGTACGGCAGCTACCGAACGAAGTCGGCTGCGATACAGAAAGCAAAAAAAAACACAACCTTATGAAGTACCCGTTGTGTCGAACGAAAACAAATGTGCTCGCTCGTTTGGCGGTTTTTTCCGCCGAGCGAAGAAAGCAAATCGAAAAAGAGGTTTGTACCGAGAAAAACGTTTTTCGTGTTTTTAGATGGGTGAATACTTTCTGAACCGCACTCTAGTAAACTCGATGATGTACATCCCGTTCGTACCTAGTGCGATAAGTTAATGCGATAAGTTAACATAACCGCAAAAATTGGAAAAATCCACGCATCTTTTTCATATCACTGACAAGGAACGTCCCTCAGGTGACACCCTTCGATTTTGTTGAAATTTGGATATGTTATAAAGCACCGAACAGTAAGCGATACGTATTTTTTTTATCGGCGGAAAAATAGTTTTAAGGGGTGAAACCACCCCGTAATATAGGGGGTGAACCACCCCTTAATTTTTTTTTTCAATGTCACTATAGTGGATTTTTCAGTGCTTCGGATTAGAAGAATTTTCGTTGTTGTTTCATAAAAATCGGTGGACTCTGTGTGGGAAACTGCTATATTACCCCTAGAGATGCCTTATTTCGAGGGGTGGTTTCACCCCTTACAACCGTTTTTCCGCCGATTAAAAAAAAATATGTATCGCTTACTTTTCGGTGCTTTATAACATATCCAAATTTCAAGAAGATCGAAGGGTGTCACTTGGGGGATGTTCCTTGTGAGCTATTGAAGTCCAAAGGGGTAAGGGTTGAAATCATTTGTTTGACACATCCTGATGTGTATGTATATATATATTTATTTAACTCTGTATCTTCTCTGCCTCATAACGATGTGACACTCTCACTCGAGATGAAAAAAAGTAATAATTCTACTCTGAATCGTAGCCGCATACACTTTCGCATACATAAACATATATATATATATATATATATACATTGTAACGAAACCAAATGTTTTTGGATGAAAAAATAGTCAAAATTCTCACTGGAGTGAATATTTTTATTCGAAAAATGAAAGATCAACAAAATGGCGTGGAGCGTCAAAAATCCATTGTTCGCGATCGTTTATCGATCGCCATGCCTAAAAGGATTTTTGGTTTTAGTAACGAATAAAATTTCTATCGGATGTACAATAATTAGTTGAAATAAATAATTGGCCGGGTGGCAAACTTGTATACTGTTTAGATTATGTTCCGTCAATCGAAATCTTCCCTGGCTCACTCTGATTTCCATCTTTCAATGCACGTTTTACCATCGTAAATGATAAATCTGAACGGAAGTGTCTCTCAGGTACACGCATGCTACACGCTCATCTCTAGAATTATTTACAATTATGTGCGTTACGAGAAAGAAATAAAAGCGTCGGCCGCTTCTCTCTACAAAGTAATTTTGATACATAGAACGGTATGTGAGGACGGGACAATACTTTTAATCTCACTGAATCTTTCCTCTAGCCTCTCTTTTCTGTTAAGGGAGGTGATACCTTTAAGCAAGAAGAACATTGCAAATTTTCATGATTTTTTTTTAAAAGGAAAGATTTCTTCACCATTTGTAAGACTTAGAATGTATGTTGTATCACCCCTCTTGGCTGTTATGTGATATTTTCTTTCATTAATATTTATAAATGGCGGCGGTATGGCACAGTCTCCTAAACTGTATTCGCAAAACTTGCGTGACGTACAGCTAAAAAACTAATCGACCGATTCTGATGAAATTGGGTAAGAATTTTTCTATCCTTATTGTCTAAAACATCGACCTAAAAGCTTTTAAAAATACAAATAAAAGTATTTTTGTATTGCAAAATGTAACCATTTTTTTCCGGAAAATGTAATGTTTTTGTTTCGAGCATACTATTTAGATGATTTTCAAAATTTCTCACTTTTCCTTGGTTCATATTCTGCGTATGAGTGTTAATGAAAATAAAAGTCTTTGTTGTTTTTTGTTTTCAAATTAATTTAAAAATTTTAAAGTTTTATTTTCAAATTTTCAAAAATTAAAAAAATACTATGTACGAGCCAAAATTAGTAATAGAACATACCCAGAGTCTCAAAAATTGGGAAGAAATCTTTTAAAAAATTATCATGAAAATCAGTCATTTTTTGCTCCCCCAAAGGGCCCTTAATAGCCTCCTTAATTATTAACACAGCGTACTTATTGGAAGAGAATCCGCGTTATTTAGGGCTCATTGTCGTGAACCCGCCGCCTTTTGCTGTTGGTTTCGATCGCCGGATCGGCCGGTCTCTTCTTATTGACGGCAGCTACAGCTTGACGATCCGACTGTGGATTTTTCAGATTTTCATTGTCCTTGACGTTCCCATTGCAATGATTTTCTCCGCAATTCGACGAAATACCGATTTTTCGAGTATCCGCTGCACCCCCACTTTTTTCATTCTTTTTGCCTTGTGTTGGAACTGGTCGTTTCGTTCCTATCTTTTTCTCAAGCAAGCTCGGCGACACGTACGCCTGGAGACCCTTGCGTTTGACGTATTTCGCTTCTAGGATTGTGCCCTCCTTCAAAACGTTCAGCTGCATGGCTATCCTCTGGACTGCGCAGCAAGAACAGACAAAATCAGTTTTTTATTGTTCGTTCGCTCGGTCATTTTATATTGACAGATATTGAGTCTTTGCAGTACTCACTTGTCTCGTTGAACAACCGTATGTCGTGGGTGAGATCGACGTTGAGATTTTCACATTTGGCGAAGCACAAGCCGATGAACCACATCGAACAGTTGCTCCCGGGCGCTGGACTCGGCGGAGCGAAACTCTTGGGATTAACGTGCGCCAGTGTTATGTGAGGATTCTTTTCCAGCGAACCTGTTTGTGATAGATTAGAAATGTAAGTCCATAATTGATTGTTCGGAGATAACAGTGCTTTGCGCAAAGCCTAGCGGTCGAATAATTGTCAAATTAGTTTCTTCTAGTTCTTTTATCCACTGCTCAATTCGGCAGATCTATCGACTTTTGGAATTTGGTACAAAAATGGAAGTGAAACGAGCCAATGATTCTTGGAAAATTCGAAAAGTTCAGTTATATTTGCAATTGAAAAAGGGGCCAGCGAAACAAAAATAGGTATTTCACTTTTCGACGTATTCGCCATTTCCTGAATGATTTGCAATGTGAAAAAAGGGGGCACTATGGCATAGGAGAAGAAACTCGATTCAGCCATGCTTAGTTTTTCACTTTCGTTACCTATGAGATGTCGTATTTTCGACTCGACGAGGCCACACCACTCGAGCTGATCCTTGGCGGTCAAACTGCTCGCTGACAATACAATATAGTGTTTGTATTTGCAGAAAAAGTTCGGTGGTTCGAACAGGCTTTCCCACTTGGCCTTTCCCATTACAATCTTCTCCATTGCCGAGAAACCGGACTTTAGTGCCTCCTGCATTATCGTTCTCGTCGACACCGACACGTTGAAGGTCGAATTTTGTTGCGGATACGCGGGTGTTATTATTGGCATCAAGTGATATCTGTCCGATAAATTGATCTGAAAAAACAAATGACAACGAATGTCAAAAAACGATATTTGCCAAGTTTGCTGAAGAAATTATTCGGAACCTTATGAATAATCTTTTAAGGGGAGGGTAGGGCTTTGCACTTTTGAAAAATCGATTTCTTTTGTCTTTTTTTATAGTTAAACATTTCAAGAATACAATCCCAAAATTTCTAGTCAATCAGAGCAAAACTCTCGAAGTTATTGACTATTTAGTCCCGCTCCTCTAACACTGTGGCTCCGACTTCTCTAAACTTCAAACGCGTTTGACTCGAAACCACTTTTTCAAAGTCCGTGTTCACTGCCATTTGAAAACTACGTGACCGATTTATTTCAAACTTGGTACACACTTTCTACATATAAAATACCTCTCCCCAATGGTTAGTGTGAGATTTTTTTTACATTGAAGGGGTTTTCCACCCCCAAAATGGCGAAATTTGTCGTGAAAAATAGCACTTTTCACTTTACATGACCACCAAAAATTTAGAAATGAAAAAAAATTTATCAAAGACCGTTGGGGGGAGGATTTGATGATACTTTGACTAAATTTTAATGGTATTTGATTTTACATAATTTCTAGCCGAGATACAGTGAACACCGGAAATCGTGTTTTTCCAAAGGCTTCCTTGGAAAAGCTTTGTCACCGGCTTGTTTGTGGATATTTTTGCGTACAAATTTCACGGAATGTTCTTGAAATGACACTTAACAATGTACAGTCCGATCTCCGAATAAGAAACTCGGCAATAAGAAACTTTCCCTAGTTTCTCACTCAAGCGCTCCCCCCACTCCGACTCGAACTCCGAGCTCGAGAATTTTGTGCGCGGAACCTCTGGTTAAGAAACCAGCCTGGGAGAGATTATTCGTGCAAAATAGAGTGAACGGTGTAGTGTAAATTGATGTGTGCATGCGTGCGTGAGTATGTGTGTGTGCGTGTGTGAATGTAACAAAAAATCTACAAGTTTATTCGAAATTTTTTGTATTCATTAAAAAGATACATATATGTGCTGACAAGATTTCATATAAAATAAAAACAAAGATAAGGGCGTTTAAAGATTTTCATAAAAAACAGCAAAAGTTTCCGAGACGTAATGAAAAGCGTTTTCGTTTTGTTGCGTATTATTTTGATCCGCAACGCACTCAACTGACGGTGGAGTATTTTCGAGAGAGTCGAACTCTGCCATTGAAGATGAATCCTCAGAGATATTGACTTCTTCTTTTATATAAACGGGATAAAACAATATGGACATAAAGCTCTTTGTCTAAATTGTCACCTTGTGGCGCAGATTCTGTAATATTTTCTTCGACTTGTATACTACGGTCTGATCTCTTACGCTTCTTTGCAGTTTCGGTCATTTGATGACAGTTAACAGTAATTCAGATACAGTAGTACATAATATTCAATAGTATGTATATTAACGTGAAACAAAAATTCGTTAAATAAATGTCCACGTGCAGTCGAAAACGTTTTTGCATGGGCGATGTGAATACTAAGATGCAACTCGTTCGAGCGAGTTTCTTGTTGAGAGGATCGCATGCGGAAAAGAGTGAGAGAGACAGACAGAGGTAGTGAGCGCGGAGCGCGCGCCTGGTGGGGGTATGCGATATATAAGAAGAACTCTTCCCCTTGGGGCTTTTAGTTTCTTATTCGGAGGTCGGACTGTAGATGAAAAAAATTCGCGAAAAAGTTTTTTTCACGCTCAAACCCCTACCCTCCCCTTAAAGCATGAGTCTGAAGTTTGCATCGTTGAAACGCAACGAAATTTCTTTCCAATTTTTCATATTCGTGAATATCCAAAATCGTACTTTCCGAATTTCCTACAAATCGCTCAATAAGAATCCTAAAAAATGTTTGCGTGACTTTCGAAGCTCAAAAGTGCCAAAGAAAATTTGGGATATTAAAAAAAAAATTGTTTCGTTGCACTCTAACGATGCAACCTTCAACCCCATTTTTAAAGCAGGAACACTCACTCTTGGATCCCAGACGGGAAAACCTAAATTAACGTTGTCTGGTCGTTTCAGAAGTACGGGGTGTGGCCACTTCCATTGCGAAAAAATGAGGAAAAACTTCTCGACCAGCGTCGACGCGATGGCGTTCGGATAAAGCTGACAAGTTCGCGCGACCAGCATAGCCCACGAAACTCCACCGAGATAGCCCAGAACGTTGCTGTATATTCCGTGACCTTGAAATGGCAAAAAAGAAAAAAAATCAAAATCACACGCGCTGATCGTATGGACGGCTTTTTTCAACGGACAATCTCGACACTCACGTTTCGCCCACAGTTTTATAGCTCTGAGTGCCAGTCGAAAATTTTCAACGCTCGGCACGAGACGCAATATCTCGTCGGTCACCCGACAACCGTTCAGACTCCTCACGCATCTTTCGTCCAAGTTTTTCAACAGCATGTCGTCTCGCAAATCCTGAAACGAAGAAAATTGGTGAGATACGGAACTCTTCTTCCACAAAGCTTGCTTTGAAGTATTGACTTATTTTCCCGATCGTCACTCACCATATCGTCCGGTATCTCTTTGAGCGCGAGCTTGGCAAAAAGCAAATCTATCTCTATGCCGTCGAAGTTCATTTTAATCACAGGTACGAAAGCTTCCTCGACTGCCTGAACAGACAAAGAGACGCAATTATTATTAGTTGTTCGATGCAATAACAACTCGGTATACTTTGGAATTATCAATTATAATAATATATTATTACAATACAATACCAGGGTTGTTACGCATATCGAAAACAGGGAAAACTCAGGGAATTTCTTTCCTCCTGGAATAATGAGCGAAAAGTCAGGGAATTTTGAAAATTTCCTTTTTGCAAAAACTGTGAAAAATAAAATCGACTTGAGAACAAAAACTGAACAGTATGAAAATAAATATTTTTGTGTACTTTCATATTTATTATATACAAAAGAAAGTTATGCCAGCTCCAAACATTGAAAATTTGAAAAACTGAAAACTAATTTACCATAAAGTTCTATACACTTGCATTTGATCTGTCGTTATACAACCACATCATTATTATTATAGATAAGTGTTTATATTTATTTTTTATTTATTGTCACGGGCGCACAAATTTCTGCCCCAAATAAAGACCATGATCTGTATCTGCTTTTAAAGTATTTTTTTTTACTTTACAATGTTTAAATTATTTGTCGAATTTCAGTTGAAAAAAAAAAAATTATTTCCACTTTTACCATTTCCACATATTCGATCTTAACCATTAATAGTCACACTGGGTCCACGGGACCGAAACAAATTATTTTGATGCCGTACAACTTTTTTTCCAATAAAACATACATTTTTTGACATCGTAAGCATTTCATTCTTTCCTTCTAAATCGCACCTGCGTTGGATGAGAAAAACATACTTTTTGAAAAGTCCACAGAAACCGCTATGTCTATTTCAAAGTACATTGTTTCCAGATTATAAAAACATTTTTTTTGTCAATAATTACAAGATTTACAGCAATTTTTGTAAAAAAAAAGTAATTTTTCACGTTTTTTTGCATATTTAAAATTTAATTTTTAATTTCTAACCAATATCCTTGTATTAAACAAGGTTCAAATTATACCTCACTATTTTTTTCATATCGCTCAATGCATAAATGTTATAAATGTTACGTTGTTTTTTTTTTCACAAAAATTATTCAAATAAATAATTTTTACTTTACATTATTTACATTTTTATATATAATTTTGACTTTACATTATTCAAATGAATAATTTTTGTATGTAATTTTTACCGTATAATTTATAACGTTTATAAATACTAGTATGGTTAAAACGAAGCATAACTTGTGGTCTTTAACTCAAAAATATACATATATTCGATGAAAACAAAGTGTTCTTCATTTAACCCTAATCTGAGTCATTTGCAAAACCTGGAATTCTTGCAAAACCTGTATGGTAAACCTGAGTCAATAATGCGTAACAACCCTGAATACAAATTCTGGTTACAATAAAACAATATATTATAATATAATAACAAACGAATAGTAATTATACTCGTTTTAAACCAAGAAAATTGCCGCTCAGTAATTACCCTCAAATCTGTAACTTCGGGTTGTTGTTTCAGCAGCATGAAGAACGTCGTGAAATAATCGGATCGTCTGATGTGGCGTGGAACGACGCAGAGCGCGTCAATGTCAGCTCCTTTGTGATGTACGCCAAGTCTGTACGAGCCGAAGGTATAAATTTTGCCGCCAACCTGCTCGGCCACGCTGGGTGGCAGGTTCCTAGCGATACCGGTATCCTTTATCCATTGCTTCACCAGAGTATCCAGTTTGCTGCACACAAAAAAACGATAAAAACATATTCAGATATTCACATTCGTGCAAAACGATAAAAACTGAGAAAACTGAGATTCGTGCAAAACGATAAAAACTGAGAAAACTGAAATTCGTGCAAAACGATAAAAACTAAGATTAATTCACTGAGATCATTGAAGTCGACTCACCTCAATATTCTCATTCTGTGATTCAGGTCTTCCTCCGTTTCGAAAACATTGTACGGCTCGAGGGCCTCCATCAGTTGCTTCGTTCTAGCATGATCGCTGGGCTTGGGCTCGGCTACGCTTATCGCCGATGTCATTCCGAACGTGCGAGTATTCTGGCTGTCGACTGCCGAATCTCCGATAGATTTGTTATCCTTAGACGACCACATCTCGACACCCTCCTTTTCTGCCTCTCGAAAACTCTTCTTTCACGAAATAGAAAACAACACTTTTCGAAGACAACCTCGGGACACTGGAAGAATATCCGTGAGCCTGCAACTCGGCTAGCCAACTGGATTCACTTTACCAAGTGGTCCAAGGGGAGAAACGACGAATTTTTGCCGTAGTTAAATATTTTTCTTTGAACCTCCTCAGGTGCTCTTGGGAGCGAAAAAGTGCGAAGTCTCCCCGATAAGGACTCGGGGCTTACTGATGCGACGTGTGAACTCGCCGGGGCATTTAAGGGCCCGTGGACGAGACTCCGGGGCCCGGATGGGGGACCAGGCTCGACCAATCGGCGTCGTCGATGACCAATCGCGTGTAACGCACGCTCCTCGCACACGACCTGGCACGCATCGCCCGGGCGAGCCCCGCTCCCAGGTACGCGGGACGCGTCTCTACGGGGTACGTGCCAAATTTCCCAGGGCTAATGGCGCGAAACTTATCATTAACAATATATAAATCGTATTTTTAATTTTCGATAGACGATATTCATGTGGCAAATATTCCTATCAGGCGATCCAGCTCGTACGGCTTTGACCGTCACGTATTCTTTAGAAAGGGCGTTTGAAAAAAATTGTTTACGGAATTTACCGTAATTAATTTTGGTCGTCGCTGATTGTTGGAACAAAAGTTATTCGTAACACAGTTTGGCGTAGGCTAGTGACGAACTTTGCTTCGTCTCGTCTGCATTTTTTTACAGACACGCGCATTCAGTTATGGACGACTGGAGAAAAATTTAATCAATTTAGCCGCCTTCGGGCAAAGATTAAGGGGAGATATACACCTAGATGGTCGAGGTCGAGGATTTAGAAGCTATGAACATTCCGTCGACCGTAGAAGACCTACACTATGGGCCTGGTATCGATAATTCCATGTATGTTGACAAATTTCATAATTTATTCATTCCCAAATTTTCAAAGGCGTTTTTCTCAAAACCACGTTTTTCAAATCGGTAACCACCATTTATCGGAAACCAATGAACCGATTGCCTTGAGGTTTTTTGTGGTCATTCTATACACCATTATCTAGTAATTGTCATAGGATTTTTTATCCGTTACTTAGTTTCTGTTTTATAGGCAAAATAATAACTAATTTTTGGCCCAAAAATTACTATTTATGTTCGAACGTCCGCCATTTTGTCATAAATCGATATTTTCAAAATCGGCTATGACAAGTACTAGATTATAGTATCTAATTTAAAAATCTCTTTGGTTTTTTTTTCAGATGATTTTTGAAGAAACGCCAGTGGGTACCGTATACGCAGATTTTTTTACGACGCTCCAAGGATCATACAATGTCCTGGTATATTTTTGATATTTTTGAATAAAGAAAATTAAACATATTGTTGAATGTATATACTTTTAGATAATTAAAAACCCAATCCGAAATTTCAAATAGTTTTCCTTGCAAAAAATTCACAAAAGTGACCTTTTTTCCGGCTCCTAGGTGTATATCTCCCCTTAAGGCAGGATATACATTTACAACGATGAAAAATTGGTTTCTTTCTTTTCTTTTTAAACGATAGAACTATATATGTAGAATATTTTCCCAAAGTTTCAAAGCGAAATTCGAAAAACTTCAAACGCCACAGCCCGTCAACGCTGTGCCTCACCGCTCGGATCCGAAGCGGGCATGAAGTTAAACGCGTTTTTCTCAAAATTGCATTATCGAAATTAGCGTGCAGGATTACTTAAAAACTATTGAGCCGGTTGAGTTGAAACTTGGTAGAAATATTGATAATGTCGGTACTAACAATGGTCTACTTGACGAGAATTGTTTTTCAAAAATTGAAGACAAAAAACGAACTTGACAAAACTTTTTTAATCCACATTTTACAGAAATGTTGCGTGAAATGTTGAATTTCTTTTGTAAATGCGTGCCATTTTCTTAAATTTGCATTTTCTTCATTTTAATTACCATCGAATAGAAACTATACACGTTCTAACTGAAAAAAGATTTGATCTTTTTTTGCAAATCAAAGTCTACGGGAAGCTAGACTGCAAGCAGATTCGCAACTCCCGCGGCGACCTTGCTGTAACACTGCCACAGCGCCGCCATTTTGATGATGAATTAATTAAAAAAAATTGTTTTGTATACTTAAATATACTATTAAAGTGTACCTAAAGTTTGATAATCGCAGAATAATGATTTCTTAGTTCAAAATATTCCTCAATATTGCTTTTTTTTCGTGTCTAAATGTATATCCCGCCTTAACCGATAAAAACTTGACAAATAAAAAACATATTTCGTAGCAAATTTCTGCAGCTTTCGACTGGGACTATCCTGATCGGATTTTAACTAAACAGTCGCGAGCAAAAGGCGCGACATCATCTGTATCAGAGATTCCCGTTCCAGGCTAAGGAAATTTGCTACAAAGTTCTGTTTTTAATTTTTCATGTTGAATTTTGCCAAAAATGGGCAAAATTCGTTTTCTTTCATTTTAATCGTCCGTGACTTTATTTGCAAAATATCCCCGAGCGACGGAAATCGCCATAACTATTATTTTAGAGGAGAATATTCCTTAGTCTTTGTGTGTAAACGTTTTGTTCTGTGTAGTTCTTACGCCCTTACATTTCGAAAAATTTTCCGAACGCTTTGCGCTATTGTGCTATATTGTTACCGTTAATCTTCCAGAGCATAACATTCGCTACAAATTTAACATACAAGGTTTTTTCCCCGTGGTATTGAGTCTTAATCCGCGGCAGACGACGCCGCATCGTGGCGCCCCTTGCGGCGGCGTTCGCCACCCTACGTCAGATCGGAGGGCTGGCGATGACAATAATGCACGGTCATAAAGCCATAAAGCGGATTTTCCCGACACCTTGCCACGTTGATCCTTGCAGGTTTTTCCCGCCATGCCACCTGACCCCCTTGCAGGTTCGTCTCAATAGGCCACCGTGCCGTGGCGTCGCCTTCAACACCTTCATAGCAGATAATAACGATTCGCGCGCGTGATGCGTTGCGGAAAAATGTCGACGATAAACTTTAACGCGCTCCAACTCGAGTAATACGTCACCGACAAAAAATATTCTTCTATGGAAATAGTAGAAAATGTTCTTCTCTCCGAAAATGCTTACGACCATTTCCATCGTAGGATCAACCGCTTCGAAGATATTTAGCCAAAACTAAATTCCAAAATGGCGGCTAACTAAATTCCAAATTGGCTTTAGCCTCAAGCGAGAGTCCGCCTGTGTCTCAATGTTTGCAACAATAATTCGCTCTTAGAGCAACAACGAACATCACTTATGTGTCCGCCTTCGGTTTTGTTGAAACTCATAAATGTGATAAAGCATCGAAAACTCTTGGACACTTTTTTTTTGTAATCTGCGCAAAAACTTTATTAAGGGGAACGACGCCTCGAAGAAAGGCGTGACACCTCTTAAGGCGGGATATACATTTAGACGGGAAAAAATTAAGCAATTTTGCAGGATTTTTTAAAATAAGCAATAATTGTTCTACATTTATCAAACTGTAGGCATACTTTAATAGTATATTTAAATATACACAACAATTTTCTTTTAATTAATTTTTCATAAAAATGGCGGAACTGTGGTGAGGTGTGACAACAAGATCGCCGCGAGAATTGCGAATCGGCGTTTTGGTTCCCGTAGACTTTGATTTGCAAAAAAATGTTCAACATTTTTTCAGTTGGAAAATGTATAGTTTCTATTTGACAGTAATTAAAGAGAAAAAAAATTAAAATTTAAGACAATGGCATGCGTTTACATAAAAAATCAACATTTCACGCAAAATTTCGGTAAAGTTTTAGATTAAGGGGTCTTCTCACTTTAGACGCTAAAAAAGGTTATTTTCATGAATTTTTTTGATAGGTTTATATTATATTGATATAAAAGTTGTTACACTTGATAAATACACTTTCGAAATACATTTTAAAAAAAATACATAATTTTTTTAAAAGTGTATTTATGTAACCCAAACAAACTTTAAACGCGTTTTTGCTGAAACAACGTATTTCGACGGCGTTTTGATAAAATCTTCGAAACTACTGAAGCAATTCTTATGAAATGTTAACCACATATTCTTTACGACTATAGCTATAGCGCATATTAATTTTTTTTTTTAATTTTGATGTTTACTCATTTTTTGCCAAAAACGGTGAAAAAAACTTTTTTCTTGTTTTTTTCAAAAAATGTCCGCCATTTTGTTATTTTTTCATATATCAAAAATCGTATGATATGCGCTATAGCCATTAACATACTGAATCTAAAAACAATTTTTTTAGGCGTTTTTTTGAACTACCATTTTCGTCTATCAATAGTGACTTACATAAATGAATAAATGTTTTAATGTATTTCAAAAGTGTATTTATTAAGTGTAATAACTTTTACATCAATATCTATAATATAAACCTATCAAAAAATTCATGAAAATAGTCTTTTTAGCGTCTAAAGTGGGGAGACCTCTTGAAAAAGTATCTTTTTGTAAATCATTTTTCAAAAACACTTTTCGTCAAGCAGAAGGTAGCAATGTTATCAATATTTCTACCAAGTTTCAACTTCATCGGCTTTTGAGTAATCCTGCACGCCAGTTTCGAAAATGCAGTTATGAGAATAAGGGGTTTGAAGTTGCCTCACCGCTCCGATTCCGAGCGGTGAGGCGTAGCGTTGACGGGCTGTAACGTTTGAAGTTTTTCGAATTTCGCTTTGAAACTTCGGAAAAATATTCTACATATATCGATCTATCGTTTAAAGAAAGAAAAAAAAAAGAAATCGATTTTTTTTTCGTTGTAAGGGGCCGTCGATAAATTACGGCATTTTAAAATAGTCTGGTCGTTGGATGAACGATAGTTGGATAGGATGATTTCGGGGGGGGGGGGGGGGGGTAAAAATCAGCAAAAAATCTATGACGTTATATATGGACGGCCCCTAAATGGATATCCCGCCTTAATTGAATTTTTTCATTCATTCTATAGTGGATTTTTCATCGCTTTACAATAGAATTTTGGTTTTTGTTTCATTCAGATGGTGGATTGGTTATTGGATGAAACTGCAAAACCACCCCTCGGCACGGCTTTTTTAGGGGTTGTTCCTCCCCCTTAAAACCGTTTTCCCGCACACAGAAAACGTGTCTTATAGTTTCCAGCGGTTTATTACATTTATGAATTTCAAGAAAATCGAAGGCGGGCACTTAAGTGATGTGCAATAGAGACGCATCTACGCCGACTTTTCGTTACCCAAATTTTCCCGAACTCACCCCCCCAACCGACGCATGAAATTGACAGTGAAATTCTTTCGCAGGAAGGGATTAGACCCCACGGCCGGTCGCAGTGACGCTGCGAGGGCCGAAGGCGACTCCACTCTGGCGAAACAAAGGGTCGCTGTACTATTTACCCTAAACGCGTTCAGACCCCATTTTTATGACAGGCAATTAACACCACTGACCGACCACCGATCCGGCTAACTCTCTGAACGGCCCATCGTCATCGATACCGCTACGGAGACGAGGATTAAGGGAGTATTATTTCAAAAGCCGGCACAAACCAGAAAGGGCTTAACCCTTTATGCTCACTGACGCACAGATGCGCCAAAAGTAGTTCAACTTTTAATTCTCGACGCATTCGCATCTTCAGGTAAAAAGAACGCACAGTAAAGCGATTGAATAGTGTTCTGGAATTTATGCGTTAGATTGAAATCTGAAAAGACATTTTTCGATTTCGTAATGGCCAACGCCTTGAGAATAGGTTACCGTTCATGAGTTCGAAAAATTCGATTTAAAAACATAATTTGTATTCTTGAAGTGTTTAGAATGCGTGAGTTTGTTTGGGTTGTCGAAAACAAATAATAAATATGATTTTTACAACGTTAAACTTTAAAAGAGTTTTTCCGGAAACGGAATTTTTCAGCGCGAGGCTCTACAGCTTCAACGGATGGACCGATTCACGTGAATCTTTGCGCAATTGAAAGAAAATTCAATTTGCGGGCCCATCAGGAAGCAATTTTCATCGAAAATTGATTTAGAAATATGTTTTTCGCCCATTGAAGCGAAAAAAAATTGGGGGTTTTTTTAAACGGCTGCCATTTTGTTATCCAGGGGTTTTTCGGAAGACAAAAAACGATAAGGCCCCCCAAATTTTATCTGGCTTGATTATTTTTAACCCTTTATTGTTTGAAATGAACTGGCAAGGCTGTGGAGCGCCGCGCGCAGATCAAAACACGCCGTGCGTGACTATTTGACGGAAGCTAGAGCCGCCATTTTGGATTTTGTTTGTTGTGAATAAAATCAGAATTTACTCTCCATTGATAGAAGAATAAAATACGCCGAAACCCATTTCAAGAGTATTTATCTTGTATAAAAAAGAATCCTCAAGTTCATGCATTTTTTATGCCTCTCGACGGTAACGTCCCGTTAATTCTGGCATTGGGGAAAAAGGTACAAGACTTTTTTCGTCCTTGTTCCACTCGGTACATTTATTTTCCTCAAAATATTTCGTCGACGGGGGGCCTGGTTGAAATTCCGAACTTGAAATGATCAGAACGCTCAAAAGTCCGAAAAAATGCTACCCTGAAATATCAAAACTGCGAAAGAATTTTACCCGAAAGACCAAAACTCCGAAAATCTGAACGGGGCCCGGTTGAAATGCCGAACTTTTAATGATCAGAAGGCTCGAAACTTCAAAAGAATTTTACACGAAAGATCAAAACTCCGAAAATCTGAACGCTGTCAAAATAATTCGGCCATGAAAGCTTTAAAAGTTTCAAAATTTTCAATAAATCGACGAATTATTTTAAGAATTTTTTTAAATTAAAAAGTGATTTTACGTTAATTTTGAAATTTGTCTAGACAATGTTATACGTTCTAGATCATTTGCAGTCAACTGTGTAGACTTTTGCTGACATGATTTTGACGAACCTTGGAATTTCGGAACATTAAAATTAGGAATGTTAAACCGTCGGCGCATTCAAAGTTCGGAATTTCAATCCAGCCCCCATGTCAAGATCATGCCAGCGAAAGTCTACACAGTTCACTGTAAATGATGGACAACGTATAACATTGTCTAGAAAAATTTCATTGGGGCGAAATCACTTCTTAAGGGGAGGGTAGGGGTTCAGCGTGAAAAAAAACACTTTTTTGCGAATTTTTTTCCATCTATATGGATAAAGTAAATTTATTGAAACCTTTTGTACATTGTTAAGGCAGGATTCTACTTTGAAACCATGAAAAAAACGCTATTTTCGTGAATTTTTTCTGAGAATACTATTAAAGATATCGATATGGGGTTTAAACTGTTCAATAAATACACTCTTTAAGTACATAAAAAACATTTTTTAAATGTATTTTATTCATTTTTTGTACACGTAAAATATGTTTAAACCCAACGCCTCGAAAAGCAGGTACCGTTGCCGTGGTCGTGAAATCTTCCCGACGGATGGTCTGAAACAAAAAAATCAAATAGTTTCATGTTCAGTATGTCTGCAGGAACCGACCTAACTAGAATATTTTATATACGTGCAAAATTAACAAAATGGCGGCTAAAATACGAAAAAAATGCGTTTTTTTTGGGTCTTTTTTTGCAATAAAAAAATAGTTCTAATCATAATTTTAAGTTGATTGTATTTTGGTCGGTCGGTACACACATATAGAATATGTGTTCCAAATTTCATAAGGATCGGTTCGGTACTTTTTGAGTTATCACGACCACGGTACTTGAAAATGTCGTTTCGAGAAAAACGCGTTTAAAGTTTTGGTGAGTGATAAATCGTAGAAAAAATTATCTTACCCTCAATCAGCGATGCCTGGGCCATATAATATGCCTTCGACGTGTTCCAGGTGGGTGTTTTCATCCAATTTCAAAGTTTCAAAGTTTCAAAGTAGAATCCTGCCTTAAGTGTCATTTCAAGAACATTCCGTGAAATTTGTACGCGAAAATATCCACAAACAAGCCGGTGCCGCGTTTTTCTCGAAACCACTTTTTCAAAGTCCGTGTTCACTGTCATTTGAAAACTACATGAGCGATTTATTTCAAACTTGGTATACACTTTCTACATATAGAATACCTCTCCCCAACGGTTAGTTTGAGATTTTTTTTACATTGAGGGGTTTTTCCACCCCCAAAATGGCGGAATTTTTCGTGAAAAATAGCACTTTTCACTTTGCATGACCACCAAAAATTTAAAAATGAAAACAAAATTATGAAAGACCGTTGGGGGGAGGATTTGATGATACTTTGACTAAATTTTAATGGTTTTTGATTTCAGATAATTTCTAGCTGAGATACGGTGACCACCGCAAATCGTGTTTTTCCAAAGGCGTTCTTGGAAAAGCTTTGTCATCGGCTTGTTTGTGGATATTTTCGCGTACAAATTTTTACGGAATGTTCTTGAAACGACACTTAACAATGTACAAAAGATTTCAATAAATTTACTCTATCCATATAGATGAAAAAAAAATCGTAAAAAAGTGTTTTCTTCACGCTGAAACCCCTACCCTCCCCCTAACAAAAAAAATCTTGAAATAACCCGTCGATTTATTGAAAATTTTGAAACTTTTAAAACTTCCAAAGCCGAATTATTTTGACGGCGTTCAGATTTTCGGAGTTTTGGTATTTCGTGTAAAATTCTTTCGGAGTTTTGATCTCTCGGGATAGTATTCTGTCGGAGTTTCGAGCGTTCCGATCATTCAAAGTTCGGAATTTCAACCCGGCCCCATCTTGAATTTCGAAACATTAAAATTCGGAATTTTAAACCGTCGGAGCATTCATAGTTCGGGATTTCAACCCGGCCCCGTCCACGGTAAAGCTAATTTTATAATTCGCCGTGCGATGCCCTCTTTGTCGGAATTTGAAGAAAGTCAAGACTCCACGACCAGAGATGGTGAGCGCCCGAATACGGAATTTGATTTGAATGAAATAATTTTTTTTAATCTCAATTTTCATTCAGCCGATTCACAGACTTCCAGTGTTCTCCGAGGCGGCTGACATTTCGGACACAAGGAAAGACCTTCCACGTTCCCAAAAAACGAACAACTATCTCTTCGTTTGCTCGAAATGTAATAATAATGAAATAATGAAATAGTGAAGAAAAAAAACTTTCCGCTTTTATTTTCTCGAAGAATAAATTTCTACAATCGCGAACCAAAAAAAGCTGACAACATGACCTCTTTTCGCTCCATTCGAATCAACCGTCCAATCACAGAATCGATCTAATTACACATTATTGTACAACTACCGAAAAGTTATTTTCAAATCGTATTCAGTCGCCCTCATTGACGATTTTTTAATTTTTTTCCTGTATCTCCGTCATCGTTCTACGATCGAGTCAAGATCGGCAAATTCGTCATCGGGCGATGCTCCGAGCACGCGCTAAAAAAAACTTCTTTTCCACCGTCAATTTTACCGTTCCAATTCGAATCGATCACAGCGTGTCGCTTGCTTTTCTCCGCTACATTTTCAGCGTTTCTGCCAAGCGCGCTAGAAGATTACGGGCCCATGGGGGCGAATAGTGAAGATTCTTTACGTTCCTCGCGAGTCGAGAAGATCGGCGAGTTGGTCGGGTTCAAAAACCGGGAGGGAGCACCTGTGATGCTGGCACACGTAGGCGGTAGCTCGGCCGTTCTGACACTTCATGCTACGCGAGATCTCGTTCTTGCGGAGGACTATGCTCTCGGGATCGTCCGGATCGACGAGGAGCAGAGTCTTCGCGGGTATCAGTCGTTCGCGGACAACCCTCACAAGTTCCTCGGTGTCCTTGCCGTCTCTCTTGCCCGCCACGAATATCTGCGAATGCCAAGCGTGTCATTACAATTCTTCAACGAATGTGCATTGGACAATCGGAGCCCGCAAGCTCGTACATTGGAATTTTTAAAAGGTACTGTACTAATAATTAAAAAATAATGTTCAGTAAAATTGAAAATTTAAACAGTTAAGGTAATCCTATCGCTTCACACTAGTCACACCACTAACCATACTTGAGACTCGTACAGTTTACATTTTTAACATGTGTACACTGTTTAATGAATGTTCACATTTAATTAGAAAAATGAAAAAATAGTTATTCCAACGGTTCGCGCAGTATTTCTAGGTTTGATATTTGGCAAGATTGGTTCTATCTCCGTATCTTTTTACTCAACCAGGCGAGTTTAACCTCCATGCTTTTCAACGTCGATCTGTCAAAACAATGTCAAGTGCGGGAATCATAAAGCATTGTATTCGGGCCACGACTGGCAAAAAGCGTGGAAAATTTGTGTCGGCGAAATATGTCTTTTAAAAATGAAATATGTATGGAAATTCGAATGAGTGAGATGAGGTTAGGACTACAGTCCGCTGTTGCCTTGCTGTCACGTCTCTTTATCGTAGCAAGTGGTAATAAATCCAATATCGGAAGTTCAAATTACACTTGATATTACATAAAAATTAGGTCAACAAGCGTAATTTTTTTCTGAGAGCATTGGATTACTACGAGTGTTAAGTATGTAAATCTGATTATTTTTAAAAATCTGACGGATTCCCACTATTATATACACTTTTGTAGCGACCGGAATTTGGGTTTTTGTATGTCATCTCAGAATTCCTTCACTAAAATACGCAATTTTCATATTTTTTCTCCGGAATTAGGTCAATAACCGACTCTGAAATGTCACAGAGACAATTATTGATATATTTAGCGAAGCTGAAAAAAAAAATTATGAAAATCCTATGGATTGAAGCCTGACGATAGGATTACCTTAACTCAGAAATTCCGCGACTGTTTCAGATTGTGCAAATGACCCAGATTACGGTCAAATAAAGAACACTTTGTTTTTATCAAATTTGTAAACGTTACAAACTATACGGGAAAAGTTGTATACTTAGAAATAGCAATTAATAATTTTTTTGAAAAAAGGACATTTTTAACCGACTTGAAACAAAAAAAGGAAATTCTCAATTCGATCCTTCTATTGCAAAATTATGTTGAACTGGATTACATAGTTTTTTTCAAAGATCAATTACATAGAATTGTTAAAAATTGAAATAAAATCTTTTTAAAAAACTGAAATTCGGAAAACAATTTAAACATTGTAAAGTAAAAGAAACCTATTGTAAAGTAAAAAAAAATGCACTTATCTATAATAATAATGATGTGGTTGTCTGTCGACAGATCGAATGCAAGTGTATAGAGCTTTACAGTAAATTAGTTTTCATTTTTTTAATTTTCAATGTTTGGTACTGACAACTTTTTTTTTGTATATAATGAAGAATAATATAAATATTTAAAATATTTATTTTTATAATGTTCAGTTTTTGTATTAAGTTGGTTTCATTTTTCGTAATTCGTGCAAAAATTAAATTCTGCAAACATTCCAGGGAAATTCCAAAATTCTCTGATTAGTCCAGGAGGAAAGAAATTCCCTGAGTCTTTTTCGATTTTCCATATGCGCAACATTGCGGTAATTACAAAAAAGATCCTTCCTTGGTCACTCGTCATAGGTGTAGATATTTTAAAATATGAAATATGAATTTCAAAAGCTTGAGGCTTTATTCAGAAATGTTTAAGTAGTATTAGTACTTATGACGTTTGACGCCCGAAGCTTTAAAAAATTTGTATTTAATATACAAAAAAAATATCTACGTTTATGTACCTTTTAAGTACCTGCACCTATGATAAGTGACCAATGAAGGTACTTTTTTGTAGTTATACTGTTTTGATTTTCAATTTTACTGAACATTATTTTTTACTTTTTAGTACCGTACCTTTTAAATAAAAGCTTTTTCTTAAAAAGTTTTTTTACGTTTATTTTATTTTTATACTTTTCAGTATTAGAATTTCTTTATTAATTTGCCACGCCAGACCACCATGCCATTCAAACATCGGTGCAATAAAAAAACCTTGCCTCCGGTTATAAAGGTTTCGCGTGATACTTTATAATACTGTAATTATAAATACTGCGTAAATCAACAAAGTTATTGAGCCCAAACTTGATTGTCCTACGATTTGCCATTAGGAAATTTCAGTTCCCATCTCCCACCACTATTAACAGACTCTCGTTATCATGGCCAGTGAAAAGTGCTCACGCTAACAAAACAAATGAGCACAAACTCAACCGTCCTAGTATATGCTATTAAGGGGGGATTGTCTTTTTTTTCGCAAAATTTACCGCTTTTTGGGAATTTTTTTGTGAAGAAAGTATACAACGGAAAACTTGTGAAAGATGGCATATAGTTTTATTGATCTGTTTACTACATACAAAAATTTTTTTAAACAATTTCATCAAAAAATACGGCTCCCACCCCCGTCGACGCG
Source organism: Ophion obscuratus (assembly GCA_964007375.1). NCBI lineage: Eukaryota > Metazoa > Arthropoda > Insecta > Hymenoptera > Ichneumonidae > Ophion > Ophion obscuratus. Next base: position 33,649,815 of record OZ023315.1, read on the forward strand.
CAATGGTCCTTTTTTGATGGTGTGCACGATTTCTCAAAAACTATTCAACCGATTGCCTTCAAATTTGGACAGAATGCTCAGCTGACATCCTTTTATCGTTTGATGAAGCAAAAAAGCAATACGTTTAATATTTTTTTATTTATAACAAAAAATCGATCAATTTTTTTCGAAAAATCGATACTTCAAGTTCAAAACGTCACCAAATCGTCAATTTTTTTTCCCTTCATCGAACGATAGCTATATGTGTCTAAAGTAAAATGCTTTTTGGGTTTTTATTGCAGGATGAACGTGAAGGCTGTAATCGTGCACACCATCAAAAAAGGACCATCGCGCGTCGAGGGGGGTGGGAGGCGGATTTTTTGATGAAATTGTTTAAACAATTTTTTGTACGTAGTAAACAGATCAATAAAACTATATACCAAGTTTCACAAGTTTTCCGTTGTATACTTTCTTCACAAAAAAATTCCCAAAAAGCGGTAAATTTTGCGAAAAAAAAGACAATCAGAGAAAAAAAGACAAAACAAAAGATAAGGCGAAATATACATTTAGACAGGAAACAAATAAGCCATATTGAAGGATTTTTTAAACTAAGAAATAATTATTCTACAATTATCAAAGTTTAGGTATACTTTAATAGTATATTTAAGTATACAAAACAATTTTTTTAAATGAATTCATCATCAAAATGACGGAGCTGTGGTAGAGTGTTACAGCAAGGTCGCCGCGGAAGTTGCGAATCGACGTGCAGTCAAGCTTCCCGTAGACTTTGGTTTGCAAAAAAGTTCAAACATTTTTTCAGTTAGGACACCTATCGTATCTATGTGACGGTAATTTAAATAAAGAAAATGCAAATTTGAGAAAATGGCACGCATTTACAACAAAAAATCAACATTTCTGTAAAATGTGGATTAAAAAAGTAATTTTTTTTTTCAATTTTTCAAAAACAATTCTCGTCAAGTAGAAGGTACCAATATTATCAATATTTCTACACAGTTTCAACTTAATCGGCTTAATAGTTTCAGAGTAATCCTGCACGTCAATTTCGATAATGCAGTTTTGAGAAAAACGCGTTTGAAGTTCACGCCCGCTCCGAATCCGAGCGGTGAGGCACAGCGTCGACGGGCTGTAACGTTTGAAGTTTTTCGAATTTCGCTTTGAAACTTTAGGAAAATATTCTACATATATAGTTCTATCGTTTAAAGGAAAAGAAGACATCAATTCTTTAATCATTGTACATTTATATCCCGCCTTAAGGAGTTGCATTGCCCACCTCCCCACCTCCATCATCGGACCAACTCCATGTCACCTTATTATTGCATTGTCACCGGACTTACATATGTATGCCAAATTTCAGCTCAATCGAATGCCAGCGAGTGCTTGAAAAATGGATTACAAATTTTGCACCGGAAAGACGTACATACGAACGAAGCAAGTTAAATAAAAGCTTGTAAAAAAGCAGAAAAAAGAACTACCTGTGTCGTCGAGTCGTGATAGTGCAGCAGAGCGGACACCAATTCGGGCACCGCGGCAGGTATACGAGTCAGCAGCCGATGGAAGGAAGCTTGAAGCTGGCTTGCCTTCTCCCTCAAGTCCGGTCGGTCGAAGCAGGAGGACAGTCGCAGCAGGTTGCTGCACGCTACCGAATTGCTGGATGGCTCTGCACCATCGGTATCTGTCGTTCAAAAGAAATATATAGACCCTTTCCAATAAACATAAATCTTTTTTCCCTGCTTTGCCGGCGTAATCATCAATTTGACCAAAAAGAGCTATAAAATAAATAAAATTAGCAATAAAAATATACCATTCTTGTAAGAAAATCACGAATATGGCAATTCTTATTAAATATTTACGAATAATACAATAATAATAACGATAATGCTGATGTTAATAGTTGGAAAGTCGTACACCATAATAATCATAATATCAGAAGTTGTTGACTGAGAATAATAATAATTTTTATGAACATAATAATAATTGTAGATTTGTACATGATAATATTAAGGATAACAACTGTTGTCTTGTAAAACAAAATAATAATGAAGATAATGCTTATAATAATAATTTGCGATTTCTACATCATAATAGTTACAATAATAATAGTTGGTGACAATAGAAACACGCCAAGCCACATATGGCGGATGGAATCAGGGTGTAGAGGTATAACGATGGAAGCGTGGAAGAGAGCGGCAAACTATTTAATAGAAATAATGAAAATGAGGGAGGAAATATGGCCGGAGAAATGCCTGAAAAAGGAGGCGAGAGGGGTTCTAAATAGAAACCCAACGAAATGGGGAGAGGAAGTTAAAGTAGCAATGGATGAAGTAGGAGAGGGAGGCATACGGATAGCCATAGCAACCGACGATGTAAAGAAAATGTCGAGGATAATAGAAAGGAGGAAGAAAACAAAAGTTGATCAAGAAATCCAGCAGGACTGGAGTGAAATTGGAAAATCAACGTATTGTACACCATACAAAAACAGGAAATACACGATAGAAACAGAAAAGTACTGGGAAGATGCAAATATAACGGGAGGAACAAAAGAAACTTGGGCGAGACTTAGATGTGGGAATGTGGGTAAGGCAATAAGGGGTATAGTGATAATAAATGTAGGGTGTGTGAAAAAGACGTGGAGATATTAGTCCATATATGTACGTACGAGAAAATCAAGGAAAACATTTTAAAAGAGATCGTAGAAGATGCAGAAAAGTGGATAGGGCAGTGATGCCAACTTGGGGGGATTGCCCCCAAATTTAGGGGGAACCAAAATGTGAAGGAGTTTTTTAGGGGGTAAATTTATTTAGGGGGTTTTTTTAGCGGGTACATTATTTAAGAAACTTTTTTGAGGGCGTGAAATTAAAGTGTATATCTTGAAAAAAAGTGAAAAAAAATAGAAAACAATGTATCATCAATTAATTCGATCGGAAATTGAGATAGGTCAATTCGTTCGATCGTCGTTATTATGTGTGCGATAATATATTTTGTATATTCGAAATATATATTCCTGCGAAGAATCTTTCATTCGCAATAAATATTTCTTATAAACTAAACGTTAAATTTAAGGATCACTTTTCTTTTTGCTCAATTATAATCGATTGCCATTCAAAATGTTTTACACCAATGCCATACTTCATGTCGTGTACTAGCAACACAAGTGGCGCTTGTGGCTGAATTTCGCACTACGACGAACAACAACTTGCTGGTCAAGACCAACGAATTCCGTTTTCACTTTTACCGCTTTTACTGTTCGGAGTTTTCACGCTGTCACGTTGAGATTGTGTCCGTTACTTTGTTGTCCAATTGCGTATTTTATTTCAAATTTTATTTCGAATTTCGAATTACGGCCAACAACTTGCTGATCAAGAGAATTCCGTTTTTACTTTTACGGTTCAACGTTTTCACGTTCTCAGTTGTAACGTTGAGGTTGTGTCCGTTAGTTGGTTGTCTACTCGCGAGTTTTATTGGATTGTTTTCATCGACATCTAGGGAGATTTGAAGTTGGTTCTAGGGGGAACATTCTGTAGGAATTGGCATCACTGGGATAAGGGAGAAAGAAAGAGATCAAATCGGTAGAAAAATACAAACGGCACTAAAGAAGGAACATGTAACAGAACTATATGTGTACATAAAGCAATTCGAGAAACTAATTGCAAAAGTAACAAACGAAGGGAAGAATGCGAGAGTGGAAATGATATGCAAAACGTAAATAGAATATAAGTAGACGTAAGGAAAAACTTGTAAGGGGAAAGGAACATGTAGGGGGGGTTTCGTCTGTGTAACACCCTGAAGGGGTACACCTGAAACAAATAGTACTACTACTAGTTAGTGACTAGTGAAAACAAATAATAATCCATTAACTATTGACAATAGTTTGTAGAAAAAATAATAGTTGTCTTGGAAAATAATAATATAATGATGACGATAATATCAATCGTAGATTTGTGCATAATAGGATATTTGACTATATTGAAAATATGGTCCATTCTCTTGTCATCCTAAAAGAATATAGTGTTTAAAAAGTATTTTCTATCATTTTATCGGAAGAATATGCATCATTTTCGTTTATTTCAATTTTTAAATTAGATAAACCTGAACGTTTGGTCACGTGAACGAAAACGCTCCAGGATTGGTTGAATCTCTAATGACGTCACGTGCCAGCAGTACACAGACTGTCATTACGAGTCCCGTGACGAGTAATGAGCGATTTTCAAATTTATTTCAGTGTATTTCGGTGGTTTTTCTGTTCATTCATAGTTATTTATAGCGATAGTTACCATATCATCAATTTTTAAATAAGAATGGAGAGAGGAAGGTTTGCGTACGACAACTCAGCGACGATATAGGTCCTTTGCTCTGTTTACTGGCATGTGGTGTCACGGGCGTCACGTGACTACATATCTGACAACCAGAGCGTTTTGGCGGTCTGGTTGAATATTTAAATTTTATTGCCGATTTATATCGTAAATACTGACATTCGCGAAGATAAAAAAATATTGTGAGCATAATATAAAATAATTAACGATTTAAGGGGTGGGATGCAGCCAGCATTTTAAAAAAATCGATTTTTTTACATTTTCTTGAAGTATGATGTTTCGAAAATATTCCCTGAAAATTTCAAGTCAATCCGATGAATAATTTCCGAGATACCCCACAATTAGTGAAGGAGCGTCGGGTGCTCATGGCAGGTAGCGGCTGACAAACGCGCAAACGATAATACCCGGGAAGGCAGAATGCTTCGAAGACAACAACAAACTGATATTTTGGAAGCTTCCACCCGGGAAATGATGATTTGATGTAATTTTTTAATTAGTATTTCTATACATAAATCAAGTGTAAAATTGGAAAACTCTTTCAGAAATTTTCAAAAATGTATTACTCAAAAACTATGAACTTTAGCAAAATTTTATAAAGAATACTTTCGTTTTGAAATTGCCCAAAATGTTTGAGAAATAATGATTCACCCCGAAAAACTTTAATTTTTTGAAAAATTGTTTTAACAATTAGCTATAAACAATTGAATGCTAGACTTTTCGGCAAAAAATTGTGATATTCGGATTCAGCGGATCAAAATACATAAAAAAGTTTAGCTTCATCCATCGAGCTCAAAATTTTACGAACATATAATACCGTATCCACATCGAAAAACTTTAAACGCGTTTTTCTCGAAACTATTTTTTTCCAGTCGGTGACCACTATAATTCAAAAACCACTCGATGGATTTTGATGAAATTTGGTGTGCTTATTGATAGCATTAAAAACTAGTCCTTAATCGAAAGATTTTCATTTTTGTTGAAAATTTCAATTTTTTTCAACAATAAACGAGCGATTTTTTGGTCGAAAATCGAAAGTTATCTGTCGGAAGCCGCCATTTTGTTAATTAAAAGAAAAGCTTCGATTAAGGACTAGATTTATTATTAAACTAATGATTTTTTTTATTTTGCATGCAGTAAAATTTTATGATGGTCACCGCAAAGCATTACATGCCGAAGGGGGGGACAAAGATGGCGATATTTTTATAAATAATCAATATTTTTCTTTGAAAATTTGTACAAGTAAAATTGAAATATAACATAAAAAGTCTATGTAACCACTTTTGTAAAACAAACTTAAGGCAGGATTCTACTTTGAAACTTTGAAAAAAAAAAAATTTTTTTTTACATTTTTCGAAAGTAAATATATTCAAGAATGTTCGATCAAAATTTTATAAAGTTCCAAGCAGTCTAACTATCCTTTTTCGCCTTTCGAACGCACCTACCTGAGCGCGCTATTGTGACCCGCCCGGCGCGCGGTCCGGACTCACCAAAACTTTAAACGCGTTTTTCTCGAAACGACATTTTCAAGTACCGTGGTCGTGATAACTCAAAAAGTACTGAACCGATCCTTATGAAATTTGGAATACAGTAGTATCGTTTATTCCATATGTACAGCTTTCGCTTTTTTACAAAAACCCACCTTCTTTTCGCCTTACCACTAAACAATTTTTCTTAAAAAACGCCGCATAACAATCAGTCCCGCCTCTCTTTTCCTCTGTTTTCTATTCCTCCGCCCCTCGGTCCCCCTCGGTGCTCGCCCTTTCCAGCCTCGCGAACGTCCTCAGGTATTCGCATATCACCGCCACTGGCTCCCCCCTTAGCGTATCTTTGGTCCATTGCTCTAGCTCCTCGCCTTCTCTTCCACCCCTCCAGACATCCACCCCCCTAACCCAATCCTCTCTTATCTTCCCTCTCGCCACCTCACATTTCCATATGTGCTCTAGACTCTCATCCTCCATTCGACAAATTCCGCAGGCCCAGCTGTCGAATCCCTTTTTTCCCACTTTCCCTACGTTTCCGCATCTCAGTCTGGCCCACTGTTCCTTCGCATCCCCACCTACCCCTTTGCTCTCCCAGTATCTCTCTCTCTCGCATCCCACCTTTATGTCCTTGTACCTGTTGCAAAAGGACGACTTATCTGCTTTAACCCAATCCCCTTGGATGTCCTGCTCCATTTTTCTACTTACCCCCTCGCTCAGGCATCCCTTTACCCTCTCGCTGCTCCCCGCCTTTGTCCATATCAGGTCGACAACTCTGCCATCTCCTACGTCATCCATTGCTTTCTTGAACTCCTTTCCCCACCTTGACGGGTTTCCGTTCCGAATATTTCTTACTTCCTCTCTTAAACATACCCTCGGCCACCTCCCTTCTTCCATCTTCAGTATTTGCACTACGTAACTTCCTGCCCTTCTCCGCGCCTCCACCTCCACGCTCCTCCTGCCTGCTTCTAACTTCCATAGGTAGCTTGGAGTATTCCTTGCTACCCCGAGTGCCATTTTTACCAATTTCCCGTGTAACTTTTCTATTTCTTCCCTTCTCTTCCACCCCCATACTTCCACCCCATACAGCGCTCCCGCTTTGACAAGCGAATCGAACAACTGTAACCGCTCCTTCAAGCCATCTACCTTCGCCCTCTTCATTACCCCCCATACCGCATTTGCCGCCTTTTGCGCCCTAGCCACCATTTTCCTCAAGTGCCACCCTCCCGTGTTTCGAGTCGAGAACCAGAACCCCAGGTATTTGAATTCGTTAATCACCTCTATCTTTCCTCCTCTGTAGCTCCATTCCTCTGATTTCTTTCTCCCTCCTCCGTTTCTAAACACCATGATTTTTGTTTTCTGAATATTTACCTCCATCTTTGCTCCTTCAACATATTTTTCCAACAATTTTAGCATCTTCCTCAGCTCCTCCGCATCCTCTGCCATCACCGCAATATCGTCCGCGTATTTGAGCGCGTAGAATTTAACTCCGCCCATAACCGTTCCCCCCGTGCCGTCCTTTTCCCACACGTCATCCACATCGTCCAGCGCCATATTAAAGAGCGTCGGGCTGAGAGGACAGCCCTGTCGCACTCCCTTTCCTGTTTCGAAGCTCTCTGTAATCCCTTCCTCTGCGATCACTTCATTTCTGGTCCTCCTATATATCCCTTTTATCATTCTCAGCATTTTTCCCCCAACCCCCTTTCTCCTTAGTTTCCCAAATAAAATATCCCTATCTACCATATCGAATGCCGCTCTAAAATCTACAAAAGCCACGTACAACTTCCCCCCCTTAATTTTCAGTCTATTGTTGATTAGCGAATTCAACACAAACACGTGGTCTCTAGTGCCTCGTCCCGCTCGAAACCCCGCCTGACTCTCTCTGAGTATACCCTTCCTCTCAATCCACCCATTCAGCCGTTTTACCAGGATACTCGCTACCAGCTTGTACCCTATATCAAGTAACGAGACCCCTCTGTAATTACCCGCCAAGTCCCCGTCCCCTGCTTTGTGAATAGGGTAAATTCTTGCCAAATCCCAACCTTCCGGTACCTCCCCGCCATTCCAGATTCGGTTGATGACCCCCCTTAGTTCCCCCTCTCTTTTTTCTGGGATCCCCTTAATGAATTCCGCCGATATCCCGTCTTCCCCTGCCGCTTTTTTATTTTTTAAGCCCCTTAACGCCCTTTTGAGCTCCACCCTGCTTATTTCCTCGTCAAGTTTCGGGTCCTCCGACGCGTCACTTGCCCCGTCCCCGTCCGCCTCTGAGGCCCGCTCCTCCGTGTTTGTTCTCCCCTCATTCCCCCCCAGTAGCTTTGAGAAGTGCGCTACCCATTGTTCTTTGCTGATTCCATCCCCCGCCCTGGTTTTTTTAATTCTAAATTTTCCTACCGCTGCCCACCACTCCTCCATATTTGTGCTCTCTCTCACTTTCTTCCATCTCTCCTCGAACCACTCTCTCTTTTTTCTACTACACAGCTCTTTCAACGTCTTTCTCTCCCGCATCAACTGACACTTTTCCGTGTCTTTCGTACCCCCCCTCCTCCCTTCTCGTTTCTTGCTGGCTAACAGTTTCTTTAACGCTCCCCACACCCTTGCTTTTTGTTCCCTACACTCTTTATCATACCAACCTCTGTCTTCGCCCCCTTTTCCTATATCTCTCTTCATTCCTGCCTTCTCCGCTGCTACCCAAATAGCCTCTTTTAATTCCCCCCAGCCTCCTACTCTGTCTTCCTCTACCTGCCATACTCTATCTAATTCTACTTTAAAGTCTTCCTCCCCCTCCGCCTTCCATGTTAGTTTCACCCCCTTTGCCCCCATTTTTCTTCGTCCCGCTTTCCCTTCCCTTCCATCTCCCCCTTTGAGCTCAAACACCACTGGTAAGTGATCTGACTCCGCTCGCGGTATCACCTCTATTTTCTTGACCAGCCCTTCCTCCTCGTCCTCCAGCCTGATGACTAGGTCGAGCACCGAGCACGCCCCCCCTCCACCCACGAAGGTGACTTTCCCTTCTTCGTCCCCCTTCGTCCTTCCATTCAATATTGCCAGGCCCTGACTTTCGCAGAAGCCCAGTAGTTTTCTTCCCTCCGCGTTTACCACTGTATCTTGCGAGAGTCGCACACCTTCCCCTCCCCCCTCTCTCTCGCAGTCCACGATTCCTTGTTCCTCTCCTATTCTCGCGTTCAAATCCCCCGCGATTATAACGGCCGCTCCGCTCTCCGCTCCCTTTTCCACGCATTGCCTTAGTGCCTCTTCCACTCGTTTGAATCCGCCATTTACATAGATTTCTATAATCCATAGCTCTTTGCCCATATTTCGTCTCCTAATTTTCACAATCATTCCATACTGCCACTCTTCCACTCTACAATTGTCACATACACTCTTTTTTATTCCTATTAGGTGCCCCCCTGCCGCTCTCCCCCTTGGCTTGTCGCGCACTGCCGCTTTCGCCCACCACTTGAACGCTTTGTCCATTCGCTTTAATACCCTTTCTTCATTTTTTCCCTCAATCCATGTTTCTTGTACTAGGATTATGTCAAATCCTTCTAGGAAGTCTCGTGCTTCCCATAATTTCCCCACCCCCGCCACGTTCCACGTTACTGCTCTTATGTTCTTGTTCCTCCCTCCCTCTCTAGTACTTTCGCCCCCGATCCCTCCGAAACGGCAATCTTTCCATCGTTCCCTCTCTCTCTACCCAATACCACCAGGCCCCGTTTACGCACACTTTCATGTACCCCAAGCTAGTAATTTTCCCTGCCCGTCGCTTCCCTTCCGCTTCTTTTTTCAGCCACTCTGTCACTCTCGCCTCTCGCGCCGTCAAATCATCCCCGATCCAAATCCCTGTGCCTCTCAACTCTCCCCTTCTTTTTATTACATTAATTTTGTTCTCCAGCGAGGCTAGGGTAACTACCGTGCCACCCCCCGTACGCATTACCCTCGAAATTTTTGGTGCAACCCCGGTTTTCGCTCGCAAAATTTGGGTAATTTCCCGTGCTATCTCCCTCTCCGTCCCAGCTGTGTTTATCCCTCTTACGACTATGTTCCGCTTCCTTCTGTTCCTCTCCTGCACCTCCCAATACCACTCGTCCGCGCTTAGAGCCTCCGGCTCTCGTTGCGCTACGTTCCTGTATCGGCGTCCGCTTGGCTGTGTCCACTCGTTCTCCCCGGCCGATCTCTCCGTCCTGCTGTTCGTACCGCTCGGCCCGCTCCCTCGCGGCTCGCCTTCGACATGAGGCGACGTGCGTCCCGTCCTCCCGTCGCCAGCTTCCCCGCCGACTCCGGTCCCGGCAGCTTTTGCTACATCCTGCCCTGGTTTCTTGCAATGCCGCTGTCCTTGCCCGGGCGCCGGGCTTCGTTGGGACGGCGGGCACGCTTCCACGTCCCTGTATTCGTCCTGGGACCCCTCTCCTTCCTCCCCGTCGTTCACTATATGCATCTGTTCCAAAGTTGCGTCCGGGGCCCTCGCCCTCTCCTTCTCTTCTTCGCGCTCTTTGTTTTCCAATTTTCTTCTCAATTCTTTCACTACTTTCGTCAATTGCTCCTTCTCCTCATCCCATATCGCTTTGTCTTTATACCTTAGATATCTCCATTGCCCCGCTTCCGCCAGCAACCCCTTTACTATCTCGTTCATTTTTTCGCACCTGCATGGCAAGGGTGCAATTTCTTCCACTATTTTTCCCGTCAACATTTCCCACTGCTCTTCCCTTTTTCTCTCCGCCTCCCAGATGGCCCTCATTATGTCACCCATTGTCGGTTCTTGTCCGTTCTCACTCAATACCAAATCGCTTCCTCCCCCATCTGTCACCGTGATTTGTTTACCCGCGTCCCGCGTTCTTCCCCCTGCCACCGTGTCCTCCCGACTCGCTCGTATTGCCTCATCTTCTTCTGCACTACTCCACCCTTCCTTCTCACTCTCATTTCCGTCCTCACTGCCATTTGCGTCGCCCTCGCCGCCGTTGTTTTTACTCATCCCATCCGTGTCCTCTTCCTCTATTTTCCTGCCTGTCATCTCCCGATAACACCTCCTCGTGGTCTGAGGGGGCGACGGTGGCGTCGGTGGCGTATGCAGCACAGTCGTCCTCGCTGCTGCCACCCTGATGTCGAAAAACTCCCTCACGTCCCTATTTCCCTCAGCCGTCTTCCTTAATGGGGGGCGCCCTCTCTTTTTCTTCTCCGCTGCTTGTGAACCCATCCCTGCCGTACCGACCGCTCTCTCCCCCGAGTTCCGCGACTCTCCATGGCGCTGGAGTTCCTCCTCGTTTCCGTTCACGTCGCCTTCTCCGCTCTCTCTCCACATAACCTCCTCCTCTTCACGTGCCCCAATTTCGCCGCTTATCACATCTACCACGCTAGTCACCATTCTTCTGCTTATCCCAGAATGATTCCCGCACTTTGCTTTTTCCGTCACCCCGGTTTTTCACTCTTCCTCACTTCTATGCCAATTATGATCGCAAAAAAACCTCCGATTGCCCGCCAACACGTCCAGACTCAACTGTGTCCCAACCGGAAGTTCCAATTTGGAATACATATTCTATATGTGTGTACCAACCGACCTAACTACAATCAACTTAAAATTTTGATTAGAACAATTTTTTTATTGCAAAAAAAACCCAAAAAAAACGAATTTTTTTTCGTATTTTAGCCGCCATTTTGTTAATTTTGCACGTATATAAAATATTCTAGTTAGGTCGGTTCCTGAAGACATACTGAACATGAAACTATTTGATTTTTTTGTTTCAGACCATCCGTCGGGAAGATTTCACGACCACGGCAACGGTACCTGCTTTTCGAGGCGTTGGCTTTAAACATATTTTACGTGTACAAAAAATGAATAAAATACATTTAAATTTTTTTTTTTTATGTACTTAAAGAGTGTATTTATTGAACAGTTTAAACCCCATATCGATATCTTTAATAGTATTCTCAGAAAAAATTCACGAAAATAGCGTTTTTTTCATGGTTTCAAAATAGAATCCTGCCTTAATTACTATAAAACAAAATCATTGAAAATGCTCGTTTTTTCACGCCGCTGACTGCATCTCACCTCTTACGATGAATTTCGTACAATAGTGAAGTACCCACTAGTATTAATAGCACTAATCGTTGACTTGTAAGAAAATAATAGTTTTTTACTTGTACAGTAATAATAAATGAATACGTGGTTACCGTCCTTCAGCCTCAAAATGACCGAGCTATCCTGCATCGTCGTACTGTAGTAACCACCGTTTTCGGAATCCCAAAATAACTCGTCCTGAATGTCCTGAAGTTTTTCGGCAAATTCCAACCAACGCTCGTTCAGACTCGCCTCGTACAAATCGAGGAGGCCTCTCACGAGAAAAGCGTAGTCCACGTGAAAACCCTTTATCGGTGCGTTCCTGAGAGAGAAAAAACGACACGTTAAAGTTTGAAGTTATTGTTGAATTTAAAGTTGGAATGTATTTTGAAAAAAAGACTGTCAATAATTGACGCCATTTTATTTATTTCCATCGTACTCACGGCTGAGTTATAACGTCTCCCTCGCCTCTGTAGCAGCTCCTCAGTAGAATTCGCTCCTTTCGGTCGAACAAGTAGCGCTCGACGAATTTCGCCGCGTCCTCGGCGAAATCGATGTACCTTTTGGTTTTTGTGGCTGCTCCGGCATGCGCCAGACCACTGATCACGAGACCTTCGAAGAAATTTTTTTTTTTTCAAATTTTTTACGTCCCCGTATTCACATCCCTAACATTTTCATTATTTCGTTTTGGGGAAATTGTCTCGAACGAATTTTACACGTCGTGTGTGGTTTTTTCATTTCTTTTTTTAACTCGTATTCTTACCGTTCCACGCTGTCACGATTTTGTCGTCCAAGTGCGGTCGCGGGCGTGCGGCTCGAGCTCTCAAAAGTATCTCGCGCGACTCGGCCAAGTAATTCTTAACGTCCTCGACACTGCACTCGAAGTGATGAGCGGTCTCGTCGATGCTCCCGTACACGATCAGCACGTTCTTGCCCGTGAGCTCGCCGTGCGGATCCTTCGATGAAAATAAAAATAAGCGAAAAAAAAAAACAATTTCTATGCAATTTTCGAGGACGATTGTTGCGTGGCGAAAAAAAAGGAATTGTGCACGAAAAAACACATCGAATGGGCAAGATAATTTTTTCACGTGTTTAAATGCCTTAAAACTGTCTGATAATTATAACAACAATAATAATCATCATTTTGTGATTAAAATTAAAGAAAAAGCTGTTAACGGAAATATCCTCATGCGAAAAAATAATTTTGAAACTTTTAAATGATAACAATAATAACGATGAAGATGACAATGATGATAATTATAATGTTTGAAATATCCTTAAAAGAAAAGAAATTATGAAGACATTTTCTTTGCTTTAATATGCGTAACCACCCTTTAACAGGGTGGTTACGCATATGACAACAGGGAAAAGTCAGCGAACTTTTTGCAAGAATTACGAAAAATGAAACCGGCTTGACAAAAAACTCCACAGCATATATATTTTTTTGTATATTTTCAATATTTATGTTATTCTTCATTGTATACAAAAAAAAGTTATGTCAGTGCCAAACATTGAAAATTAAAAAAGCTGAAAACTAATTTACTGTAAAGCTCTATACATTTGCATTCGATCTATCGATACACAACCACATCATTATTATTACAGATAAGCGTTGTAATTTATTTTTTATTTATTGTCACCGGCATATAAATTTCTAGTAAATATTTACAAGTGGAGAAATTTTGTACCGAGTCGATGTATTTCACGGCACTTTGTTTATAATATTTAAGTTGGGGGAAGACAATTTCAACCCTTATTTCAACCCCCAAACGGGTCAAATGACTTGTTCGGTCAAACAACCCAAACAAACCCAAACAAACGTATTTCAAAAATCGAATATTTTCCGGAAATGTTTTTCACGTACCCATCCGAGGTGCGTGGAATATATATATTGTTTTTCTAAATAAAATACCCCTCACCCATCATAAAAAACATATTTTCATACTCCAGAATAGCCCCGAACACGTGAAAAATTTTTTTGGAGCCGATTATGGCTGACTTGTAAATATTTACCAAAATTCTGTTCATAATAAAGAACAGGTTCTATATTTGCTTTTAGTGTCTTTTTTTTACTTTACAATGTTTAAATTGTTTTTAGATTTTTTTTATTTTTATTTCATTTCAATTCTTAACACTTCTATATATTTGATCTTTAAAACAATTATGTTATCCAGTTCAACATAATTTTTCAATAGAAGGACTTAATTGAGAATTTCCTTTGTTATTTCAAGTCAGTTAAAATGTTTTTTTTTTTTTTTTACAAAAATGATTCACCGCTATATCTACGTATATAATTTTTCCCGTATAGTTGGTAACGTTTACGAATACTATTATGGTTGAAACGAGACTCAACTTGTGGTCAGTAACTTAAAAAAATATATATTTGATGAAAACAAAGTGTTCTTTATTTGACCCTAATCTGGGTAATTTGCAAAACCTGTATGGAAGACCTGGAAAAGTCAGGAAATGTCTGGGTCAATAATGCGTAACAACCCTGTTTAACAATAATAACAAGTTTGTAATAGAACGGGATCATTTTTTCTATTGAAGGAATTCCAAAAGGAAAGAATTAATAAATCTTTTTGTTTTATTTTATAAAAATATTGTCAGAAGGAAATAATTTTCTTGTTCATTAAAAGGTACCTAAAAATTGTGAACGTAATCGAGGGAAGACTTGATACACGTACTTGATGCTTTTCGACATTGCCATCCTTGCGAACGTGATAATGATACGCGAATATGTCGCAAAGTCGCAATTCCTTCTTATTCGGGATTTCCTTATTGAGATGGGTCTGGATTTCGTCGAAGGTCCACACGTAGAAAGCGCCCTCCGTCTTGGATTTCGAATCGGGGGTGGGCAGCGAGTCGGCATCTTCGGCGCTGTAGAAACCTCCCTCCTAGGATTGAAAAATGAATAATAGCAATACCGTAAGTAATTTTTACGAACGGTCGATCGGGTTTTGTTGTGGGACGAATTTGCGCTTTACCGGATGTCGGAGATCCCGTGTGACGTAGGTGACAATGTCTTCGAGAATTTCGGCGTAGAATTCATCTCTCGTGGCGAGGTATGCGTCCGAATAGGAGCGCAACAATTGGCCCTGATCGTAGAGCATTTTTTCGAAGTGGGGCACGTGCCACTTGCCGTCCACGGAGTATCGCGAGAAGCCCTACCGACAATTACTTCTTTAAGAAGTCTGCATAAATTTGAAACTTCCACAATATATATTTTTTTTATTGCATAGTTTTATAGCCGAGGATCGTAACTTTAATTTGCAAAAGAAATTTGTAGACGGACCAAAAATCGAGCGAGTTGTGACGATTTTTGTGAAGGGCCGGCGAACCGCCCCGACGCAATTTACCCTTTTTACAAGCTTTCATTTAACTTGACTTGGTGTGAGATGCAAAACGGAAAATCGATATTTCACCCACTTCCCGACTACTTAGAGCTCTGAAATTTTGCAAACATGCATCTAAGAGGTGACAATGCATGATTCAACTTAAAAATAAAACATAAAACGACTTTCTGTGAGATGCAAAACGGAAAATCGATATTTAACCCACTTCCCGACTACTTAGAGTTCTGAAATTTTGCAAACATGCATATAAGAGATGACAATGCATGATTCAACTTAAAAATCAAACAAAAAACGACTTTTTGTGCGATGCAAAACGGAAAATCCATATTTCACCCACTTCCCAATTACTTGAAGCTCTGAAATTTTGCATACATGCATCTAAGAGGAGACAAGACATGGAAAGTGTATGAGAACATATGAATTGGCTGTAAGTGATCGCACAATCGTTGAAAGGGTCCAATAGGTAAAGGTAAAATAGGTTAAAAGGTGAGGTCCAATAGGTGGTGAGCCAACATCTATGATCGATGCCACCTATCACAGTCCTCCAGGATTTCTCCTGACAATCAACCAATAATAACACCGGTTCGTTTGGAAGGATTGAGGGAGGTCTAGTTAGAATTTTCAAAAAATCGATTTTTTTTTCATTTTCTAAAAGTATAATATCTTACGAGTATTTTCCGACTAATTGAATGTAAATCAGACCATTATTCGCCGAAATACATAACTTTAATGGACGCCGTGGACGCTGCATGCAAATCGTACTCAAAACTTTAAACTCGTTTTTCTCAAAACCATGTTTTCGAAGTCGGTGATCAATGTAACTCGAGAACGGCTTTACAGATCGGGTTGAAATTTATATCACTTCTTCTATACATAGTTTTCCTCCGGATGAACGAAGGATTTTTTTTTTGGACAATTATTTTTTTTTTATAGTCAATTTTTGTAAGTGAAATTTTGGTCAAAACAACACTTTTGACTTTCAACGTCCGCCATTCTGTGAAAAATGGAAATTTTTCAAAACCCTTCGTTCAACCGGAGCGTTATATCATTAACTAAAGATTCCCCCCTGTTTTGTTGGTTTCAGATAATCCGTCACAGCGTGGGAGTGATCACCGCAAAATCTGTTTTTTTCTGCAGCGTCCTCGGCCATTGATACGTATCGGCTTATTTTGAAACATATTTCTTTAAAAAAATTATAATGTTTACATTAAATATATATCTTTTAAGCGGAATAACTTTTGTTGTAAATTATTTTATCGTTTGGCCGAAAAAAATCGGAAAAAAGGCCTTTTTTTTAACGTTCCAACTAGACCTCACTCCTTAATCCCGCTTTCCCAAAAGTTTAGAGCTCTAGTAAAATCAATTAAAGACGAAAAAGTAGAAAATAATTTTATGTCAACTTTTTTTTCAACAAGCTGTTATTTATTGTCCTAAAAAGTAGAAAATAATTTATTTTACAGAGTCACCTATATGTGATGATAGAAAAAGCTTGGGACGCTCAAAACTTAGACATATTATCTTCAATTTACATAAATCCGTTAACGAATCAACTGTATTTAATTTACTGCAAAACAACCTTGGATTTATTAAATGAAAATCCTGAAACTGAGCATAAACGCGTGATAATAATTTCTCTAATTACCGTGCCAAATTAAATACGATTAATGAAACTGAATAGATCAAATTTATTGAACATTTCAAAAGTTGAGCGCCACAAGCGCTTTATTTATAGTCACATATAGGTGACTTGATAAAAAAAATTCTACTTTTTAGTACATTTTGTTAAAAAAAAATGTACATATAAATTTTTCTTCTGCCTTTTTCTCAAACCCTTTGTGTTACAAAATGGTGTAAGGCGTATCTCAATATCTATTCGTTCGACGCACTTCAAATTCGGATAGAGCATATTTTATAACAGATGATTTTTTCATGTGTTCATCCAATTGTTAAGGGGTAAACGTCTTAAATTAAGCGATTTTTCGCGATTTTTTGGGTGGAAAGACGCGAGAATAATAATATTCAAGGACGTTATTAGTCATATCTTCAAGTGAACAAAAAAAATATAAATTAAGAAATTATACAAAATGGTGACGCTGGCATGTTGAATTTGAGTTTCTTTGGGGCACACAGTTGATTCTCGCGAGGCATGTTGAACTTGAGACGCTCTGCGGCACACAGTATAACGGACGCAAATTTTAATGTAAAAAAAAAAATTTAATCGCCATTGATTTACATGAGTATAGCTAGAGAAATACGTAGAGGATTTTGAAAATATTAATTTTTGTGTAATTGGCAAGCATTTAGAGTAAAAACCCAATTTTCGACAGAAAAAAAGGACAATCATTTGTTAATAAATAATGTTATGGATCATAATCCATGGATTCAATAATTATAATTAATCAATAATCAATTCAATAATCATTAATCATAATTGAATAATCAATTCATAGAAAATCCCATACGTATTTCTCTTCGGAATGTTATTTTAAAGATGTGCCCAAAATTCTGAATGAACAGAATGAAAATTGTTGGATTTACGCTGCGTGCGGTTTGAAACAATTGTGTTCGGAGAAAAACAGTCGAGGTCTCGCACTCGGGCCTGCCACTGCCACCGCAGACCCACACGGGCCTTTTTTTACAGGTGCCAAACTTTTCCCCCCTCAGTCTAGGTAGTCCGAAGCATCTCTTAAGCCACTCAAAAAAAAAAATTCTACAGCGGTGTTATCCCTTAATAACAAATTATTAAAGTAATTTTTTCTTCGAAAATCGAACTTTTTTTCTACTGCATGGCATATTCGTAATTTTCAAAATTTCAAAAAAGTATCCGGCCATACGAAAGTTCGATTATTATATTAAAAGTACATATTTTATTACCCATTTGGAATGAGCCTAGTTGCCAGAAGCACCTACACCGATTGGCCATGCACCAGAAGCGGCACTTTCTTTAAATAATAACTACATTCAGGGTTGTTACGCATTATTGACTCAAAAATTTCCTGACTTCTTCAGATTTTCCATACAGGTTTTGCAAATGACCCACATTAGGGTCAAATAAAGTACTCTTGGTTTTCATCAGATATTTTTTTTAAGTTAAAGACCACAAGTTAAGTCCCGTTTCAAACATACTAGTATTCGTAAACGTTGTAAACTATACGGGAAAAATTATATACGTGGAAATAGCAATTAATCATTTTAGTGAAAAAAAAACATAACATTTTCAACAGACTTGAAAAAATCAAGGAAATTCTCAATTCGATCCTTTTATTGAAAAATTATGTTGAAGAGGATAACATAATTTTTCTTAACATCAAATGATTGGAAATGTTAAGAATTGAAATTAAATTTAAAAAGAACTGAAATACGAAAAAAATGTAAACTGAAAATAATACATTAAAAGCAAATACAGAACCTGTTCTTTGGTATAAAGAGAAATTTTTATGCCGGTGACAATAAATAAATATAAACACTTATCTATAATAATAATGATGTGGTTGTGTATCGACAGATCGAATGCAAATGTATAGAATGCAAAACAGTAAACTAGTTTTCAGTTTTTTAAATGTTCAATGTTTGCCACCGCCATAACTTTTTTTGTATATAATGAAGAATAATATAAATATTAAAAATATACAATATTTATTTTTATACTGTTCAGTTTTGTTGTCAAGTTGGTTTCATTTTTCCTAATTCTTGCAAAAAGTAAATTCCGAGAAAATTCCATCGAATTTCCAAAATTCCCTGAATTTTCCCTGATTATTCCAGGAGGAAAGAAATTCCCTGAGTTTTTCCGGCTTTCCCTGTTCTCCATATGCGTATCAACCCTGACATTATTTATAAATATTTCCCGATACTCTCAGAAAAAAATATTGCATCTATCGTCGAAAAATTATCAGAAGCAGTTTCAGGTGTCTTTTATTCGCATATTGTTTTCCACACAAGTTATTATTATTAGCATTGCCCTTAGGGTCTCTAAAGCAACGATGCTGAAGTTTGCATCGTTGGACCGCAACGAATTTATCTTCTTTTGGCAGATTTTGCCTACAAAAGTCCCTCATCCATTTTCAAAGATATTTATTCAGCGATCTACATGATAAATCTATTAAAAAAAAAATATCGCCTGTAGGAATAAAAATATGGAAAATAAAATGTAAAACAGACTTTTCGTTGGGTTCCAACGATGCAAACTTCAACATCGTCTAAAGCATTGATTGTTACTCAGAATATTTTTGTTTTTGACTTCCAGTTGATCTTGTGTTTTGTTTGCCTTTCGGCTCATTTGTTATTTTACAGTTATGTTCTAAGAGGTGATTCTAGCCTAAGATGAGATGTGTATAGTGTATAATGATTGGTGAAGCGGTGCAAAATATCAGAAGCACGATCGCGACTCTCTCTTTCCCTCCACGCGAATCATGTCGATTCGCTCCGTGTACTCGCCTGTCCGACGTGATCGTGAATACCGCCGTTCGCCATTTTCGTCAGCGTGTGAAGGCTCATTTCGAGGCAGTGCCTGCCGGACTCGTTTTCCCTCTCGCGTGCGTAAACGTGGAACAGGAGATTGAGATTGACGGGTTGCGGGAACTTGGGTGAGTCGGTAAACCCGCCGTATTCCCGGTCGTAACCCCGGGAGAGTTGTTCGACGCAGGATCTCCAGCAATCGACGCCGGGCACTTCTTTCTCCTGTGGATCAAGACCCTCCGTTCAACACCCGGAGTCAAGATAGCACCTGAGGCCGGTGGCTTTCTCTTTCTTACGTCTGAGCTGCTCTTGGAGGCGGTCGACTGGCGTAGAATCTCCAAAATCCTTGTACCCGACTTCAACAGGTCCTGCTTGTTCTCCAGCCACTGGAAATCACTCGTTTGTATTTATCGTCACGTTTGAACCTCACACCTTTCGAAATTTCGAAGGGCCTGACGTTCCAGCGTTCTTTACAGTTCGTTACTTTATGCGCGACCGTGAGGAGGATCTTCTCAAAGCCAGGCTGGCCGTACTTGTCGCTCGGCGGAAAATAAGTCCCTCCCGTCACGGGCACCAGGTCCGGCGTAATGAAGACGTTCATCGGCCAGCCGCCGTGTCCCGATATCGTCTAAAAGCCGAAAGAACCTCGTGAAAGACATGGAAAAAACACCAAAAAGCCCGACCCCACCACAAGATCGTCACCTGTATGAAGGTCATGTAAATCTTGTCAATGTCCGGTCTCTCCTCCCTGTCTACTTTGACATTGACGAAGTAACGATTCATTATTCTCGCCGTTTGCGGATTTTCAAACGACTCTCGCTCCATCACGTGACACCAGTGGCACGTCGAGTAGCCCACCGAAAGAAATATCAATTTGTCCTCGCGGCGCGCTTTGGCTAGCGCCTCCTCGCCCCAGGGATACCATTGTACTGGATTGCTCGCGTGTTGGAGCAGATAGGGCGACTTTTCCAGAGCGAGCCTGTTCCTTTCCGACGACGAAGACGACGACGCCATTGCTCTCGCACTGACGGTTATCAAACTGTTCGGACGCGATCTGTCAAATTAAAGTTCGACGTTTTGATCTGGTCGGTTGATAATTATCGACATCCATAACCAAAACCGGTGGTGATAGAAAATTGATGTACAAATATTTAATTACGAAAGTACAGAAAAATTTGGAATTAACGTACGTAATTTTTATTTTAGTGTTTATTGTTTATGTTCGTATAAATATATGATGACCTTTCGAATTGTCGTCTATTAATTGTTTTTAGAAACGTATCCGCAGAAACGACACCAGCAGCGCCGCCGTTGTTGTTGCCGTAGTGCCTAAATAACTCGAGCGCGTAACGCGTAGCGCCTGGTAGTACGGAACATCTTCCCGAAATCATAACATGTAAATGTCGAAGATATTGACGATAGTTCGGGCGATCGACGAGCTATCACATTTGTAGTAGGAATCGTGCGGATTACCTGAGTCGCGATCGCGCCTAGTTTACGTTCCGACGTATACTTCAGGCTGCCGTTATGTAAAACCACGGTCTTGCATACGGGTCTGGGAAACTCCGGCATTTTTTAGTGGTGGAAAGTGTCATCGTAGTGAGGCAAAAACTTAGTTCCTCATCTATCCACTGGAAGCGCTGTCACGTAGGGGTCTTGCAGATATACAGCAATAGATAATCTCCTCAAAGTCTCTGAATTCATGTTTCGTTGTAGTGTCGAAATAAAGAAAACGGTCTATTGAATTCGGAAAATGCCTAGATAAACTTCCGAAAAGTGAAAGCCGAATTTGGATCTGAAATTCGGCATATACCTTCCTCTTAAGGTAGTTCTGTAGGTACACGTATGAGCCAATGCCTATACGATGCTGTTGGTTGTAAATTTTTGACAGAGCTTGTACCCTCATTAGTCCCACACATTCGCACCTCATGCATAGATAGGTCTCATGCTCGTATAGAGAGCGGCGCTGTAATCGTGGCAACAGCGCGATTTTCCTGCAGTCATAGCGTTGAGGTTCCTAAGATCCGTCTTTGGCGAAATATTTTATATAAATAGAAAAAAGCGTGAAAATGTCAACCCATGTGCGATACAAAGGAAAGTTTACAAGAAAAAAGGCGCTTGCTAAAAGACTGAAAGCTGTGGCAGCCATGTGTCAAGCAAATGTGGCTAAACGCGATGAGAATAACCATAACCTCAATGATCAGCAACAAAAATTCGCTGTCGAAGGACGTCGGATCGTGGATTTACATCTTGCCGACAGTTTAAATTGTCTTCGCTGTAGCAAAGACAAATACATGCATAAATACATGCATAAATTGAACAAATTCAATTTGTTTGCAGAATAAATTCATTTCACATCCGTCTCAGAATTACTAAAATTCGGGGAAAAAACACGCTTCGAGTTCCCAGAACACGCGCCGATCAACTGGCTGCAGCGTACACTGTTGCCATTCCGTTACAGATGTTTGGGCCCGAGTTCGGTTTGGAATAAAATTACCACTATTCATAAGTCGATATTTCCGAAACTAGACGGTCAAAGTTTGACATTTAAAAAAAAAATCAATCCCACAATAGTACTGCGTACACGTGTGTTTTTATTTTGAAATCTTACGATCCGTTTAGAACCTATATCGAGAAATGCGAGCAAACTGTTATCGGTTTACATGTTAGTTATATGGATCGCGTACCAAAATAGAAAAATATCCATATTCAATTGCGATTACCTCATGAACTAAACCGTGAATCGAATTGAATTTTTGGGCATCTGTCCATTAAGGTCATATCTACACCATACTTAGATTTCAGTCAATTCCTAAGATTTTACCAAAACTATAGAACTACCTTAACATTTTAAGAGATCCCCTAAAAGAACTTTTGGTGACGCGCGATAGTTTTCTAGATATCAATTTTTGATAGTTATTTTTTTACCGCGCTCCTACCATATCTACCCGTTTGGAATCGTGGGGTGCGTGAAACACTAGTGTGGGCACGTTTCATTTTTTGTTTTTCCACAGTTCATATTTTTGCAGGTGTAGTAGATTTCTAGAGTTCCTTTATTAACTTTAAGGTGTTCCTATCGCCAGGCTTCAATCCATAGGATGTTCATTGTTTTTTTGAAGTTCACTAAATCTATTAATAATTGTCTCCGCACAATTTC
Organism: Ophion obscuratus; assembly: GCA_964007375.1. Classification (NCBI taxonomy): domain Eukaryota; kingdom Metazoa; phylum Arthropoda; class Insecta; order Hymenoptera; family Ichneumonidae; genus Ophion; species Ophion obscuratus. The sequence goes on from OZ023315.1 coordinate 33,672,623, forward strand.
AGGGTCGGTTATCGACCTAATTACAGAGAAAAAAAATTATAACAAACGCGTATTTTTGTGAAGGAATCCCTAGACGACATACAAAAACCCAATTTCCGGTCGCTACAAAGGTGTATATAATAGTGGAAATCCGTCAGATTTTTTAAAATAATCAGATTTACACACTTAACACTTGTAGTACTCCAGTGCTCTCAGAAAAAATTAAGCTTATTTACCTAGTTTTTATGTAACTCGAGTTTAATTTGAACTTCCGGTATTGGATTATCACCACTTGCTACGATAAAGAGACGTAACAGCAAGGCAACAGCTGACTGTATTCCTAACCTCATCTCACTCGTTTGAATTTCCACACATATTTCATTTTTAACCGATATACTTCGCCGGCACAAATTTTCCATGCTTTTTACCAGTCGTGGCCCGAATACAATGCTTTATATTTCCCGCACCTGACATTGTTTTGACAGATCAACGTTGAAAAGCATGGGGGTTAAACTCGCCTGGCCGAGTAAAAAGAGACAAAGATAGAACCAATGTTGTCAAATATCAAACCTAGAAATACTGTGCGAATCGTTGGAATAACTATTTTTTCATATTTCTAATTAAATGTGAACATTCATTAAACAGTTTACACATGGAAAATTTTAGTTATTACAAATTATTTTTCTTGCATATGTTAGAAATATAAATTGTACAAGTCTCAAGTATGATCAGTGGTATGACTAGTGTGAAACGATAGGATTACCATAATTTGGCATTTTTTATATTTTTTTTTGCTTTTCTAGTTTCTGATTTTTTTTTCATTATTGCCATTGTTCAATTTTTGGGATTTTGACAAACAATTTTTTGACAAACTTGACGAAGATCCACACAAAGCGCAGAGCGCGCTAACATATATAGGTATAGACAGAGCTGAGCCCGTCAGCTATAGATATAGTAGGAGCGCGATAAAAAAATTACTTTCAAAAATCGAAATCTCGCAAACTGTGTCGCATCGCCAAAAATCCTTCTAGGGAATCTCTTGAAATATTAAAATGAAGGTGTATGCCAAATTTCAGATCGAAATTCGGTTTCCACTTTTCGGAAGTTTAGCCAAAAGCCTAAAGCGTGCATCGTACCGAACTGTTGGAAAAGTTTAATAAACGACACTAGAAAGTGTTTTCAGGGTTTAAAGTTCCGCAGGACGAAGAATCGCGTCGTATTTGGGAAAACGGCAAAAACAATTCGTTGTAAAAAAATAAACCCGTTAAACTCACAAAATCTCAAAATCGGTGCATTTTAAACATACACAAAGTGTTTATTTATTTTTGATTCCTCTTCCATTGTAGTTATTTCCAGGTCCTCATTAACATTATGATGAAAACTAAAATCAAAATAAAAGTTGTGCAAACAAACAAGGATGCAATCTACTGAGAAAAAAACAGACAAGTTATAAAGAAAAAGAGGAAAACAAATTTTACCCCGTATAAATTTGTTGATAGCCCATTGACCCCATATCTCTTCTACTCCAACTGCCAAAGACCAAATTAAGGAATAAAAGAAGTTCGGACGTACGAGAAATGCAGTCCACTGAATAATTGGTATACTCATAATAGAATCAGTAGTGAAGAAAACTGAATCATTTACCATTCGTATCACTCTTAAAAATACGTTTTATTCCGAAAAATCTGCTCCATTGCACAGCTGTGTTCGGGGCCGCGTTTGATTGGCTCACCCCTAGGTAGCAGCGCTTCAGGTGGCCTAAGCGAGAACTACCACTTCGCCTCATTACTGAGTCACTCCCCACCCTACAAACATGCAGGCCTGATGTAAGACCGTGTGTAAAACACTAAGGGGCCATGCAGGACGAACAAAAAGGGGAAGAACTGCACCCCGATCGGTAGAACTTGGCTGCGCCGCCGTACTCGGGCGTATACGCGTATGTTGCGGGTATGACAACACAATCGTTCTGACGTTTCCGCGTTGCGTGAAAAAGGGAACAACAATAATGTCGGGAATTCATCGCGAGGCTATTCAAAAGCAGATACAACAGGACTGGGCGAATCGCGAGTACATTGAAGTCATCACCGGAAGTATCAAGAAAATCACGGATTTCCTCAACTCTTTTGGTGAGACTTGAACTTTGACGAAATGACGCGCGTGGAGGTTAGGTTTTCTCGGTGTTTTGACAAATTTTCGAGCCAAACACAGAGAAATACAACCAACGCGCTTTTTGTTTCTTTTTTGCACTCATCAGTAATCCAAGATGGCGAATAGCGACAATCGACGACAAACAGATTACGGCAAAATTTCAGATATGTCGTGCAGATCGCGGCTGGCGGTTCTCAACGAGAAGCTCACCACTCTCGAGAGGAGGATCGAGTACCTCGAAGCTTGCGTGAGTAAACTTTTATTCGTCTCAACGTCAGAAGAATTTCGCGGACGGTTATATGAACATTCTTTGTCAGACTCGCGGTCTGTAGGATCAATGCAGAATATTGATCAACAATTATGTTATTGTTATTTGAAGGGACGCTGTTGATGCATGGCCAATAGAAAATTTGAAAAATTGAAAATGTACTTTTAGTATATTAAATAGACCTTTCGAATGACCAGATACCTTTATGAAATTTGGAAAATTATAAATATGTCATGCTGTAGAAAAAATCGATTTTTGATTAAATGAAAAAAAAAAAAAAAAAACATTTTAAATCATTTGTTATTAACAAATGGATAAACGTATGGAAAATAATCTGGTCACATGATAGATTGGTGTTAAAGTTTGCACTATTGGAATGCAACAAATCTTTTTTTACATTTCATTTTCCTCACTTTTATTGTGATAGATCTTGTTTTATAAATTTATATTGTAGATAGCTAAATAAATGTTTAGAAAACTGGTTGAGCGATTTTTGTAGAGCAAATCTGCCTAATGAAGTTGAAGGAATTCAGAAATATTGATTTTTATTGCATTCCAATGGTGCAAACTTCAACCTCGTATGATAGAAAATGATATGAACTATGCTCTGTCTGAATTTAAAGTTAATCGGACAAATAGATTTTGAGATACCGCTTGCACCATTTCGAGAAACAGACAAAAATAAAAATGGTAAATCAGAGTGAGGCGGTTCGCTGTAGCGATCTGACTTCACAAAAATCGTCATAACTCATCCAATTTTTGGTCCTTTCATCTTTGTTGCATATGAAAGTTGAGACTGAAAAGTTAAGGTAGTACGAGCGCACAATCTTGATTTCTATAGATTTTGTTCAAATTTTAACCAGACATTGTTCATATCATTATGCATGTTTGAGTGAAATTTCAGAACAGTCGACTATTTAGATTGGGAGATAATGGGTTTTAAAATTGCAACTCTTAACACTGCAGGGTCTGCATTGACATTTACACAGAATAATTTTTCGTAAAAAGTATTTGTCCCCTATAATAAGAAGACATATGGCAACACCGGATCGTTCCATGTATCCACTTATGTGTTTGCCCGGCATATTTAAAAGAATACTGCAACCCAAATTTTTATTTCGAAGTAATTTTTAATCCAACAAAGTTTTTAATCAGTCATGAATGAACTAACACTTTTGTTTGTTAATGAAGATAACAAACAATATAAAATATTAATATTTATAATGCAAATCTTTTTTGAACAACATTTTACTTTAGCAACACGATAATTATTTTTTTCTCGAAATATTGAACAATACTGTTCTGCGGTGTTGCCATATGTCTTCTTATTATAAGGGACAAATATTTTTTACGGAAAATTATTCTGTCTAAACTTCAATGCAGATTCTGCAGTGTTAAAAGTTGCAATTTTGTAACCCATTATTTCCCAATCTAAATAGTCGAGTGTTTTGAAATTTCACTCAAAGATGCATAATGATATGAACAATGTCTGGTTAAAATTTGAACAAAATCTATAGAAATCAAGATTGCGCGCTCGTAATCAACGAAAGTTCTCTCTTTTATTATTTCATTTCGTAGCTTGGGGTATTGCAAAAAGAGCAAGGATTGGCAGACTATCAGACAGACTGATAATTGCTGAAGCGAGAGTATAGAGAGCGCAGGCCAGGTATACGAAGATGGCGATGGGTTTGAGGAGAAATACGCCAGGGTTCTTTCTTTCTTTGAGGAGAAATACGTCAGGGTAAAATCTTAGATATGGAGGAAGAAAGATGGCCTGAAAATGCCTCATAGAGGAGGCGAGAGGACTGATGAACAATGATGGAAGCAAATGGGGAAAATAAATGAAGGCAGCAATGGAGCAAGCAGGAGACGAGCAGACAGGTGAGGCGACAATTAGAGGAAACAAGGAAGAATGGAAAACAAAGGCCGGAAGAGCGGTGCCGAAGATGGCTGACCAAGAAATACGAAGGATGTGGGCAAAAATCTCCAGGTCCAACTTTGGCAAAGAGTACAAAGAGAGGAAAAAATACGTGGGAATGCAGACATATTGGGACAAAGGAACAACAAGGGGAGATATAAAGGAAATTTGGGCAAAACTAAGGTGCAGAATGTATTTGGGAATTTAAGGAGGCTAGGAAACATATAGAGGAGCAGACCCTTAGGAATCTTGAGGAGTAGGGGAAGTAGCAAAGAAAATGATGTTGAAGTTTGCATCGTTGGAGCGCAACGAAAATATTGTTTTTCCAATTGCCCTTTTTTCGGCAAATCAAAGCTACTGTGAACTTTTCTAAGATCCTTATTAGAGACCTACAATCTAAATCTTCAAAGTTATTATGGGTGACAATGAAAATGGAGAAAAATAAAAAAGACTTTTCGTTGCATTGCAACGATGCAAACTTCAGCAACATGCCAAAAAAGAAACTAGATCGGGGATGGAGGAAAGCATTAGAGGGGAAGGAGATAGTGGGAGAGATGTGCGAATAGTGAGACAATTTGAAAACATTGCGAAGAAAAAAGAGATAGAGGAGGGTGGGGAAAAACGAGCTAACAAGGAAGGGGAAAGACCGCAATAAGTAAATGTAATTTTTTTATATGAATGTAAACAGAGCTGCCGAAATAGAAGTATAAAATGCATATGAAAGAATGTAAACATTTAGGAATAAATGAAGACTCAAAGAAAGGAGATGTAAAAAGCTCGCAAGGATTTACATGGAATAAAGTTTACTACTTATTTCATTTCATCATGTTCATTATCGTCCAAAATCCTATCTTGCACACTAAGATCCTAGATCTTTGATAAGAACCCTGAAAACCGCTTAGGCGGTTGTCGCAACACAAATTTGTCGATAAAAAAAAGGGTTCCGAAATTTGCTTTGTGTTCCAACGATGCAAACTCTAGTATTATTAATTCCCGTCAAATGAAATTTGCAACAACGTTTTTCAAAGACGTGTAAAAATATAAAGAATAATAACGCACAAAAGAGGAATCATTTTCTTACTCACGCTTGGAGGCAGGATATACATTTAGACAGGAAGAAAATAAGCAATATCGAGGGATTTTTTAAACTAAGAATTAATTCTACAATTATCAAAGTTTAGGCTTACTTTGATAGTATATTTAAACATACGAAACAATTAAAATAAAAAAATGCAAATTTGAAGAAATCGCACGCATTAACAAAAAAATCAACATTTCACGCAACATTTCTGTAAAATGTAGAATAAAAAAGTAGTTCTTTTTTCAATTTTTCAAAAACAATTTTCGTCAATTATAAAGTACCAATATTATCAATATTTCTGCCAAGTTTCAACTCAATCGGCTTAATAGTTTTTGAGTAATCCTGCACGCCAATTTCGATAATGAAGTTTTGAGAAAAACGCGTTTGAAGTTCACGCCCGTTAAGGCACAGCGTTGATAGTACGAGAGCCCACGACGAACATTTTTGTCTCATAGCAATACCAAAACCGCATCAAATTAATAGATTCGATTATCCTAATCTCGATAATATCAATATTAGAATTTTTCGCGTAGCGTCTGTCCTGACCGGATTTAAAAAAGTGTAAAAATTTTTTATCGAATTGTATCATGGCAATCTGTCTAATTTTCGGACTGTAGTTGAATGATAGCTTTAAGATACCGAAAACATGTTTTTCAGAAGTCAGTAGTGTCGCGCGAACGCGGAAGATCACTTTAGAAAAAATAAAAAATGAGACACAAACAAATTATCATAGCAATCTGTCTGAAAATCTTCTTTACGATTAAATTTGGGTTAGTTGAACGGAAAAAAATATTTTTCAGAAGAAAATTTGAACGCTTAAATTTCGAGACCGTTTTGAAAATGTTAAAAAAATGTTACCGATCGGTAACACAGCAATCTAATAATTGTTGGACGTGATAAAATAAGGTGTCCAGATGTAGAAAAAATGTATATCAGAAAAATGTAGTGTATGCACCTTTATTAGAAACCTTTTCGATACTCCAAAATCATTTAAAAATCTTATTCAGGCATATTGAAGTCTCTGTTACAAGCCAATGAATAAGTTGCGACCCTCCAATTATTAGATGATTAACAAAGAGTTTACCCAAAACCGTAAAATTGCTGAAGTTGAATGACTCAAATAAATGGCACAAAAGGAAACTGGGATAAAGTTGAAAAAAAGTCGACATCAAAAATTTCTGAAAACAGTTTTTTCGTAATCCCGGCAGCCATACGAAAGTTAAAAAAAATTATCCGGGTTGCTATGATACAGGCCGGCTAAATTTTTTGATATTTTTAAAAATGCGCTCAGGCTATATGCTACGACCGAAATTTCTGAAACCAAACTTTTTCGTCATAAAATGACAAAATCTATGTACATTTTCAATATCAGACGTATTGCTATAATACCGACTGCCTCTTTTTTTTTGACACAGCAGAAATGGCCTCCCACGGAGTTGCTACACTTTTGACCGTTACGACCCACCTAGTCGGGTTCAGAATCATATAATCTGACGATTTTATACAGTTTCGGCCGTGGGCTCTCCTACTACGACGGGCTATAACGTTTCAAGTTTTTCGAATTTCGCTTTGAAACTTTGGGAAAACATTCTACATGTATAGTTCTATCATTTAAAGGGAAAAAAAAAGAAACCGATTTTTTGATCGTTGTAAATGTATATCCGGCCTTAAGAATGGCTCACGGCTCATCCGCAAACGCGCTCAAAGCCAACTGTCCGTTTCTCGTTTCAGGTCACCAAAGGAGAAACTCTGACTTAACAAAGTACCTCATCTCTTCATCCCTCAATCCTTCAACTCTTCCCGCCGGACGTCTCGGACCGATAAAACAATTGCACGAATGTAAGATAAAGAAAAAATTTCCAATCTTCTCGCCGTGTTTTCCTTTATTTATCCGTTTACAACGCGCAGCAACGTCGCGCGTGCGCTTCACTACGTCTCTTTTCCTTCGCTCTCTTCAACGCGTGATCCGATCGGCGATTCGAAAGTTTCCCGTTGGAATCAATGGCTCTGGCTCTATGGCGGGAACGATCCGCGGGCGCTTTTTATTATTGGTTACGATACGGCGTTCGGAAGTCCTTGTCCAATGGCTTGGTCAACGACAAATCGGCCCAATGGATACCGTACTCGTGCGGCGCGTCATCCTGTAAGAACTTCCAGCCCACGTTGTGCTTGTCCTTGGCAATGGCCGCCAGGAACATGCCAGCCCCCGTCATGTACAGCGTGAAAGCGAGACTTTTCTTCCAGGCGTGCAATATCGGAGCGCAAGATGCGACTGCGACGAGAAATGTATTCGATTAGGCGCGTGGGCACTTTATCGATGCGCCAATTTGTGTTGGAGCAGTTTGACATCGTTTGCGGAAAATTCTCCCAAAACAATTGCCCGAATGACAGTTTTTTTAAATACTATTTCCCGAAAGAATTATTTCCCAAACACGGTTTATCGAATGGACAGTTTCTCGTGCACAATTTGCCGAATGAACAATTTCTCGAATACAATATCCCTTATGGACAATTTCCCAAATCGACACATTTTTTGTTTGGGTGTGTTTGGGTTAAATAGATATATATAATTTTTTTTAATATTAAAAAATAAAATAAAATAGAAATTTTAAGAAACACAAAAATCTAAAGAAAAAAAGGAACCAGAACCCACCATGTCCACGTCGTTCATTCTGGGTTATGCTAGGAACTAGAAAAATTCCCGAAAGAATTATATCCCAAACACGGTTTATTGAATGGACAATTGCCCGGGCACAATTTGCCGACTGAACAATTTTCCGAATGGACACATATTTTGTTTGGGTTTGTTTGGATCAAATATAAATATACATTAAAAAAATATATCTAAAAACAAAATAAAATTAAAATTTAAAGAAAAAAAGGAATCAGAACCCTCCATGTTCACGTCGTTTATTCTGGGTTATGCTAAGTGTAGAAACGTATTTTCTGACGCCTGCTAATGCCGAAATTCCGAGTGTGTCAATGAAAGGTAAAGCTCAAACAAACTCAAACAAATTATTCCAAAAATTTAAACGCCAATAAGATCCGAACTATTTTCATCTGAATAAACCAAAACGGATAATTCCCATAATTCAAACGCACTGACGATCTTAACTTTTTGGGCTCAAGCAAACCCAAACAAGTTATTTAAAAATCTCAGATTCACTGAAGATCCAAACTCTTTAAGCCTGAACAAACCCGTATACTCCAAATCTCAAATGCATCTGCAACAAGAGAATGTAAGCCCGAACAAACCCAAACACATTATCCAAAAAATCTCAAATGCACTGAACATCCAAGTTTTCAAGCCGAAATAAATTATTCCAAGTCTCAAATGCACTTACGATTAAAAATGTCTAAGCCCGAATAAACTCAAACGAGTTGACCCAAAAATCTAAAATGTTACGATCCAAACTTTCTAAGGTAATTCTTTAGATAAGTGAATTTTCCGAAAAATGAGCCTAAAATTCTTTTTTTCGCTATTTTCTTATTTATTGGGTTATAAATGATGATATTCAGTCGAGCGAAGCTGAAATTCACCCCCCCCCCCCCCCGATAACAAATTATCTGGTTTTGAAGTTCGCGAAAACACGTTATAAAATGGGTCATTTTTGAACATTTCCATGCCTATATTGGGTTTGTTGGGGTTTTTGAAAACTTCGAAATTATTTTTAACGATTTTTTGCTCGTAAAAAATTTGTTAATAAAAAATATCAGCTTCCCCTATCCGAATATCATTTTATAACCCAATATATGAGAAAAACTCGACATTTTCTTCGGAATAGTCACTTATCTAAAGAATTACCCTTTCTAAACCAGGGTTGCGAAATTTGTAATGAAAAGGTAATGCATTATTCGTTACTTTTTTAATGGGTAATGAAAAAAGATTTCATTCCCCATTACATTACATTTAGTAATGTAAAAAAAATCCATTACTCACTACATTATATTTTGTAACGTAAACAATTTTCATTACTCATTACATTACGTTTGTAATGTGAAACATTTTCATTAAAAAGTGCAATGTAATCAGTAATGACATAAAATTTCATTACACATTGCATTGTAATGGGTAATGGACATTTTTTACGTTATAAAATCCAATGTAATGGGTAATGGAGTTTGTTTACATTACAAAGTGTAATGTAATGAGTAATGGAAATGGTTTACGTTACAAAATATAAGGTCGAGAGCAATGGAATTTGTTCACATTACTAATGTAATGTAAAAAATCTCCATTACTCATTACAAGGTAAAATGGATTATTATTCATTTCCCATTGGGTCAGATCGACCCAGTGCAAAAACCGCTGCCCCTAATGGGAAGCGAATAATAATCCTCATTACATTGTAATGAGTAATGGAGATTTTTACATTGCATTGAATTAGTAATGTGAAAAAATTCCATTACTCATTACCTTATATTTGATAATGTTAAAAAATTCCATTGCTCATTACATTACATTTTGTAATGTAAAATATTTCCGTTACTCATTACATTGGACTTTGTAATGTAAAAAAATGCCATTACCCATTACATTGTAATGGGTAATGAAAAAATTTCACGTTACAAAATGTAATGTAATGAGAAATGTACATTTTTTACATCACAAATTCCAATGCAATGAGCAATGAAATTTTTTTACATTACAAGATTTAATTCAATGAGTAATTAAAATTGTTTACATTACAAAATCCAATGTAATGAGTAATGGCAATTGTTTACATTGCAAAATGTAATGTAATGAGTAACGGAAATTACTTACATTACTGAACGTAATGTAATGGGTAAAGACATTTTTTTCATTACAAAATGTACAGTAATGAGTAGTGAAAATGCTAATGCATTACAAAAAGTAATGCATTATTTGCAACCCTGTTCTAAACACAAACATACCCAAACGAAATTTTTCAAAAAATTTGAATGCCCCTAAGACCCAAGCCTCTTCCCTAATTCCTGCGATATTGAATCGCTATGCTTCTCCCTCCTTATGTGCAAGACAATTATTCAAGTACCCAAAGCCCTAAGAGCGTTCCTACGTACTGCACTGCTACACTTTCATGTGGAATTTGAACCCAAACAAACCCGCACCAATTTTCCCGACATATCTACCATAAAACGTCTTGTGCGCGTAAAAAATTATCCGCCACTCTAACGATTCTCAATATGTACAACGTAAAGACATATGAGAAAAGGTGGAGCCTCTCAAAAGGCGGTGAACATTTTTCAGGCATATCTAGATGCTGACTAAAACGGATTGGCGTGCCGTGACGTTTATCTGCACACCAATCGGCGGCAAACATTGCTTACCACCAACGAAATAATTGATGGTGTCGTCCTTGCCGCGGATCCTGGTGGACATGTAGGTGGTGGAGGCGAACATAGTGGTGAGACCCAGCGTAGGTACTATCCAATAGGCCAGGCAGTTCACCGTCTCCAGGGCGTTCTTCGTGTCGGTTATGAAGACGCAGTCCATGATGCCCGCTCCCAAGGACGCGAGCAAGCCCTTTTTTCCGAGTGAGACAATTTTTTCAAAGGGCGCCGTGCCCTCGGGGTGAGCGTAGTAGCTCGGCTCCTGGAGGAACAGCGGCCCCGATACTGAAAGCAAACGGGGACCGATAGTACTCGCGATTTTGAGGTTATGTCTTTGCTCGGGATTCTTCGCGTTCGAATTCGCCGATGTCGCAAATTCTTCGCAAGAAACTCGCGTGAAGCTTTTCCATGCTTGGCGAAGGAACGATCGAGGGAAATACGACGAGGCCAGTTACGATACCTTTCATTTTTTGACTGGTCGGGAAGAGAACGTCTGGAAAAAACGAAGCGTCGCCGCGCGACAAAAGCAGAAATCAAACGTTTCCCGTTTTTCGATGCTCGATCGTGGCAATGATTATTCGGCTTTGTTTTCTTTTCGTCGACTCCGACTAAACCCGACTGGCTGACAGGGTCCGAATCTCATCCACGGGCTCGTTTCAGGTCGGCGAACGCTCTCAGCCCTCCGGATTTGCGCGAAGCTATTGGTGCCGCTTTCGGCCACGGCGCTACGGTCGCGCGGACTGGTGCGCGAAAAGAACAGCTGTCTCCGCGCGCACATTCATCCCTTATTTTTTTAACAGAGTTGGGCGTAATTCTATTTATAAATACGAATACGAATTTATTTACATCGTAATTTTTATGTGAATATAAATACAAATTTATTCATACTTCACTTATTTGTATTCACATGCATGCGTACAAATACAATTGTATTCACAGATATTCTGACATACAAATAAATTCACAGAAAAAGTTGTGAATATTCACAAAAAATGTGAATATTTACAAAAAATCCTGTGAATTAAAAAAAATTCTCATCAAAATCTGTGAATGCAAATGTATTCACGAAAAATTGTAAATACAAAAAAATTCACAAAATAAATAATGATTTTTTTCGTATTTAAGACAAATAAAAATCAAATTCACAATGATTAGATTAAAATTTGCACCAAAAGTGAGTTCGTACGTATTTGGAGAGGAAACATTGCCTCGAGACAAAGAAATTTTTGCACAAATCTTTTTGTGCAAAAATTTCTTTGCCCCAGCACAATGTTTTCTCTCAAAATACGTAAGAACTCACTTGTGGTGTAAATTTTAATATAATCGTCGTGAATTCGATTTTAATTTTCTTCAACATGAGGAAATTCACAACTCATTTTGTGAAATTTTTCATATTTATAATGTAATATTTGAAACTCACAACATTTCTTGCAAAAATTTATTTGCCTCGAAAGGGTACAAAAGGAAAGGGTACAAAAGATCATCCGAAACAGTACGGGCGCAAAAGATCGCATCCGCAACCACCTGATCGCTGGGAATTTGAAAAGAGCAAGTCGTTCACAAGCACGTCAGCGCAGAAAATTTTACAAAGTGGCAAATTGGGAAGTTATGAACTAAGTGTTGATTCAGTGTACCGCTTTTTGAACTTCGTATTAGTGCAACGGACGAATCGCATTTTCCATGCGTGATCGACGAGGCATCGGTTTCAAACTGAATTTAAAATGCGAGTGCGGGGAAAAAAGTGTTACTTCGTGTCCACTTATCGGTAAAGCTTATGAAATAAATCGCCGAATCGTGTTTGTTTTCCGTTTATTAGGCCTCGGAATAAACGGTTTGAGCAGGTTTTGTGGCATGAAGGACATTTGCAGCGGGATGACGACCACAATATATTACGCTTGTGTAGAAAATATACGAATCGCGACGAAATCGGTTTACGACATGGTTCCGAAGAAAGCTGTAGCAGAGGAGAAGAAAGAAAACGTTTCTCGAGGACTACAAGAAGATCACTTCATCGTTTCAGGAGATGGCACGTGAAAAAAGAGAGGGTTTTCATCTCTCATTGGCGTGACTAGTCTCATTGGATACCACACCAAAAAAGTTGTCGACGCCATGGTCAAATCGAAGTTTTGCCAATCTTGCAGCTTTTGGGAGAAAAAAAGGTGAAGATCCTGCTGGTTACGATGAATGGAAGGAAACACACGTGGAAACTTGCACCGCAAACCACGTCGGTTCCGCAGGAAAGATGGAAACCGACGGAATCACCGAAATGTTTCTCCGATCGGTAGAACTGCACGGAGTCAAATACGTCACTTACGTCGGGGATGGTGACAGTAAAACGTTTAAGGGATTGCTTGAAGCCAATCCCTATGATGACGTTACTGTCAAAAAAAAAGAATGGATTGTTCACGTCGAAAAAAGAATGGGAACGAGATTGAGAAATATGAAAAAAGGAACCAAGGGACTCGGAGGAAAAGGGGCAGGCAAACTCACAGATAAAGCGATCGGAGAACTCACTAAATACTATGGCTTTGCTATCCGCTAAAATTCACATTCTGTGCAAGCCATGAAGGACGCGATATGGGCCACGTATTACCACAAGAGCTCCACGGATAAAAAACTCCAGCATGAGAAGTGTCCACCAGGAGAAAACAGCTGGTGTACGTGGCGTAAAGCTGAAGCGTCGGATACTTTGTCTTTATATAAGCACAAGGCTCCCTTTTAGTGACACTGTTCTGAAGGCCATCGAGCCAATTTACAAAGACTTGTCGTCGGACGATTTGCTCGAAAGATGTTTGGGTGCTCATACTCAAAACAGTAATGAGTCACTTAATAATATGATTTGGATGCGTGCGCCCAAACATCTTCATTCCGGCGCAGATGTGCTCAATATTGCCACGGAATTAGCAGTGATTATCTTCAACGAAGGTGAGGAATCATTGTTAATTGCCATGGATCCCATGAGTGTCCGGATTGGCACTTTCGCCAAGAGCTGGGTCCCTTCACGGGACAAAGCAAGGATCGAGCGTGCGGAGAGGCAGGTGACCGACGCAGCAAAAAAGGCCCGGATTGAGCAGCGGGAGATGTTAGCGGCTCAACATGAGCAGCTAGAAGAAGAGGAGGGATGCCTCTATGGACCAGGCATTGCCGATTAGCGGTAATCATAAACACATTTGTGTAAACACATTTGTGTAAACACATTACAAAACTTTAAACGCGTTTTTGTCGAAAACACGTTTTTAAAAATGGCTGACATTCTCCTGACCACTGTAATTAACATATCGACCTGAAATTTGGAGAGCATACTCAGAAAATATGTCTTCACGGAATGACGGATCGTTTTTTCGATAGATACATTTTTGCATTTATTATTTATCTTCTTATGCAAAAAAAACGCGAAAATTCGATTTTTTTTTAAATTGCCGCCATTTTCCGAAATTTGTACTAAACGAAAAACCCATCCGTCATTCCATGACCAAAGGGTCACAGATTGATAATATGCTTTGAATTTGTGTTTCAGATCAACATAGAGGGGGCAGTGATGTCAGCCGTTTACCTCCCGCGATTTGAGGACCTGTTTTCGGGGAGCTGCAACGGCCGCCATTTTGGTTTTTTTTTTCAAAATTTTTTTTTAACGTTCTGTATATCATGAATAAAAGTAAGAAAAAACCGCACTCAAAAAGCTTTACTCGTTTCCTTTAAAAAAATAAAAAAAATGTATACACCTGAAATATGGCACTCCAAGGACAAAGTCTCCCTTAAGCGATCGTCACAGTGTAACGGGTCGAAAAATAGCTGATTGTCGCAATTTTTTTTCGATGGTTTTAATACACCAAGCAGTCTGAGGTTTTATTTTAAATCAAAGCACTCATGAAGCACAGAAAATACGTTTTTAAACGTTTTTTTTTTTTTTACATTTCTTTAACAGTTGAAAATGTCTTCGGGAAAAGGAATGTCCTCACAGTGTACCCGGTTGTGACCGTAAATATCATCTGAAACAAAATTTATAAAAAGATTATTAATCAGTATGAGCGCCACTATTTTGTTATGGAGGTTTTTTTCTTAATTAAAATTGACAAAATGGCGGCGGTCTAAAAAAAAAAGTATCGAATACAGCCTATTTTTCGACAGTTTTTCGTTAAGAAAATAAGATGATTAAATAAAAAGCATCTATAGCAAGATAAAGAATGACGTGAAGAATCTTGTGTGAATATCTAAGACGGACAGCTTCAAAACTCTCCCTTCGAGAGTGTACACCGTTTTGAAAAACGGCATTTCGAGAAAAACGTGTTAAAAGTTTCGAGTGCGGAATTTTCATTTAAATTGTCTACGTTTGTGTAAGTATATGGACAGCATGTGTATAACCGTCTATACTATCGGTTAATGCAAAAAAAAAAACGATTTTATGAAAATTCTACACCTTAAGAGCGTTTTTTAGGCGCTCTGCGGAAGGACGCAGGCCTTTTACGAATATTTATCTGGAACGTAAATAAAATTTCGTCATACACGTTAATTTCGCTACAGAACTACACATGATTATTTTAAAAAATTGTGTTTTTTCGCAAAATGGCATCATTTTGAATTGTTGATAAATCGTAAAAATCGTGTATACTTCTTCGAAGAATCTATCTAATTATGCGCTCTCCCGATTTAAAAAACGTGGTTTCAAGAAAAACACGTTTAAAGTTCCAAAACTGATTCAGCAGCTGTCGTTCACACGGCGGAATTAAGGTAGTCCTATTGCTGCACACTAGTCATACCACTGATCATACTTGAAACTTGTACAATTTATATTTTTGACATATGCAAAAAAGAATTGTAATAACTAAATTTTCCACATGTAAACTGTTTAATGAATGTTCACATTCAATTAGAAAAATGAAAAAATAGTTATTCCAACGATTTGCGCAGTTTTTCTAGGTTTTATATTTGGCAATATTGGTTCTATCTCTCTCTTTTTACTCAACCAGGCGAGTTTAACCTCCATGCTTTTCAACGTCGATCTATCAAAACAATGTCACGTGCGGGAAATATAAAGCATTGTATTCGAGCCACGACTGGTAAAAAAGCGTGGAAAACTTGTGTCGGCGAATTATGTCGGTTAAAAATGAAATATGTGTGGAAATTCGAATGAGTGAGATGAGGTTAGGACTACAGTCAGCTGCTGCCTTGCTGTCACGTCTCTTCATCGTAGCAAGTGGTAATAAATCCAATACCGGAAGTTCGAATTAAACTTAATATCACACAAAAATTAGGTCAATAAGCGTAATTTTTCTGAGATCACTGGATTATTACAAGTGTTGAGTATGTAAATCTGATTATTTTTAAGAATCTGACGGATTCCCACTATTATATAAACTTTTGTAGCGACCGGAAATTGGGTTTTTGTATGTTGTCTCGGAATTACTTCACGAAAATACGCAACTTTAATATTTCTTTTCTCTGTAATAAGGTCTATAAACGACCATGAAATTGTACAGAGGCGATTATTGATGTATTTAGTGAAGCTAAAAAAAAATATGAAAATCCTATGGATTGAAGCCTGGCGATAGGACTACCTTAAAGCTCTCATTCGAATTTTACGTGTGCCCACCGAGCCATTTGGATAGTAGGCTTTCAGTTTTTAGGTCGTTGTATATTTTTTGTACAACGGCTGGCCTAAACGACACCAAATTGCTACTTTCACGGGCTAGGTCGTCGGGCTATCTATTTCGCGTAAAATTCCTTTCGTATATCATTCGTTTGATGTTTATACATCATTTAAACCATGAAGAAAAAAAAGTTTAAAAATTGTCTTCGACTCTGTTTTGAAAAACAACATTTCGAGAAAAACGCGTTAAAAGTTTCGAGTGCGGAATTGCTATGACCCAAACAAACACGTCGTGTAAAAAAATAGTACACTCGGTAAAAAAACAAATTGAAACTTGGCTGAAATTTGGTACAATTAACTTTTAAACCATAGACATAAAAATCGAACGAGAAGTATCCCAATACTTTCGTATCAAAAAAGCAAATACATTCTCCCATCCAACAAAAGAATAACGAGACAGCAATTGCTCGTAATTTTGCCAAATAATTTGATTTTCTGTAAACAATTCAGCGCGATGACGAGTACGCCAGAACGAAAAAGCGTGCGCATTTCTAGGTACACCAGTCAGTACCGGCACCTTACGGCAGGAGTGAAAACGACGAGCTTCACGGCACGTTGTCTCCAGCGAAGTGTCCAGATCCGAATAGAACGTCGCGCTACCGGCTTACGTAATTTTTCGTTCCTCTCGCGCCACCTGTGAGCGCCCGTTCGAACCTTTGCCTCGTGCTTCGGCGTTACCGCGCGAGATGTCGCCAGCGATCGCGCTCCGTCCTTCCACAGGGGTGCGAAGTCTGCCCCCACTCCCGGCCGCGGAGTCCGGCCGGGGCTGCGTGCGGCGCGCGCACGGGCAAACCCCGTGTGTGGTGGGAGGTGAGAATAGTGCGATCAGAGTGGGGAGGGATGAGCGCACTGTCCGTCGAGAGGCGCCGTGTTTGCCAGAGAGATGTCCGAGAGTTTGCATCGTGCACACGCCGCGATACTTTTTTTTGTTGTTCCGTACGCTTTTCGGCCGTCAGTCATTCACCAGCGGTCCGAAAATCGTAAAATCACCGTTCTCGCTGCTCTCCCACCAAAAAGTGAAACACACTGCGACAAATAAATTTTCTTTTTTCAAAATAATAATAAGCAAAAAAAAGTGTCGGTGTGTGTTTCGCGAATAAACGAATTCGGTGATGTATCGTCGTTTATCAGGGTGCCCCTCGTCGTCGTCGTTGTTGCTGAAAAAGCAGCTCGTCGTCGTCGTATCTTTGCCGACGTTTGCAGGACCCCGTTGTCCTCGTAACACTTGCGACAGCAGCGGAGCACTGATCGACGATTTTGCCACTCGTCGACGCGTGTTCTCCGCTATCTCGCTACAATAATACCACCGAAATAATAATAGTAATAATAATCATAAAAATAATACCCACGTTAGAAAGCGTGCTGCCAGTGTGTGGTGCTGTGGGCTAAGGGATGAGGGCCAGGGGGATAATTCGGGTGACGATCTGAGGTCAGAAATGTTGAAGTTTGGTAGCAAGAACGACGTAACGGTGGTGCATCGCGCCACTATTCGACTTCTGGACGACGCCGAAATTATCCACTGTGACTTTCAGGTAAAAAACGAAAACGAAAAAAATCTACTCATATCGCAAAATGTACTTTTCAATATCGTCACTAAATTCGAGCGTACGCAGCGAGCTCATTTTCGGCGTTTTCAGTGCGTGTCACGATAAGAGAGAAAAAAAAGAAAACTCTACTCTCTAGAGTATTGTAAAACGTATGCGATGTTTTTTTCTTGCAATCTTTCAGATCTCGGACTATACTCGCTTCGCAATTTCTGAATCGTAACTCCCCCCCTCCGTTTTTTTCGTTCCGTCAGTTGCAAAGTTATGCACGTACACGCGATGTGCGAGAAAACGCGACGCGAGAACAGCGAAATATGTTTATCATTTTTTGCAGCCTTTGCTTTTTTGTTCCGTCACGTCTCTCGCCGGATTTCCCAGCCGTTCTGGGCCGTTGTCTGCTCTGGACTTTCCTGACCCCTTCGCGTTCTTCTCTCTATCTGCCTCATCCCTTCTTAGTTTTACATCGATTTTCCAAACTGCCTCGGCTCTCTGGCCCGCTCCACTGTACGTTCGATATTTCGTCATCGCTCCCCCACACTCTCTCTTTCATCATTACGCCGCATCATCGCACGTATAAAATGTCACTGGAATACGCCATAACAGGCGTAAGCGCTAACGCGCGGCTCGCCTCCTATTACGTGTCTAAAACGAATGAAAGGAAAAGTGGAAAAAAATCGCGCGTCCAAGGCCCTCGGATGTTCAGTGGTCCGATCATTGAAAGATATTTTCGTCGCTGATCCAGCGCGCGAGAATAAAATCGCATGTAAATAAGTTTTTTTAGCCTCCCTACCTTCAGCGCCTACTCGCCCGTCGGCCAGTGTTTCATTGATTTTTTTTGTTTTCATATCTCGAAATATGCGCGAGTACAAAATCAGCAGCAAGACGAGGGAGTCGTGGCTTTTTATTTATTTTAGTATTCGACATTTCGATTGACATTTGCGGTAGACTGGCAATTGACAAATGTTTCCGAAGCAAATAAGCAAATCGAGGCAATTTTCTCTCTCTCTCTCTGTCTCGCTTGCTCGCTCACTCGAACGCTAATGTAAAGCGATGAGACGAAGCATCGTTACGCCACAGCCATAGTTGACTTTTATACTTAGCCTTAGTGCACGAAGGCGAACCAATGGATTCCACCACCCCGACAGAACCGCAAGTTCATCAATTATCAATCGTTGCGAGCGTGACGTATAAGGTGAGAGTTCGATTCGCGTTGCATCGTGCCCGCTCCTGTACATACCGTGTGTTCGTGTGTATGACGAAACACGTTATCGTTACGATTAAGAGGAGCAGGAAGGCCAGTGCGAGCGACTATCGCGCACGGCCGCGCCGAGCGCACTGGACAACTGGGCGCTTCGCCCGTCGTCCGCCAGGTGGCTGCGCGCGTTTGGCCGCTCGCGAGAGAATCTCCGCGGAGCGGTCTATAAGAATCGGGGTGTTGCGCGGGACGAGAGTCTCATCAACTCGATAGAATGGAGAATTTCCTTTTTTCGGCGCAGTGTTCCTAGGTTAGGAGATTCTTCCTAGATTTAGGAGTATTTTACTAGGGTTAGGAGAGAAATAGGGGGAAAACAAAATGTAGGAGATTTTTTAGAATTCTGAAGCGTGAGGGTATTTTTAGGGGATTATAAAGTTCCGAAGTTTTCTTTCTTCTCAAAACAAGTAAAAAAATCAACAAGTGCACCAATTTCGAGTGAACGCAAACAAACGAAAACAATAATTTCACTCCAACCGACATAAGCTGCGAAACAAAATGTCGGTCGCAATGGTCGGGGCTATAATGCACGTTCGAATCACGCTCAGCGTTTATTGCTGTGATTTTAAGTCGACAGCTCGTATGTTGAAGCGTCTCAGCTCCGAGAATATTTATAATAATATAAATGACAGCGATGTTGAAACCTTCGATATATTTCCTGACAATCAGGGCCGAAATTTAAATATTCATGCATCAGTGAATGCTTCATTGCAATATGTATCAATCCGATGGGGAATCCACTCTCTGCTCATTCTGTTCGTTATCGTTTTCGTTTGAAAATGCCGCTTCGTCCATCGTGATACGGGTATTTTTCGATTTTTGGCAGAATTTCAAAGAGGGACCATCGATTTTACCAAATTTTTCCCCACTTTTTCAATCAAAATTGAGGGTTTCAGAGGAATTAATAGTGCATTTGTATTCAGGGGGCAAAAATACATAAAACGGACTTGGAATTGACCGTCGTTAATAAGTATAAGTTACACTATAGAATAGTTCAAGGTATATACTCGACTAATGAGTAAAAAATTGTAATAATAAACAAATATATAGACAAATATAAAAGCGGGTTTCTTGTAATATGAAAATTCAAAAAGAAATACATTCCCTCCAAGGCTCAAAGACAGATTACCATAACACGATACATTTTTTTACCGACCGTACGTTTCACCTAACGACAACGATTATTTCCATAAAAAAAGTATTCATCTTCATCTATAATTCGCACAGATCGCAGCAATCAAGTTTCAAAACAAAATACTCAATACACAAGTAGAAAATGCATTTTAAATAACAGCTGTTTGACGACATTTGACGACATTTGACCGATCGCGAAAGTTACCCTTCATTTACAGCACTGTTCAGGCCAGTGGCTCGGTGGGGGCTATTTGGGAGATTTTTAAGGGGAACTAGCAATGGTCCAGGGGGAAGCCCCCAGAACTATCTGGCAACACTGTTTCGGCGCAAGCGTGGATCTTTTCAAGGCTTGTTTTTTAAAATATTTTTCAATATTTCATTTTTTCAGTAAATGTCCAATAAGCCTGTAATTTTCAATGCATTATCGTAGTTGATGAATGGAATAAGCCTGAAAAAGAGTGGCTCACGAAAATCAATAGAAATATCAAACAAATAATTAAGACATTAATAATCACTAATCTCTTTAAAACAGCATGTCAACTAAATGGAATAAATATTAATAAACGAATAAATTCGTCAACTCGATAGTATGGATATCTTAATTTTTTTTTAATGGCTAGACATTAAAGTTTTTGCGGCAGTTGTGCATTATCTTAGTTGATGAATTAAATAAGCCTAAAAAAGAGTTACTTACGAAAATCAATAAAAACATCAAACAAATAATTAAAACAAAAAATCACTAATTTATTTAAAACTACATGTCATCTATATATAATAAATATTAATATACAATGATTCTTCGTGTCTATATTTCATAGTTTTTAAATGTTTACTTGTATGTTTACGTGCATTCGATAAATAAATTACGCAATTAATATAAGAATGACGGCATGAGACATATCTCAAAATCTAACCGTTCGATTCATTTCAAATTCGGATAGAGCATAGTTTATAACATTCTCCATCGTATGACCGGATGACTATTTCACATGTTTGTTAATTTATTAATATCAAACGATTGACGTTGTTTTTTCGTCGCAAATCGACGAAATGTACGGAAATAATGTACATTCTAGCTTTTGAAAACACTTTGCATTGCGTACACGTACTTCTGAATAGATTATTAATAATAATAATATAATAGTTTATAACAATAACAAACAATTTTAAAAAATGATAATAATAATGAAATGTCTTAAGGGGTCTTCTCACTTTAGACGCTAAAAAAGGATATTTTCATGAATTTTTTGATAGCTTTATATTATGGATATTGACATTACAGTTGTTACACTTAATAAATACACTTTCGAAATACATTTTTTTTAAATGTATGTATTTATGTAACCCAAACAAACTTTAAACTCGTTTTTCTCAAAACAACTTTTCTCGACTGCTTGTTGATAAAATATTCGAAACTACTGAACCGATCCTTATGAAACTTTAACCACATATTCTTTCCAACTATAGGTATACCGCATATCAAGGATTTTTTTAAAATTCCGATATTTACTCACTTTTTTGCCAAAAATGGTGAAACAAAACATGCTTTTTTTCGAAAAATGTCCCCAATTTTGTTATTTTTGCATATATAAAAAATCGTATGATATGCGATATAGCGTATGAAAGCGTTAGCGACAATCTAGCATTTTTGATAAAACAATATATATAAATCTTATTATCTAACCTTTACTGAGACTACAAGTTTTTTTGAATTTTTTTCCACCACAAAACATCAAAGAGAAAAAATAGTTTAATGTATGTCATTTTACGTGCAGTTAGATGGGCAAGACGTTCACGCTACGAATGATGTAAATTTTTTTTTTGCAATTTTGCACCAAGAATTCGTTAATCCTTTCAAACAACGGATTAACGAAAAGTAAATCATTGTAACCTTTAGGAAGAAAAACCCCATCTTGCCCATCGTAAACCAATGATATTCAATTTTGAACCATCAAGGTTTGATAAACGATTGCGAATCTTGGCTTACGAACAAAGAGCATTGCTGCCAACTTCAATGTCCGCCAGATGTAAATCAGAAACATCTCTATTCCAAAATGTCTCATGTCCAAAACATTTCTCTGCCGAGATATCTCTATTCGCAAAGATCACAATTCCATAATAATTCACTTCTGAAATATTACTGCTCTTAAATATCTCCATTCCCCAATATTTCATATCCGAAACATCTCTATTCTTAAATAGCTCTATTCTTCAAAATCTTATGTGACATCAAAAACATCTGTATTCCGACAATTTCATCTCACAATATCTCTCTTCCGAAACATCTCTATTCCACTCGTAATATTGCATTTACTTTGGTGACCATTAATAAAACAAGTGCAACGCAGAGACTCTTTGAATCTCGTGACGTAAATATATAATGGGATTATTATAAACGAATTAAGGTAGTACGAGCGCGCAATCTTGATTTCTATAGATTTTGTTCAAATTTTATCCAGACATTGTTCATATTATTATGCATGTGAGGAAATTTCAGAACAGTCGACTATTACGATGCTGAAGTTTGCATCGTTGGACTCCAACGAATTTAATTTCATTTGGCATATTTCACCGACAAAAGTTCTTCAATTATTTTTTAAGATATTTATTTATCCATTTATATTATGAATCTATCAAAAAAGATCGCCTATAACAATGAAAATATGGAAAATAAAATGTAAAACGAAACTTTCGTTGCGTTCCAACGATGCAAACTTCATCACCATCGACTATTTAGATTGACAGATAATGGGTTTTATAATTCCAACTGTTAGCACTACAGGGTCTGCATTGAACTTTAGAAAAAATAATTTTCGGTAAATAAATATCTGTCCCCTCTAATAAGAAGACGTATGGCAACACCACAGTATTGTTCAATATTTCGAGAAAATATAATTATCGTGTTCCTAAAGTAAAAAATCTTGTCATAAAAAAATATTTGCTATCTTCATTAACAAATAAATGTGTTGGTGCCGATTCACCTCCCCCATTTTGATGATGAATTAATTTTAAAGAATTGTTTTGTATACTTAAATATACTATTAAAGTATACATAAAGTTTGATAATATTAGAATAATTATGTCTTAGTTTGAAAATTCCTCAATATTGCTTATTTTAAATTAATTAAGTTAAAATTTAATTATGAGTTGTATACAATTTACACTGACGCAGTTTGTATTTCATAATAATCATCGATAATGTTATACTTTTTTAAGTTGGTAGTAACACGAAAGTATTTCTTATTCACCTAATAAAAATATAAAAATGCATAAAATATATCATTGCCCTTCAATGATATATTTTATGAAAAGATAGCATCTACAAAGTAAATCTATACCTCGTATGCATTTTTTAAGTTCGCTGAAAAAAAACATGCATAACCCATCATTTGACTGAACTGGACCGCTCCAACCATAAGACTGCTTTGGACAGAACGGACGTTAGATTAGATAAGCGAAGTGCGGTTATGCAGTGACAACCCACACGGAAATAAAATATATGTAAAAACATATTTTTCGATATATTAAAAATGTATGTAAAATATATTTCAGATATATATTATGCATCTTAGATACAGATTAGATATATGCAATATATACGGGAAATGCATTAAAATAATATTCGCGATATCAAAATTTTCGTCTAAAATAGATCTTCAGAATGTATATAAAAATATATATGTTGGATAGGCGGTTACCTATATTCGAACTATATTGAAAATATACTTACAATGTACTCAAATTACCCTCAAAATATACTACAAATGTATTTTAACTGTATCCGACTTATAATTGAAATATACTTTAAATGTATTTAAACTACATCTAAAATATACACGATATATGTTCATACTCCGTTTAAAATATACTTGAAATATGTTCGTACTACATTTTAAATATTATTAAAATATATTCAACGTGTATTTAAGATATACTTGAAATATATTTAATCTATACTTGAAATATTCTTAAAAATTTTGTTATGACGTTATTTACATCATTGCACCCTTTTACGATATTTTTCCTTGTCATTAATTACGATTATGGCGTTCGCGGTTCAAATATTTTAATGGTTCAAATTTAAATTATATCAGACGCTTACACGCCATAAGGTGGTTTCGAACCCGGGACCTCTGAGTGATGAGCTGGGACATTCCCCACTGAGCTAGTTCTACTTGTTAAATTAACTTTCGTATCGTCTGCATATGGTACAATACACAATGTTAGTTTATTGAGAAATGTGTGGATTTACAAGAGTAACTAACATTATCGGATCAATCACTTAATTGCGTTCGCATAGAGAGCGATAATCGAATAGAATTAAGAGATTACATAACCTTCAATCTTTTTGTCCGATCTTTTATTCCGGCTAGTGCGGTTAGGTCTTCGCGAGATACCGACTTGAAGATGTTTTTCATTTGCAACGTCATCTGTTACTCAAGTTGCTTAACCAACCATATTTAAAATATATAAAACATACATTCAGTTTGTATGTTTGATATATTTAAGATGTATCTTAAATGGATTTATATTTATATATCGTATAAGTTTACTCTTACCCATAAATATAATTGGCATATCCAACTTGTCGAACCAATTTTGTGTGTGTGTGTGTGTGTGTGTGTGTGTGTGTGTATGTGTGTGTGTGTGTGTTTAAATGTATATATACACTGAATTAATCGAAAGTGTATCATTTATGAGCATTTTATATGATTCATATGGATCTTGAGACTATTCATGGTATATTAGTAAATATATACATATAAATATATAGTAATATATATTCAGATATACATATAGCATACCTTAAATATATTCGGATATTCTATTAAAAATGTATAAAGCGTACGTTAGTCATGCAATTTCAATGTATTTTATATGCATCTTAAATGTATCTTTTTTTAGATGTCATCATACATTCTCCGTTATGTTCCCGAGTATATTAAACATGTATTCAGTATAGATATCTAATATATTTAATGTACATCTTAGAAGCTATTTATATTTATATATCGCATAGGTTTTTAATCATATCCAAAATTATACTTGACATATCCAACTTTTCGTACGAAATGTATTTAGTATATGTTTTATGTATCTTTCGATATATTTTTTATATATTTTATTTCCATGTGGGAAGAAAGGGTTCAATTGGGAAGGGTTCTACCGAAAAACCCGCAAGGGTTTTTTCGGTCACAACTCAGGAATTTAAAATAAGTATTAATCAACGCCTAGATATATATACACACACGCGCGCATGCTACTAATAATAGCTTCAATTGCCGACGCTAAAGAAATTGTTCGTTCTACAAATACAAAAAAATCTCAAAAATGAAGGCTATAGTTATTTATTTTAATAATAATAATAATAATAATTTTAAAAAAGAACACAAAAATAAAAGCGTTCGTGAAATAAATTGTCCCCGAGGCTCACGGGTCATTCAATCCCAATCAATCGATTGCTCAATTAATTCCTCTAGCTCGATTATTCGCGTTCTTCCTCCCCATCCCTCTATCTCTTTTTATTCGCCCCCACGCCGTATCTCTCTCCCTCCTTCCATATCTCTGCTTTTCCATCGTGTATACGATTGCACAAATGTGATCGGTTGGACAAAAAAGGCTCTTTTTCGATTTTCATTTGGAGCTCCGTTGCCTCGTTGGCGTTTATTTTTTTTACATCGGGGATCGAGGCTAGGGGGAGGGAGAGAAAGAGAGAGAGAGAGAGAGAGAGAGAGAGAGAGAGAGAGAGCGCGTCACAAGAAGTCTCAAGATAAGAACGTGACCGGGAATATGACGTTGAAATTAGCACCATTGAAATGCAACGATTTTTTTGTTAATTTTCCATTTCTTTATTTTTACGCTTACCCAAAGCCTTCCTTTTTACAAGCTTTTATTTAACTTGACTTTCTGTGAGATGCAAAACGGAAAATCTACGTTTCACCCACTTCCCGACTACTTCAAGCTCTTAAATTTTGCAAGCATGCATTTAAAAGGCGACAATGCATGATTCAACGTGAAAAAAAAACAAATATCCATAAAATGTTCAACTTTTCATGTAATATTAGCGATATCTAACCATCCATATAAAATCTCACTTACACGTACAAACAAATCCGTAGCCGACTGTGATTGTATGTGAAAAGTTTATATGTAGCAATCAGTCGTAAGTTCAATCCCAATTACAGTCTTTGTTATTTTAAACAAATACACCATGTTCCTAACGTACAAATTCGTAAACTAGTAAACTACTAGTAACAACTAAATAGTAAAATCTTTAAAGACTTTCAAGTCGAAATTAACTTACATGTAAAAAAAATATTTATAAAAAACGAGCTTTTATTTCATGTACTAAAAAGTAGAAAATTATTTTTTTTGCCAAGTCACCTACATGTGACTAAATAAAGGCTTGAGGCGTTCAAAATTTACACATATAAGCTTTAATTTACACAAATCCGTTAACATATCAACAGTATTAAATTTACTGTAAAACAACCTTAGATTTCTTGAATAAAAATCCCGAAACTGAGAATAAACATGTGAAAATAATTTCTCTAATTACTATCGTACCACATTAAACACGGTTAATGAAACTAAAATCGATCAAATTTACTAAATATTTAAAAAGTTGAGCACCCCAAGCTTTTATTTATAGTCACATACAGATGACTTGGTAAACAAAATTATTTTTCTACTTTTTAGTACGTTAAACGAAAGTTAGCTTTGGAGAAAAAATTTTTTTACATACAAATTTGCAAATTGAGGTTGTAATAATAATACGTAAATACGTAAAGACATTTGGGTGATTTTGACAGCAAAAAAATCGAACAATTAAAAAGAATTTTTGTTGTGTTCCAACGATGCGAACTCCAACACCATTTAGAATTCTTGGGTCTCTCGTACCTGATGCTCTTCCTCGACACACTATTTTCCGAATATTCATCGTGGACAAAAAGTACTGCAAGCAGAAATTCTCCATAGTCCGATTCGTAGCGCTCGGTACTATAAACTGTATCTGGGGCGTGATGGGGGGGTGGGGGGGTTAACGCGCTCGCGAACAAAACGTTGCTCGGGCTCATCCCCCTGTGCATTTTTTTTCCAATATCGGTAGTGTCGAGACTCGCGAGAGAAAAAGAGAGGTGGAGAGCATATATCGTAGGACGAACTTCGTCCGGGGACGGAATAATGAATTTCATCGATGTCATAGAGACATATATATTAATTCTGTACGACTTTTTTATAAGCTCATTCTAAATGAGAAAGAGAGAGAGAGAGAATGGCTGGTTTTATTCAACCTCATTCTCTTCCGCCCCTTCCAGCCTCTGAGCCCTCATCTCTGAAGATTTTAATTTACAGATGAAGATAAAACCGACAGAAGCGTACCTTAAAGTTCATAACAATATTCATAGAATTTCGTTATTCCTTGTCGGTAGAAGAATAAGAAAGAAAGAAAAAAACCACGAGCATGAAAATAAAAGAAATAGTTAAAAAGAAATAAAAAGAAATAGCATAACCAGCAACGGATAATCGACGAGCGAAAAAGGGGATTTATTCACGATGAGCACACTAGTAGTATCGTGAATGCTTTTTTCTCCTCCTCGAGCAGTAGACGAAAAATAATTGGTCAGTGTTCAATATTTTTTTATGAGAGTAACGAGATGACGATCTCGGGATTTTATACGCGATTGATGAGTAGTCTTGCCGAGTCTGTTTTTTTTAAATGGAAAAATGCTGATTAACAATGAAGTTATTATTCAATGGCAGCGCCGCAAGTATGCTAATCACGAATGAAAAATAACGAATTTGTACAGTTAGTATAATAATCAAACTTTCGTACGACCAGATACTTTTTTGATAATTTCAAAATTACGAAAATACCATGCTGCAGAAAAAAAGTTCGATTTTTTGAAAAAAAAACAACTTTAATAATTTGTCATTAACAAATGGATGAACATAAATAAAAATCATCCGGTCATACGATGGAAAATGCTATTAACTACCGTAAAACAGGTTTTGGAAGTTTTTTGTAGGTAGCTGTTTTTTGACATCCGAGATACCAATTTTTCTTGCTCAAATAGAACAGTGTGTCCTTTGGCTATTAAATGTATAAGAAAGTCAAGATCCACCACCCCCCACAATTTAATATATAAGGTAAATGTCCCAATTATTGAACAGCTAAGGATCTGGGGGATTGAATTCGGTGAGAAAAAAATATAAAATCAAGAAAAAACCATCGCTTTCATGTTCAAATGATACTTTGATATTTTTACTTTCGAAAAATCACCCTTTAAATTATTTTTAAATGATTTTGAATGAAAAAAAAAATAACAATGTGAAGAATGCAAATGTCCCAATTATTGAACACTGGAAGTGCCTATGTCCCTAATATTGAACAGGCATGTCCCAGTTATTGAACACTCTCGAGAATTCTTTTTCCGTTCTAAAAATATTATTTTGGGTACAATATTGAGAAATAAAAGCAAAATGAAACACTTAAATAATCTTTTGTTAATCATGTAAAAATACAAAAATATATATTTAGTCTCTTTTGAAAGGTTTTTGGTTCATTCGCATTTGGTTTGTTTTTGCTTTTCAACTCGAACTTTATTTTCTTTTTCTTTTCAGCTTCCTCGTTGTCATATTCTGTTTTTGTTTGATTTTGTCGCAGCTTGGCTCCCTGAAATATCGGAGAGCAAAAAATATTGAACAGTAAATTCGTATTTTTAGGTTACATTTAGGTTATATTCTCTTTTTACTTTCCTTTTTATGTTTATTGCACGAAAATACAAATGAAAAATATATTTGACGATCTTAGAGTTATTATTAAAAGAATAGAAGTAAGTTTATTCAGGAACTTACAGTTTTTGTTTGAATAAATCCGATTCACACGATCTGTCACACGTTAACTGTCTCGATGTTTTGATGGGTTTAATGACGCCAACTTGGAGAATTCGAGTGTTCAATAATTGGGACACACTGCATTTTCTATGTCCCAATGATCGAACACCGTATTTTTTAACAAATAATTAAATAAAGTTTTTTCATAAAAATTGTAATTTGTAAGAAATTTTCTGAGGAACCTGAAACGCCTTTACTTTTTGAGATGCGACAGTGTTTGAATTTTTTATGCCCTTACGCATGAAGCGGCGCGTCTTAGCAAAAACGATAAGCAGTTACCACGAGACGTCAAAACGAGTCACCGTTGCTGATTAAATAATTTTTTTCTCTATTAATTAAAGCTTTTTTTGCATAAGTAAGGTAACATTTCGATAGCTAAAAGTTCCATATATGTAATGAAATTTTATAAATAAGTAAATGCATGCAGCCGAATGAGAAATAATTAGAATACAAGATAGTGTTCAATAATTGGGACCTGTTCAATAATTGGGACATTTACCTTACATTTTTTAAAGTGTCAAAGTAGCCCCGAGTTCTTCTTTGACAGGGCATTGAAACGCAACTTATGTCAAAGATTAAGGGTTACTTTGGGATGATTTTGAAAAAAATGTATCATTTTATGCATTATACATGAAATTAATGAAAAACAATGATTTTTCAAAACCAAATTGTCATCGTTATTGAGGCAGCAGAACTCGAACAATTTTCGTCCAATCGACTTGAAATCTTAACTGTAGCTTCGTAGATTGCATTAACAGTCACGTACGAGCGCTTTTTTCGGTGAATCAAAAATTGTAAAAAATATATCACTTTTGAGATGAAAATTATGGTCGAAAAAACGATTTTTTTTCAAACTCGTCTCTACTTTTCTTTTAATTATTTCTTAATTTCCCCCGTACTTGACTGCTAAAAATAATATAATTAACGAAAATATTTCACCCTTAGTTCCGGGACTAAATTTACGACAGTTCTACTGCGTGCCGCTGAGAGGGTTGGCTGAAAAACGGTAGTGCTATAGTGACTCGTGCGCCGCTATTTTGTATACTTTTGACACTTTTTTTTTACATACCCGAGTAAAAATGAATATATATATAAACATATATAATTGTATATTAATTGATCATATACAATTGTATACTAAAATTGGCCTGATAGAATTTTATATATTTGTATATAAACGTATACAATTGTATACAAAAATTAGGCCGATAGAATTTTATATATTTGTATATAAACGTATTCAATTGTATATACTAATATACTATCGTACATAACTGTATATTAGGATATACAATTGTATATGATCAATTAATATACAATTATATATATTCATATATATTCATTTTTACTCGGGTACTTCAGCATGTACCTTATAAAACTTAAAAGCTCTTTTGATCATGTATTTTATTTCTTTCTTGAAAAAGAAAATCCAGAGAAAACGGTCGAAAATGGGTAGTTGCAGTGGTGCCCTCCCTTAAGGTAGTACGAGCGCGCAATCTTGATTTCTATAGATTTTGTTCAAATTTTAACCAGACATTGTTCATATCATTATGCATATTTGAGTGAAATTTCAGAACAGTCGACTATTTAGATTGGGAGATAATGGGTTTTAAAATTGCAACTTTTAACACGCAGGGTCTGCATTGAAATTTAGACAGAATAATTTTCCGTAAAAAATATTTTTCCCCTATAATAAGAAGACATATGGCAACACCGCATCGTTCCACGTATCCAATGACGTGTGTTTGCGCGGCATATTTAAAATGATACTGCAACACAAATTTTTATTTGGAAGTAATTTTTAATCGAACAAAGTTTTTAATTAGTTATGAATGAACCAACACTTTTATTTGTTAATGAAGATGACATAAACAATATAAAATATTAATATTTATAATGCAAATATTTTTTTATGACAACATTTTTAAATTTAGGAACACGATAATTATTTTTTTCTCGCAATATTGAACAATACTCTTCTGCGGTGTTGCCATATGTCTGCTTGTTATAGAGGACAAATATTTTTTACGGAAAATTTCAATGTCTAAATTTCAATGCAGGCCCTGCGGTGTTAAAAGTTACAATTTTCAAACCCATTATCTCCCAATCTAAATAGTCGACAGTTTTGAAATTTCACTCAAACGTGCATAATGATATAAACAATGTCTGGTTAAAATTTGAACAAAATCTATAGAAATCAAGATTGCGCGGTCGTATTACCTTAAGGAAATATTTTACATAAAAATATCAAGTACCTGGGGTGCTATTATAGGCACTCGATGAGTCTTATAATTGTCATCGAGTTCAAGATCAACTTCAGCAGCATTACAATCAACTTTAGCGACATTATAATGAACTTGAACAACAAATTGTTGTTCAAGTTTATTCCCCGCCCTCGCCGCCCGCCACAGAAGGTCAAGCGGCCTCACTCTGCGCACACATTTAAAACCTACTTTGGCGCTCTGTCAAAGTAGCCCCAAAAATTGTCAAAGTTACCCTGAATGTCAAATTAGCCCCGTTTTACGGAACACTCTGTCCGAATTTGAAGTGAACCGAATAGATTTTCGAAAAAAAGGGTAAATCGCAGCGCGATCCCTTTACAAGAATCGTCTTCAAGAAAGATTTTCAGAATTTCTACAAAATCTCTTTTTCCATATAAAGTTATCACCCTGTACTAGACAACCGCAAAAAAAAATCGTATTTTCGAAATTCACGCTTATACAGACCCGTTGAAACGGAACATCTCTGAATGGACGCTAAAAAGTAGACGCCCGTAGGCAACGAGCGCGGGCCTCGAAAAGCATGCAAATTAATGCAAAGTTCTCGTATCGTAACTTGCGGAAAGGACGACGAGATAGAGCCGGCAATCGAGAGATTTAGTGGCACTCGCTGGCGCGCGCGGCTCTCGCGCTATATTTCAGTCTGACGTAAAACGCGGCTGTACTACTTGGCGTGCGACGAGAGCTCGCGTTCCACACGCATCCACTCCCCCTACACACACACACGTATCGGAAACGCGACGAAGGTTAAACGGGATAAGGATTTTGCGCGCACACCACGCAGTATTTCGAATTTGTTGGTAAGACCTTCGTGTCCTTCACCGCCCGACACTCTCGTCATTTACATATAGACTGGGAACGAAAATCCTTGCTTGAGAGTCACTACTTAAAGAGTGGAATTTTTCACCTACATAGTACATACGTACGCTCCGTCTCATGCTCGAAGCTTGAGAATTTTTGCACCCCCCTCTCGGATTCCCGATCTTTCTCTGATAATTATAAGCCCTCTTACGTCCGGCGAATTAATTAATAAGGATTTTGCAGTTTTTATCAAGTCGTAGATTTATGAGCATCCATTCGAGTGAGGTACAAAAAAGGGAAATAACGCGTCGAATGTCTTTAATTTTTACGTAAAAAGTTACGCCCTTTTTTTCGTATTCGAATTCGTTTCAAAGAAGATTATCTTTTTTTTTCTTATTAGAATTCGTTTGAAAAAAGACTATCGGGTAAGTAATAAAAAATGTAGGTAGGATTTCCATGCTGAAGATGCACAGATGATCTCGAAATGAGGGTCTCGCTTAAAAAAATGCTGAAATAAACCTTCCTTAAGGGAAGATATACACCTAGGAGCCGGTAAAAGGTCATTTTTGTGAATTTTTTCACGGAGAACTATTTGAAATTTCGGATTGGGGTTTTAATTATCTAAATGTATGTACATTCAAAAATATGTTTAATTTTCTTTATTTAAAAATATCAAAAATATACATGGATATTGTACGATCCTTGGAGCGTCGTAAAAAAATCTGCGTATACGGTACCCACTGGCGTTTCTTCAAAAATCATCTGAATAAAAAAACCTAAAAGATTATTAAATTAGATGCTATAATCTAGTCCTTGTCATAGCCGATTCTGAAAATATCGATTTATGACAAAATGGCGGACATTTGAACATAAATAGTGATTTTTGGGCCAAAAATTAGTTATTATTTTGCCTATAAAACAAAAACTAAGTAACGAAAAAAAAAATCCTGTGACAAGTACTAGATAATGGTGTATAGAATAACCACAAAAAACTTCAAGGCAATCGGTTCATTGGTTTTCGAGAAATTTTGGGTATCGATTTGAAAAGCGTGGTTTTGAGAGAAACGCGTTTGAAAATTTGGGAATGAATAAATCATGAAATTTGTCAACTTACATGGGATCATCGATACCAGGCCCATAGTGTAGGTCTTCTACGGTCGACGGAATGTTCATAGCTTCTAAATCCTCGACCTCGACCATCTAGGTGTATATCTCCCCTTAAGGCGGTCATCCCATGTGACAGGTCCAAAAAAATTGATTTTTTTTGTACACACTGCCAAAAAATGTGTGCGTGTCATATGGACCCGACATAGCAGACTAATGGTGAGTCAACATTTTCTTTGTGTACATCGTATTTGAACTTTTAAACGCGTTTTTCTCAAAAATGTGTTTTTCAAATTGACTTCTATGATATCTAAAAAACTATTGAACGGATAATGGTATGGTATAGTCAGCACATCTATAGTTCTCACCCGAACTAGAATATTTCTCATATCTGTCATAGTTTTTTATGTTGAAAAAGTCGAAAAAAAAATGACGAAACTTGGAACTTAACTTTCAAAATCGTGCAAAAAATTGAATTTTCGATATTTTTACTTTACTCTAGTTCCGGCGATAGCCTTAGGTCTAAAAATCAAAATGCCGTTCGATTTTTTTATTTCAGTTGAGAAAAACCTTCGGAATCATGGCAGCCGTCAACCAACTTTTTTTACACATGAGTGTCTTCTGAACGGTGTAAAGTCGAATGAACTAAAAATGTTAATAAATGTGTGGTAAAAATTCAAAGATAGTATGTTTGAATGGTTCATAAAAAAAATCTCCAAAAAGCGAAAAAAAAAACAGCTGTCGCCTGGGTGACCCCCTTAATAACGATCTAGACAAATTTTTTCATATTTTTTCTGATCTTTTTTCGCTACAATAAATATTTATAGGCATTTTCGGTGTCTAATTTCCACTGACTTACCCGGGTGTTTATATAAACGTGTGCATTTAAAAAAAACATTCCTCCGACCGACCTTCTTATAAGGTCATTCCAGAAGAGAGGGGGAGGGGGTGGGGACTGGGAGACTGCGTTCCATTTTCTTGGCACGATGAAGAATCTTCCAAAGGAAAGAGAGAAGGACAAAAAACGCGTCAGATCGTCCTGGAAATTATTACGACACTGAGATTTATCGCAACCCTTGAAAACGAAAGAAAAACACATACTCACGAGTTACACGAGTGAGACTCGCGTCAAGATTTGTCCCCAGACTCGGATAGGGCACCTCGCGAAGATACTCGAAAGTGGAGGTCAAAGCTTTCGAGTGAAGACTGTGCAAAGCTCGTCATCGTGTGCACGAGTGAATCTACAGGGTGTCGCGGTTCACAAGCACAACCCTTTATAACTCAACAACGTGAAAATTAAGAAATAGTTGACTTTATGATGGGTTTCAAAAAGTACAACAAAAAAAACACGTATTATGAAAAATGTAATGAGAGAGCTAGTTATAAAGCAATAAAGGGAGTTTGCCAGACAAGTTACATCGTTCGTACACTGAGAAAAAAGAATCGTTGAATGTGCAAAATGCATTTTGTTGTTTTAACAGTTGCTCAGGCATGCTAAATAAGCAGATAGTTTAAATGTATCTTTGGTTACTGCCCAACTATACTGTTTTGTTATACCAATGAAAAATCAAGTTGAACGGATTTAAAGATACAATTTTGTTAAATCAACTAAATTTTGGATGTACGAACGAATTTTGTTTTTCAGTGTAACATTCTTCTATGATGTATGGAATGTTTTGAAGCAGTTGTTTTGCTTGTTGTAGCACAAAGCCACTGCACATTTTTCGCACACCGTTTGCGATACGCCAGCGATTTCGGTTTTGGCAAACTTTGGGCACACTCGAATCTTGCAGTCTCGCGATAAGTGAACTTTAGATCCAAGTAACGCCATCTAGTTTGCATGAGTTGCACTAAAAGACTATACAGCGATTTTTAGCTGTCATGTGGCATTGATTTTCAAAAGGATGAAACGTCAATATGGGATTTCGTGAGGGATTGTTTTGTTGCAGAACTGTCACACAGTGACATAATAGGTTAATATTTCAAAAATACGTTTTTGTTTAATCGAACATTTTTATAGCCTAGAATCTGCATTTTGATTTGCAAGAAAGATTTTGTAGGAAGACCAACAATTGAGCGAGTTATGACGTTTTTTGTAAAGGCTCAGATCACCCGCTGCGATACGGCGAACCATCCGGCTGCGATTTACAGTTCTTTTGTTGCCTTTATCTCGAGTATTTTGCTTTACGAAACGGGGTAAGCCGTATCTCAAAATCCCTAGGCTCCTGTACGGTTGGTTTACCCGTAACGCCAATAAAAAAGATGGCTATCTCCATACTATGGAAGATACGTTTTTTTTTAACTTCACCCCCTTATAAGGGTGAGTTCCGGCAAACGAAAATGGCTCATTTTTTTCTCCTAGGCTCCTGTACAGTTGGTTTACCCGTAACGTCAATAAAAAAGATGGCTATCTCCATTCTATGGAAAATACGATTTTTTAAAAAAACTTCCACCTCTCTATAAGGGTGAGTTCCGGCAAACAAAAATCGCTCATTTTTTTTCCTAGGCTCCTTTACGGTTGGTTTACCCGTAACGCCAATAAAAAAGATGGCTATCTCCATACCGTGGGTGCTACGATTTTTTACATCATTCACCCCCCCCCGATAAGGGTGGATTCCCTTTTCCGAATACCCTAAAAATGATTCGTATGATCTTTTGTAAGCACCCAGAAGCGAACTGCGCATCAACTAATGGAAAATAAAACATTTGAAAAAAAAAAACAAATTTCGTTTCTTAGCAACGATGCGAACTTCAGACCCATAGTTCGCAACATTCTCCACCGTACGATCGAATGATTTTTCCATGTGTTTATCCATTCGTTAATAACAAATTATCGAAGTTGATTCTTTGTCGAAAATCGAACCATTTTTTCTACAGTTTGGTATTTTCGTAATTTTCAAAATATATAAAAAGTGCCTGGTCATACGAAACTGATCATTATACTAAAAGTACATTATTGTTATTCGAATGTCCAGTGTATGAGTCCGCCAGAATGCGTTACTTAATCATAGCTAATCCGCTGGTTGCCCTGCATAATCTCATAGAGTTATGGGCGCGTAATTTCGCGGGCGTTTACTTTAGGGTTGTAACTAAAAGGGGAGACGTAAAAGGCTTGTGGTGTGAAAGTAATTGCAAGAAAAGGACTGATCACACACGCAGAACATAAGATTTGTGATATAAGTATTGAGTTTAAGTTTAAGATCAACCACAAATAAAAATGTGGAACCAAACTGTTATCAGATAAGACGACAAACTTCGGTAGGCTAAACCACCGATCTTCTGCGCAACAGGTGTAAACCTCTAAACAAATAAACACATCCATTAAACCATCATTATTGTTATTTTTCATTTAAGATGAGCTCAGTGCTGAATTTATACTTTTCTTAAGGGGTTAGGCCACAGTAACGGGTATAAAATCATGGGCAAATTTAACCATTTTTTTCGTATGAAAAAGTGATTCACTCGTAAAATTAATTGCACATCTATTTAGTATGAATATCAAACTGATAGAAAATATTAAGTATAGGCCACTTGCCTTTTTAGGTGCCTCTAAAATCCGCCGCCCCCTAAAGTATGCCGCCCCTAGGCAGCTGCCTATAGGCCTCCGAAGTAACTTTCGTGGTGGCGCCGCGCAACGGCTGCCGGTGGCAAAACTTGGATTGGCGCATGGCGGTTAAGTCAAACCGGCACAAACACTAAAGTGCTGGGCTTGAGCAAGCATCATCGATTGTAGATCTCACATTGTGAATGGAATGTGCTTGTAAATAAAATAAAATAGTGCGATGGAACTAATAACGATTACTTGCGGATTTCAATGTATCCAGATGACTTCCTTTCGCCCTAAAAGCATATCTATAGGTATGTGTCGAAGAGAATGTCAATGAAATTGCGTACATTGGCTGCACACAATCTTTTTTCTGTCGTACAACAAAATTTCTGTTTAAATTATTGTTTGCATCGGATATTTATATAAAGGATGTTGTAATATAGGCAGAAAACTTTCGATAGTCATCATGTATCGGAAGTTCGCGAAATTGTTGCTGGTGAGAAAAGGACTGTGATGGAAAAAGTTCTTCCTCAAACACGCGTCAACAATCCCAAATATGACGTGAAACGCTGTTTTTACAACGTAAACATCACACGCGGTGCTGTCATTCCACGCAAACACCTGATTTAAATGGCGACCGGCATACTGCACTAGCAGACGAAAACCAATCCAAGTTTTGCCCAAAACTCGCCGCAAGGGCTGCGCCACTAGAGTTACTTCAGAGACCTATACGGCCTATTGGCAAACTCAGTACTGGATGAACTTAGTTGCCTGCAGCACCTACACCGATTGGCCATCCAGCAACGGCGGCACTTTCTTCAAACGCTAATACCGTCGTTGTTTATCAATATTTTCAAATAAAAAAATCCTCAAACTTGGCAAGACTATGTATCAATTGTGTGTAAAGTTCCGACCTCGACATCCAGATACTCTCGTCAGAATAAAATATTGAAAACGAAGTTGTGCATGGGGCTCCAAGCTTATGCATAGACCCGTGTCTCAAACGAGCTTGAGGAAGTTGCTGGCCCCTCGTTTTTCCCTATACCGTGGATTTATCGAGTGATCCGAGGGTGTGCGGTTTCGGGGGGGACACCCGGTACCTCTGCGGAGCGAGCGAGACCGCGCGACAGCGGCAAAGTGGGACAGCAGTGGATGGGGCGCGCAGGTTCAGTGGGTTACGTACGTTCTTGCACAGACCCGTGGGCTCCTCCTCGTTTCGTATGCCAATGTGCATACAACGTTGAGGGGGGAGGACTTTACACACACACGTACGTCATCGTACGCGACAGATCCCCGGATAAATGAGCAACAACAGTATGGAGCGTTGGAGGGCGTAAGGGGCGCGTGGCTTAAGAGGCTACCCGGTCACCCGTTGTTTCGATAGCTATCAAAGTTTACATGCACATCGAGGGTCGCTCGTTAGCACGCTTTGTTGTACTCGAATCCTAAACAAAACAATACAAAAAGCCTCACGTTTTTCTCGAGTCTTCGCTACTTCCTTTCCTTCCATTAACGGAGTTATCCCATGTGACAGCTTTTGTTTTGGCATCTTTTTTTTTATGAATCATTAAACACACACTATCTTTGAATGTTTACCATGTATTTATTAACATTTTTACAGTCCCTCAGAATTTTGTCTAACAAAAATAACGAGTTCAATCGACTTCACAGCGTTCGGAAGACACTCATGTGTAAACAAAGTTGGTTGACGGATTAAAAAAATCGAACGGCATTTTAATTTGTAGACCTGAGGCTATCGCCGGAACTATAGTAAAGTAAAAATATCGATAATTAAATTTTTGGCGCCGTTTCAAAAGTTAAAGGAGACTTTGTCCTTGGAGTGCCATATTTCAGATGTTTACATTTTTTTTTTTTTTAAAGGAAACGAGTAAAGCTTTTTGAGTGCAGTTTTTTTCTTGCTTTTATTTATGATATACAGAACGTTAAAATTTTTTTTTTTTTCGAAAAAAAAAACCAAAATGGCGGCCGTTGCAGCTCCGCGAAAACAGGTCCTCAAATCGCAGGAGGTAAACGGCTGACATCACTGCCCCCTCTTTGTTGATCTGAAACACAAATTCAAAGCATATTATCAATCTGTGACCCTTTGGTCATGGAATGACGGATGGGTTTTTCGTTTAGTACAAATTTCGGAAAATGGCGGCAATTTAAAAAAAATCGAATTTTCGCGTTTTTTTTTCGCATAAAAAGATAAATAATAAATGCAAAAATGTATTTATCGAAAAGAACGATCCATCATTCCGTGAAGACATATTTTCTGAGTATGCTCTCCAAATTTCAGGTCGATATGTTAATTACAGCGGTCAGGAGAATGTCAGCCATTTTTAAAAACGTGTTTTCGAGAAAAACGCGTTTAAAGTTTTGTAATGTGTTTACACAAATGTGTTTATAATTACCGCTAATCGGCAATGCCTGGTCCATAGAGGCATCCCTCCTCTTCTTCTAGCTGCTCATGTTGAGCCGCTAACATCTCCCGCTGGGCACAAAGGACAAAGTCTCCCTTAAGTGACAAGTTTCGTCATTTTTTAAAACTTTTTCAGCATACAAAAACTATGGCAGATATCGGAAAGATTCTAGTTCGGATGAGAACTATAGATATGCTGACTATACGATACAAATTTGAGCGAAAACCAATAGTTTTTTTAATATAATGGAAGCCAAAATGAAAAATACAGTTTTGTGAAAAACGCGTTCGAAAGTTCAAGTACGATTTACACAAAGAAAATGTTGACACACCATTAGTTTCCTATGCCGAGCCCATATAACACGCACATGCTTTTTCCGATTTGTGCAAACATTTTTTTTTTTCGTTTTTCTTTTACCTGTCACATGGGATGACCGCCTTAATAACTTATTAACTCAATTAACATCTCAATTAACTTGTGTTCAATTATTACAGTTTAATTCGTCGCGCTAGTTATAAATTATGGACTCACAGTAAACTACTAATAACGATTACGATAATGATGACGTCAATAATTGAAAAAAAAGAACATTCACGTTGGTAATAGTAACAAAAATAATAATAATCTTGATCGTGAAAATTGTCATGAATACTCGTACTGATTTTTTTATATTATAATAATTATATTATATTTTATAAATTATATTATAATATTCATATTGTAATGATTGACAATCACAAATATAATATTCATAATAATGATAATGAATAACTAATTATTATATGCTTATTATTTTTATGCTAAGCGTTGCTATTATTATTTTCTTGATGATAGTAATAAAAAAGCTGCAGGCTAAATCCACCAAGATGGCGATGGGTGTAAAAGAAAACACGCCGAGCTACATTTGGAGGATGGAACAAGGTTGCCGGGGAATAGGTATAGAAATATGGAAAAGAGCCAACGTCGTTGAAGTTTGCTTCATTGCAATCCAACGATTTCTTTTGTTTTCCATTTTGCGTTTCCTTCTTTTCATAATTATCGACAGCCTCTTGTTTTTGCAAATTGAGTTTTTGAGTGTTTAATAAGAATACGTGAAAACGTTTGAGTGATTTTCACAGTCTACAACAGCCAACAAAAAATGGATCAATTAAAAATAATTGATTTTCGTTGCGATCCAACGATGCAGACTTCAACATCATAGAGAGCCGCGCGATACATAGATGAAGTAATGAAGATGGAAAACTACAGACGGCCAAAAATATTTGCCTGAGGAGGAAAGCTAGATACATTCGAAACGAAAATCCAGCAGAATAGGGATAGGAAATGAAATTAGCCATGGAAGAAATGGAGGCAATGGGCATACATGGTAAAAAATAGGGCAGGGCACTGTAAGACTGGAGCAAAGTAGAGTAGTCAATGTGGTGCAGCGGGTACAAAGACGGAAAGGAGAACTTAGGAATAGAAGATTATTGGGATGTCATGAGAATGAAAAGAGAAACAAACGAGGTGTGGGCAAGAATGAGATGTGGAAACGTTGGATCGGAAGGAAACATATGTGAATGTGAAAAAAATTAAGAGAGCTATTAAAAAAGAAGTGGTAGATGATCTGACGGTATGGGTGAATCGCAGTGCAGGGAAAGCTTAAAAGCGGAAATAGGGCACGCATTGAAGGGAAAGCCGGTAGAAGAATTGCGCCAGTATGTGAGAATCGCTGAGCGAGGGAACCAAAAAATTTAAGCATGAAAAATAAATTATATCGCGAGGGGGGGGGGGGCACTGTGTAAAAACCGGAAACTTTACACCCGGTAAAGAAAACAAATACTACTACTACTATTATTATTAATAATAACAGAATCAACCAGCAATAATTCATTATTTGTTAATATATACCAGAAATTGATTGTATTCGATATATGTTAATTTAAAAAAATTAAAAGAACTATAAGAAATAATAATAGAAAAATAATTATATTTTTATTATTATTACATTTTGATATTATTATGTTGTCATTGTCATTATTATGATTGTTGCTGTTGCTGTTATTGTCACAATAATATTAATAAAAATAAACTTCAGCAGTGCATTGAAAGTTAATCTCTCAGAACGCCGCGAATCAACGTGTGAATTATCTCTGGTGTTCACGAGGCGCGGAAAATACGCTTCGCGAACATCGTGAGTACCATATGGTCGCGACTAAATCGCGTACCTCCCCACCCGTCCGGTATACGGTCCAAGTAATACGAGTTTTCGTATCAAGTTGTAGAACGCACCTGCGAAAGGATTTTTATCACAGAACGTAATACGCGGTTTCGCAATTCTCTTATTAAATATTCATTATAACATTGTGATATCGTGTGACATGAATAACAATAATAATTCCGGCATTCATTAATGAAGCTTTATTAACTAATATGTGTACAGTAACAACGATATAATATAATAATAATAATAACAACAACTTGACGCGGGAAAATACCTGGTAAAGATAAAGATGGAAGAAAGAAGGTGGCCGAAGGGGTCTCTAAAGGAAGAAGTAAGAGGAATTATCAACGGAAAGACGTCAAAGTGCGGAGAAGACCTTGCCAAAGCCATGCGGGACGTGGGAGAACGAGGAATATGGCCATAAGATTCGAGGAGATGGGCGGAAAAGAGCAAAAAGTTGAAGGGGAAGGAAAATATAAATTGAATAGCAAATCCAAAACGAAGGGTGCAACATTGACAAACCAACATCCCGAGTAGGAATCGTGCTAACCGGTCTGAGTTACGGACTAGTAACTGGCTCGCCCCATCGAGTTTATCCGAACTGATTAAAGGCTGCTTCGCTATGAGCTAGTAATATTCTAAATGTTTGGTTATTCGGCATTTTTCTATTCAGCGCTCAACCAATTTTCACTACAGATCTCATTGCGTTCCATTAAAAGTGCCACCTAGTAACCAGGCCGTACTGGACTCGTCAACTACGGATACGGACGACAAAGTGAGGTTATGTGAATTACACGTACTATCATCTAGTGAATGACTCATGGCTGGCTAACCAACTTGAGTTTCGGATTGCGTTGCAAATGGAAGAAAAATCTCAAGTTGATATCTCACCATGATCTAGCCTTAGGTCTCGTGACACCCCCCCCCCCCCCCCCGATCACAACGACATACAGTGGCGACGATGAGAAACAAAAGCTTGGTCACTAAGCGGCCCAGTCGCCGCCTATTGAATACGGCCGGCGTTTCAAGACCTGTATGTAAGACCGTGGTCACTGCCCAGCCGACCTTGGTCACAAATGACAAAGTGAGGTTATGTGACTATGTGAAGTTCCATCGAGCGTATTACTCATGGCTGGCTAAGCAACTTGAGTTACAGATGGCATTGAGAATGAAAACATTCTCAAGTGGGTATCTCATCACGACCTAGCCAACACTAGCTTACTGCGGCCATACATCCCTTGGATAGTCACTGCCCAGGCGATCTTGGTCACAAATGACAAAGTGAGGTTATGTGATTACGCGTAGTTCCATCGAGCGATTGGCTCATGGCTGGCTTGAGCTAATTGAGTTACAACCCGTGTAGAAAATTGAGTCTTGAAAAAGTACTGCCTGATCTGTCTTCCCTAGATAAAAGAAGGCTCTGGTTGGGCCTTCCACCCTGGAATAGGTTCGCAATGTCACCGGCCTGAGGCTTGGTCCCGATCGGCAGTTCCCTTTCTGGGGAACTGATCAGGGACGGGCCGGCGTACAAGCGGTAAGTGACCAGCAGAGTTGTAGGGAATAGATCGGGAAATAACCAGGAACAGACGATGAAGTAAAAAGTGACGTTTCAGTGTTTTTGGAATCTTTGAGGAGGTAACATCGGAAGTGTATTCAATGTAGTATTTCGACAACATATTGTTTGTTGGTTATCTACTTGCTAAAGTAGTATATGAGTGTATACATACGCTTGCTCGCATTTCCTGATACGCAAATAGACAGGAAAAACGTACACAGATCACTAGCCGAGCGAAAAAGGCCTAGAGTGCAAAGGATTATTTCGCAAGTATCGCAAAGTCATAAGCGTAAGTGCACGCTGTAAGCATAGCACTGCCGTACGTGGTACAACTCACAGAACGAACTTTTATCCTCGTACGACGGTACCTTGCTTGCGCGAAGCGCTTCGCTTGTAGCCACCTGGCGGATTGTTGACGAAATACATTCAGGTACCCATGTAGAGATTGATCGTTGGCCCTGGGACGGGCCTTCACAGTTAGCCTTTCTAGAATATTGGGCCGTGAGTATTCGCCAATGAGGTGCCTTTGTAGAAATGATAAGACCGGCCCGATATCGGCCAACAGAGCCAACAATTATTGGGCCAATGATTTAATTCATTGTGGCGCCAATATTGGCGATTGCACTTGGCCCTACGTGGGCTCTTTTGACGGGCCTATGTAGAAATTGACCACTGGCTCTATAATGGGTCTTCACAGTTATTCTATCTAGAAGTTAGTTCATCTAGAATATTGGGCCGTGAGTATTAACCAATAAGGTGCCTTTGTAGAAATGATA
This sequence comes from Ophion obscuratus, assembly GCA_964007375.1. NCBI lineage: Eukaryota > Metazoa > Arthropoda > Insecta > Hymenoptera > Ichneumonidae > Ophion > Ophion obscuratus. Next base: position 33,716,490 of record OZ023315.1, read on the forward strand.
AGACCGGCCCAAAATCAGCCAACAGAGCCAACAATTATTGGGCCAATGATTTAATTGATTGTAGTGCCAATATTGGTGATTGCACTTGGCCCTATGTGGGCCCTCTTAAAGGGCCTATGTAGAAATTAACCACTGGCTCTATGATGGGCCTTCACAGTTGGTCTATCTAGAAATTAATCAATCTAGAATATTGGGCCGTGAGTCTTAACCAATAAAGTGCCTTTCTAGAAATGATAGGAACGGCCCCAAGTCGGCCAACAGAGCAAACGATTATTGGGCCGGTGATTAAATGTATTGTAGCGCCAATATTGGTGATTGCACTCGGCCGTGGGTGGGTTACTCTTCAAGGGACTTTCTCTAAATAACTTCTGCTATAAAATCTTCTAAATAGTCCTCCGCTGACACAGGTTTTGATTCACCAAACCATAATGCCACTACAAATGGTTTACATTGAAATTGTGGGTGAAATATTTGCACGAGAATAGACCAAAATCCCTGTTTGGAATTACGAAATATTGGGAAGCCATCTACGTTCGCTAAAACTCGAATCGTAGGATCTTGAAATGTTTCTGGGCAAATACGTCTCCTCAAACCAATTGCGATTCCAAAAAATCGATAACTCCCTATCGATTCATGAAGAGACAACATTGGTCTAATAGGTTCGTACGTTATACGTCCGGTACCCAATAATGCAGTGGTCGTTTTTGGTACGTCTAAGCCTTCACTTCTCAACACACCAAGTATTTTTGTAATGAATTCATTATTTACTACTGCAATGTTTTCAAGACAGACTTTTTTAAGTTTCTCGCGTAAATTGAGGGGCCGCGAAACTTCATCTTCACCGTTAATTGAATCTACACTCCATCGTTGAGTAGTAAAAGAACTATGGCAACTGAAATCCTCTGAAGATGACGCAACTGAAGATGACCCAACGGGAGTCAAACAATCGTATGAGGCCTCTGCTTTGACAGAGGAAAGTTGATTAATGTCGTCATTTAAAACTGCACTTATTAGTTTAACACCACACTCACTATTAATCTCTGGATCAGAACACAAAGTATCGGAGAGCGTGGAGGAAGCAGCCCGCGCATGCGTCCTCTCTAGAGGATGCATGCATGGTATGCGTGATAAATATTTAACGTATATCGAGCCAAGATTGGCCCAAGATTCGTCCTTGTGGATAGATATTTCATGGACTAACCTTGAAATAAATTGTGATTTGCGTATAAGTCAGGTTTCAAAATTGGCATATTTTACTTACTTATTTTACTTACTATAACGGTTATTTACAAATGCCAATAATAGGCCAAGACTTGATTACAAAAACTGAACTACAAAATATAGACGATTAATATATGACGTGCCAGTTATTTGCCTATTCTGGCACAATATACAGATAATGAATAACCCAAGGCTTAAATAAAATAAAAGCAGGTATGGTCTGACCGACTTAGCCAATAAAGGGCTTAGATTAATAAAATGTAATTTTCAGTATTTTTGCATTGCCAGTTTTAAAATTGGCAAATTTCGCTGAACTATCACGGCTGTTTATTGGTTTTAATAGATGGGCCCGGATAGGTTTCAGTAATGGGCTGATATTGTGCCAGTTCTCAATTCATAACGGAACAATAATGGGCCAATAGAATTGGCTTCAGCATCACCAGTTAAAATTTTTTTTTAAATATTGTTTATCTATCATGACTATTTGATGAATTGAAAGATGGGCCATGATAGGTTTTAACTATGGGCCGATATTGTGTCAGTTTTCAATTTAGAACGAGACAATAATGAGCCAATGTAATAGTCAGTATTTTAGCATTGCCAGTTTTAGGATTGGCAAATTTAGTTTAACTATCACGGCTATTTATTGGTTTTAAACGATGGGCCAGGATAGGCTTTAATGATATTGTGCCGGATTTCAATTTATAATGGAACAATATTGGGCCAATGGAATTGTCAGTATTTTGGCATCCCCAGTTCTTAAATTGGCAAATTTAGTTTAACTATCACGGCTGTTTATTAGTTTTTAAAGATGGGCCAGGACAGGCTTTAGGGATGGGCCGATATTGTGCCAGTTTTCAGTTTAGAGCGGCACAGTAATGGGCCAATATTATTTCTCTTTTGTTGGCTTATACGATGGACCCAATATTGGCCTGATCGTAACATTGGGCAACGCATGGCAACCTCTACATGGGTAACGTCTTCCCGGCCAGAACATTGATATTTCCAAACGTGGCGACAAGGCGTTCGAAAACCACGAATGACCTGCTTTACTTTTTTGCCTCATATAATAATTTGTCTATTCTTTATGCTCGAATAATTAGTTATCGTAATCCCGGTATTTATGATAAGCATTGTGATCCTTGTCGATTATCATTGATGGAATGAATGCTTTTAATAATGGATAGAATTAGGACAGATTTATTAGTATCATCTCAATCAATTATAAATATCTTTGACGAGGTGAAAAACAAAGTAACTCTTCTTTAGTTCTTAAATGCACACTCCACTTTTCAGAACATGCCGATGTTCGGGCCGGGTAGACATTACGTGAAGATGTACTTGCTCGCAATGTATCCCGGCCAGAAGATTGTAATTTCCAAACATAGAGGGTAAGCCGTATACGGAAAAAAAATGCTGTAAATTTTTATGGAAATCCCATCAAAATGTACTGTGTCTCACATCAATAGCGCCTCTCGGTACAAAATCTTCGATATTTGCTACGTGAAACTCTAAAAAGTGCACGCCACTTTTCACACAAAGAACTGTAGGACTATTGAGTTTATGCTAAGCGATCGATAAATTTTCGCAGTGTGAAACTGTAAACAGTAAATGAACCGACTCACGAATTTTTACAATGTGAAACTGTAAACAGTAGATGGACCGACTCACGAATTTTGACAATGTGAAACTGTAAACAGTAGATGGACTGATTTGCGAAATTTTACTATGTGAAACTGTTAAAAGTAAGCGAGCGGACCCACGAATTTTTACATTTAAAAATGTTATAAAATGAATGACTTCATTGACAAATTTCTACACTGTGAAATAGCAAATAATGCAGATAGTGAATAGCTTCATGTACATCAAGTATCATTATACGTGAAAGCGAGATAGAAAAGTACAAATACAATACTCACTTCGTTTTTTCGTCCTCTTTTCAGCAGCAAAAAATCTTTCACGGCACTTTTTCTTCACTAACAGTTTGTCCTTGTTCACTGCGTGTGTGCCCGTTTTCACATTGATTATAAATAATTGTCGTTTCTCGAAGACACTGCGCAAAACTTTACGCCACGAGATCCAAAAGAGCACTGAGTAGATGTCGAGACTGAGGGCGACCACGCGATAGAATTTTTCTTTGTTGATTTAGGCGTGCAGGTTTGCACGCCTTAACCCTCGAGTTGATGCGGTCACGTGTTTACAGTGCACATTGTAAAAATTCGAGGTACACGCGGTGTACCGCGCAATGTCGGCTGTAACTTCTACGGAGCGCTTTGAAATTTTTTTCATGTATCACACTAATAAATTTAAATATCCGTATTAGTATTCAACAACCCGTTATCAAAATATGCTTTGCCCGATTTGTTAAAAAATGACAATCGACTCTAAAAATTAAATTTGTACGTATTGAATAATACCGAGCTACGATACAATTTGCAAGGTGTACAACTGCAGTTTTCAATTTAAACTCACACCACATGTTTCAGAAGACAATACCAAATTTCAATAGAATTTAATCTCATTTTTAACATTTGCTTGTTGAAGATTTTTATGGTTCAAATCAGTGATTACCAGTCTAATCTCACTTTTTTTTGAAGGTACTCCGTATATTTTACGCATTGTGTACCGCGATATCTTATATTTAATTTGTAAATTCGACAGTTTACTTTATCGCGGTGATCATTATGATGTTTTTACAGTTTAAATCTGCGTTTCCATCGGTTCGAATAATAAAAAAGCACGTCTGATCCATTATTTTTTCCTAAAAGTGCTGTAACATGATTGGTTTATAGTGTTAAACTGCATTATATTCATCTTTCCTCAGTAATTTATAAACACCAACTATTAATTTTGACGAATCATTTTTTTCCGTGTAGAAAACGATTTTGCTGTATTCCCGAATTGTTCCAGGGGAGGGCCCCGGTCAGGTAAATCAGCCAAGGCAAGTCTGCTCAGGCCAAAACACGAAGTAGGGAATGCCCAGTTATATTTCTGCACAGGAAATGACATTGCGAATGAAAAGAAATCCTCACGTCGGTTCTCGCGATAACCTAGCGAACACTATAACAAATACAATATAAGGTTATGTAATTCTACGCGATTATAGTTCTCAATGCGAACGAAATTAACTCATTGATCCGATAAAGTTATTTTCATTTGCTAATCCACCAAATGATCCAACTTTGTGTATTGTATCATATGTACACGATACAAAAATTCAGAAATTAAACAAGTAGAACTGGCTCAGTGGACAACATCACAACTCATCACCCAGAGATCCCGGGATCGAAACCACGGTACGCCTAAGCGTTTGTCTGATATAATTACAATTGCATCATTAATATATTTACAGCGCACATATCATAACCGCAATTAATGAAAAATGAAGAATATCGTAAAAGGGGGCAATGATGAAAATAATGTGCGAAAAAATTCATGAAAAAAACCTATAGCCACAAGATTTTTTGTTATCTAGTCGTCACCTAATGTTTTGTTCCCGGTCACTAGCTGAACAAACTAGGTCAGAAATGTACAGCTGTAAGATGTGTTTTCCTATCTAGTCACCATCTATTTTTTCGTATTCAGTCACTAGACAACTAAAGCGTTACAAGGTCGGGAAGTCAATAGCTTAAACGGCTAGCTAATGGCGATTTGAAACATAATTTTACTAGCTTGTGGCTAGGCGGTGATAAGTTACGATTTCCCCCCGGGATATTGCAAGGAGTATGGAAGCAGAAAAAGGAACGCAGAAATGGAAAAATACTGGGTAATAAAGGCGCTTAGTGGGAAAACGTAGGAATTATGGGTAAGGATAAGGTGCGGGAACGTAGGGAAGGAAAGTAATAAGGGATACGGAGACAATAGTTGCCGGATGTGTAGGGAAGAGGAGGAGAGCTTGGAACACATTTGTGGCGGTGAAGAGGTGAAGGCAGAAATCAGAGCGGAAGTAGTGGAAAAAGGTAGAAGTGCTGGAATATAAAAGGGGGTAAAAACTAAGACAAAATTATAGGCGCTGGTGAGGAATAAGCCCGCCAAAGAGCTATGCTGCCGTCATATGGAAGAAGGCGGCATCTACAAAGAAAATGGAAAATGCGTTCTTGGTATCGTTGGAATCAGTACAAAGTTTCCCATCATTCCGTATAGTAAAACGCATTTTTGATTTTTGTAGATGCCGCCTTCCATATGACGGCGGTATACGAGGGTGGGGTGAAAAGTTACCGGCCTGACCAAGAAAAACGATGTTTAAAAATTTTTTTTTGTTTTATTTTTCAACATAATCTCCATCAACACTGATACATTTCTCATAACGGTGTTCTAATTTAGTTATACCAGTTTTAAACGTAGATTCGTCAAGCTCCTCAAAATACTGATTTACAGCTTCGATAATTTCTTCGTTGCTCTTGAATCTTTTTCCGCCAAGCCATTTTTTGAGGTTGGGAAATAGGTAATAGTCGCTGGGGGCTAAGTCTGGAGAGTAGGGAGGATGCGGCATCAATTCAAACTTCAATTCGTGGATCTTGGACATGACAACAATCGACGAATGCGCTGGTGCGTTATCGTGATGAAACAAAACTTTTTTCTTCGCCAAATGAGGTCGTTTAATTTGCACCTCGTGCTTCAAACGTTAAAATAACTCTGCGTAGTATTGACCAGTGATAGTCCTTTTCAAGGTAATCAATGTATATAATTCCGCTCGCATCCCAAAAAACACTAGCCATAACCTTGTTTGCCGATAAAATTGTTTTTGCCTTCTTTGGGGTTGGTTCCCCTTTTCCAACCCACTGTTTTGACTGTTCTTTATTTTCAGGAGTGTAGTGGTGGACCCATGTCTCATCAACAGTTATGAATCGACGCAAAAATTCGCTTGGATTACGCCTATACAGCGCCAAATTGTCGGTAGAAATGGTTTTTCGAAGCAGTTTTTGGTCGAGCGTTAGCAAACGCGGCCCCCACCTTGCACACAGCTTTTCCATGTTCAAATGGTTGTGCAAAATATTTCGCACACGTTCAGCTGACATCCTACAGGTCTCAGCTATCTCATGTACTTTCAACCTGCGGTCTTCCAACACTATTTTATGGATTTTTTCAATCATCTCTGAAGTTGTGACTTCAACGGGCCGTCCTGAGCGAGGCTCGTCAGAGGTGCTCACACGACCCATTTTAAATTCAGAAACCCACTGCTTAATAGTTGAATATGATAGGGAGGAGTCTCCTAGTGCTGAATCCATCTTTTTTTTATTTGTTTTGGTGTAAAACCTTTCAAATGGAAGTATTTGATGACAGCACGTTTTTCCCATTTTTCCATTTTTACGAAAACAACGGAAGCGTCTTGCGCAATGTGCTCTCAAACGCAAACAAACGTAGCGATTGGGCTGAAACTGTACATACAAGCTCGGTAGGAATGGTACTGTAGGACGCCGCTCCAAAACTGGACCTAGTGGCACCATCTCTTGGTCAGGCCGGAAACTTTTCACCCCACCCTCGCATGCGCATGAAAAAGAATTCGAGGTACACGGAAAAAAGAAACAGCGAAAATCACAGTATAAACCGCATAAAAAACAGAGTGCCATATTTCATTTTACAGTAAAACAGAGTAATGTAAATCCTGTCCTTCAAAAATGACGAATTTTCCGGTACACACTGAGATTTTTACAGTTACACTGGCTTATTTACAGTTCGGCATTGTGAATAAATCAGTGATGTCAGTAAATATATTCAACAGTAAAATTTTAATGAGGTCACTGATTTTCATACTGTACATAAAGTGCAAGGGTTACAGTGTACCCTGTATTGAGTACAGAGTGATTCATTAAATTTCACAGTGTGGCACGGTAGTTTTACTCTTCTTTCGACAGTTCGTGACGTTATCTGTGCACTCTGAGATTATTACTGTTACACTGGTTTATTTGCAGTTTGATATTGTAAATACATCAGTGATTTCAGTAAAAATATTCAACCGTAAAATTCACATTTGATCACTGATTTTTATAGTGCACGCAAATAGTTGATGGGACGCGGATATCGAAATTTGTGCGACAGAATTCAAGAAATTATAAAGAAAGAGAGATTTTTTTAAAAGATATGTTCTTGTCTAATTAGGACTTGTCTCGCGCGTGGGGTGAGGCACGTGGCCAGAATGCAAAGGATTGCCAGTTAGTAGTGCGTGGTCGATAGGATACGAACGTTGAAATTTTTGCGACATAATGCAAGAAATTATAAAAAAGAGAGAATTATTTACATAAAGGTACGTTCTTGTGTATGTGACTGATTTTTTAATATTTTCTACACATTTTTTTCAAACTTTTGTTGTGGATAAACTTTTTTTTGTGTGTCTACATAAACTCTGTCGATATAACTGGCGCATTCATTATACATAATACAGATTAACCAACTGTCAAATTACAAGTTTTGTTAAATTTATATTACAGTGTTGAACTGTCAACATTTACTTTTAACTACACTGCATTTTGGAGTGTGTGTTCCAGTAAAATATACAGTAGAGCGGTTCGAGTCCAAAGAGGACAGTATAGGAACTGTAATAATTTACTTTGAGCACACTGTATTTTGAGCACTGTGTTTCAGTAAATATCACTGTGCAATCGCTCGAGTCCAATGCGAACTGTGTAGCCCCTGTATTTTGTACTATTTCTTTTTTTCCGTGTATTGCTAAAACAGGTAGCGCGAAGAGAAGAAAATACCAGTATATAAAAAGTTACGAAAACGGAAACACATGTACATCATTTGTAAGAACAAATGCGAAGAGAATGGGAGGGGGTCGTCTATGTGTAAACACCTCTAAAGGGTAAACCCTGAAGACTGCTACTAATAACAGCTTGGAAAATTATATCATAAATGCAGTACAATAATAATAACATTGGGTGTACAACTTAATTCGGTCCGTTTTTTTGCTTAAAATCCGCACTTATTTTAATGATAAAATGAATTAATACATTAATCAAAATATTGTCCATCGCTAGCCACTACTTTTCCCCATCTTTCTGGTAATTTATGAATTCCGTCGCGGAAGAAGCGTTCATCTTTTGAAGCCAAGAATGAATCGAGCCATTTTTTGAAACCCTGTTGTGACGTGAAGCGTATTCCAGTCAAAGCGTTCTGCATCGATCGAAACAAATGGTAGTCGGAAGGGGCAAGGTCTGGGCTATAAGGCGGGTGAGTCAGAATTTCCCATCGCTATTGTCCAAATACTTTTTAACCACAATAGCAACGTGAGGCCGAGCGTTGTCATGTTGAAAGATTATGGACTCGTGTCTGGTCGCATATTCTGGACGTTTTTCGGCTATAGCTCGCTTTAAACGGATCAATTGTTGCCTGTAGAAGTCTTCCCTGATGGTTTGACCAGCATTCGGTGGGCTTCAGCTGCACTTTTCTTCCAATTGAAACAGAAAATCAACACTTCCCGCAAATGGTGCTTATTTGGGACGAAATTCGACATTTTCACTGCAGTGAAAATTAGACTTGATGCGCAAAACTCAAAGGTCTGTAAACGATATTTAGTTCAGAGATGTTGATACTTCACGATACAGCAAAAATCAGCTGTTGCCGTCGACCATTTATAGCACCTAGAGCCATCTTTTGAAAACAGACCGAACTAAGTTGTACACCTATTAATAATAATATTTGTAATTTTTTACGAGATAATTCAACAGCTCCGCAGGAAAATCGTGGGAAAAATATATATCGAGAGAATCTTATTTTTCAATCATTGAATCGATGTATCCTTGCGGGGGAAAAACAAGTAATTGAGATCGTGAAAAATGTTCGAGAAAATCACACAAAAAAATTGTTTCACATTTGTTTTATCGATCAATGCGAACACTTTGATTAGGTGTGGAAGAAAAAAATGCAACCATCGAGGTACGAAAGAAACGGCGAGAACATCGTACGAGTCTTCGAGACTCGTTTGATCTCCGACCTCTCGAGCGGTCTATATATATATATATATATATATATATATATATATATATATATATATATATATATATATATTACTACATCCACGTTTATAGTAAAACTACGCTATGTAACACGAGAGCGAGAATCCGCAACGTGGGATGAGTTGCGCAACACGCGTGATAATTATACACGTGTGCGTATACGAGACGTTCCAGGATGTACGAGATATTCTTATCTGAAAGCATTGGCTGATCGGTTCCGTACTCGCCCATTGCTCCGCACGAAGTATAATGAATCTCCGCAACTCTATCGTCGTGCGTCTCGTCAATTCGCTCTTTCCGTCTTCCTCCTCCCCGTCTACTCCAGACCCATAATTATGATAATTTCTATCTTCGACCGTGCTCTCCCAGCCCCACGTACGTGCAAAACAAGTAATCGAGCGTGACAACGTTGATATCAATTTTAAAAAAAGTATGTAATAAAAATCGCCATTTTTGCAAGTCCTGAACCATCCGGAGCAAATTCAGCGTTTAATATTTCCTGAAAAATACGAGAAATAAAAATACACGCATGTCCACATACGCGTGCAAATTGAACATTGATTTTGTGTTTGACGATAAATGGAATAGAACGATCCTCGTAATAAAATAATAATAATAATAACAACAACAATATTATTATAAAATAAAAATAAAAAACAATAGTAATAATTAGAAGAGTATGTGGCTTCCGGATGGAGGCCGTGTTGAGGATCAGCGTTGTGCCGACGTTTCGCAAACGTTACAGTCTGCATCATCAGGGCTGAGAGCTCCGATACTGAAGCTCTCGTGTCTCAGGTATTCCTTATATAGTTGCAGTCATCGTTCTGGACCGCTGCATCAGCCAATCAGATGTTTTAATTGATCAGCTGGTCAATTAAAAAACCGGGAGGACGGTGTGCCAAATAGGATTGACGTGATATCCTCCATCTCTGTTTAGATTGTCCGGATGTTTTCGGATTTCCAAGCCTTCTCGGTGTTTCCTGGAAAAATAGCTGTTTGATGGGGCCAGGCTTTGGGCTTTGTCGAACTGGATGGCATGACCAGTCTCCATCCAATGTTCGGCCAGCGCTGATTGTGTAATATGGCCATATTTGATACACCGTTGATGTTCTTTGATCCGTGTACTGATCTTCCTCCCGGTTTCTCCTATGTACACTTTACCGCATGAGCAGGGTATCTTGTATACTCCTGGTGCACTTAATGGTGGTCTTTGGTCTTTTGCACTCGGAATCACTTGTGCTAGTTTCTTCTGAGGTTTGAAGATGACTCGCACGTTATGTTTTCCAAGGACCCTCCCTATGCGATCGGTTATGCCCTGAAGGTATGGAAGGGAAGTTGTTGCGGTTATTTGTCCTTCATTCTCCCTATCAGGTGCTGTAACCGTTTTCGGATCAGCTATTTTTCTTTTTAGATTTTTGATCGTTCTTTCGATGTTGCCTGGCTTGTAGCCATTGTCTCCTAAAGCTTTTCGTAGGTGTTCTAGTTCAACCTCCAAGGAGTCTGGTTCGGAGATCGCTAGAGCTCTGTAGACCAGAGAGCTTATGACCGACTGTTTTTGGGAAGGGTGGTGATGGGACGTAGCATGGAGGTATCTATCCGTATGCGTTGGCTTCCGGTAAACTTTATGGCCCAAAGTGCCATCGCTTTTCCGTTGAACCAGTACATCCAGAAAAGGGATTTGATTTTCCTGTTCTATCTCCATGGTGAATTGAATATTGGGGTGCTGGGAGTTGAGGAAGGTTAAGAAATGATTGAGGTTTTCTTTGCCGTGACTCCAAATGACGAAGGTGTCATCGACATATCGCAACCAGGTGGAGGGCTTGAGGGAAGCTTCTTGCAGAATTCTGTTCTCGAAGTTCTCCATAAAGATGTTGGCGATGATAGGAGAAATAGGGGAACCCATGGCTGCGCCTGAAGTTTGTTCATAAAATTGGGATTGAAATTGGAAATATGTAGAGTTTAGGCAATGTTCTATGAGGGGCAGTAGGTGAGGGGCAACTTTTTTGGAATTTTTAACTATGCTTAGGGTTTCATTGGTTGGGACGTTTGTAAACAGGGATACAACATCGAAACTCACTAAAATGTCTTCTGGTTGTACCTTGATAGTCTGGATCTTGTTCACAAAATCCCGAGAGTTTTGGATATGGGAGTTGTTGAGGCCTACGAGTTCCTGCAAAGGTTTGCAGAGAAAACGTGCCAAATGATATGTAGGACTGCCTATGTTGCTAACAATGGGCCTAAGTGGGATGTTGTTTTTGTGTATTTTTGGCAGACCGTAAAGCCTGGGTGGTAGGGATTCCTTGGGTGCTAGGGCTTTGGTTAGGTTTTCTGATAGACCAGCCTTCTTTAGAAGTGTTGTTGTTTTCTTTTCTACACTCGATGTGGGGTCACGTGATAATTTCTTGTACGTCTTGGTGTCGTCGAGCAGGTTAAAAATTTTACTGCAGTAGTCCGTTTTATCCATGATGACAGTTGCATTCCCTTTGTCAGCTGGTAGTATTAAGATGTCCTTGTTTTTCTTCAAATTGTGAAGAGCAAGGTGTTCTTCCTTCGTGATATTCTGCTGCGGAGGTTTTGCCTTGTGTAGAATATTGCTTATCCGTTTCCTGATTTCGTTGCCAGTATCCAGTGGGAGACGATAGATGGCCGTTTCCACCTGGCTGATGATTTCTCTGGTTGGAATTTCTGTTGGTGTAATGGCGAAATTGTGCCCTTTTGCGAGGACTGATGTTTCAGCTGCGGAGAGTGTGTGGTTACTTAGGTTTTTAACTGTGTGGGTTAGAATAGGCTGCTTTGATTGCGGACATAGTTTCCTGAATTTTTCTATCTGATTCTTGGATCTTAGGTCTGCACAGTGGAGGGCTTGTTCGTGAGTGACACGGTCAAGATCTTCCCACAGCCGTGGTTCCAAAGAGTCAGATAGACGTAGGTGAAGTTTAAGGAGTTTTTGGGAATTTTGGTCCAAAAGCTTTTTGGTGACAGATATTCTCTCTTTCACCAGTCTCAGCGAGGCCTGGTGGAGGATAGTTTTGGCTTGTTTTGATGGAAAGGGGTTTTTCAATTGAAAACATTTTGGTACCACTTGATGGTCGCGGCACCTTTTTAGGAATGTTAACGAGCACAGTTGGATGTGCAGAGTTTTCCTGAGTTTGGAAAAGGTGTTAACAGAACCCAAAATAGCCTCTCCGTGTAGGCGTCTGATTTTAGTTTTAAGGCTTTCACGGCTCTTTATGTAATGAGAAGAGTATGTGGCTTCCGGATGGAGGCCGTGTTGAGGATCAGCGTTGTGCCGACGTTTCGCAAACGTTACAGTCTGCATCATCAGGGCTGAGAGCTCCGATACTGAAGCTCTCGTGTCTCAGGTATTCCTTATATAGTTGCAGTCATCGTTCTGGACCGCTGCATCAGCCAATCAGATGTTTTAATTGATCAGCTGGTCAATTAAAAAATTTTTAATTGACCAGCTGATCAATTAAAACATCTGATTGGCTGATGCAGCGGTCCAGAACGATGACTGCAACTATATAAGGAATACCTGAGACACGAGAGCTTCAGTATCGGAGCTCTCAGCCCTGATGATGCAGACTGTAACGTTTGCGAAACGTCGGCACAACGCTGATCCTCAACACGGCCTCCATCCGGAAGCCACATACTCTTCTCATTACATAAAGAGCCGTGAAAGCCTTAAAACTAAAATCAGACGCCTACACGGAGAGGCTATTTTGGGTTCTGTTAACACCTTTTCCAAACTCAGGAAAACTCTGCACATCCAACTGTGCTCGTTAACATTCCTAAAAAGGTGCCGCGACCATCAAGTGGTACCAAAATGTTTTCAATTGAAAAACCCCTTTCCATCAAAACAAGCCAAAACTATCCTCCACCAGGCCTCGCTGAGACTGGTGAAAGAGAGAATATCTGTCACCAAAAAGCTTTTGGACCAAAATTCCCAAAAACTCCTTAAACTTCACCTACGTCTATCTGACTCTTTGGAACCACGGCTGTGGGAAGATCTTGACCGTGTCACTCACGAACAAGCCCTCCACTGTGCAGACCTAAGATCCAAGAATCAGATAGAAAAATTCAGGAAACTATGTCCGCAATCAAAGCAGCCTATTCTAACCCACACAGTTAAAAACCTAAGTAACCACACACTCTCCGCAGCTGAAACATCAGTCCTCGCAAAAGGGCACAATTTCGCCATTACACCAACAGAAATTCCAACCAGAGAAATCATCAGCCAGGTGGAAACGGCCATCTATCGTCTCCCACTGGATACTGGCAACGAAATCAGGAAACGGATAAGCAATATTCTACACAAGGCAAAACCTCCGCAGCAGAATATCACGAAGGAAGAACACCTTGCTCTTCACAATTTGAAGAAAAACAAGGACATCTTAATACTACCAGCTGACAAAGGGAATGCAACTGTCATCATGGATAAAACGGACTACTGCAGTAAAATTTTTAACCTGCTCGACGACACCAAGACGTACAAGAAATTATCACGTGACCCCACATCGAGTGTAGAAAAGAAAACAACAACACTTCTAAAGAAGGCTGGTCTATCAGAAAACCTAACCAAAGCCCTAGCACCCAAGGAATCCCTACCACCCAGGCTTTACGGTCTGCCAAAAATACACAAAAACAACATCCCACTTAGGCCCATTGTTAGCAACATAGGCAGTCCTACATATCATTTGGCACGTTTTCTCTGCAAACCTTTGCAGGAACTCGTAGGCCTCAACAACTCCCATATCCAAAACTCTCGGGATTTTGTGAACAAGATCCAGACTATCAAGGTACAACCAGAAGACATTTTAGTGAGTTTCGATGTTGTATCCCTGTTTACAAACGTCCCAACCAATGAAACCCTAAGCATAGTTAAAAATTCCAAAAAAGTTGCCCCTCACCTACTGCCCCTCATAGAACATTGCCTAAACTCTACATATTTCCAATTTCAATCCCAATTTTATGAACAAACTTCAGGCGCAGCCATGGGTTCCCCTATTTCTCCTATCATCGCCAACATCTTTATGGAGAACTTCGAGAACAGAATTCTGCAAGAAGCTTCCCTCAAGCCCTCCACCTGGTTGCGATATGTCGATGACACCTTCGTCATTTGGAGTCACGGCAAAGAAAACCTCAATCATTTCTTAACCTTCCTCAACTCCCAGCACCCCAATATTCAATTCACCATGGAGATAGAACAGGAAAATCAAATCCCTTTTCTGGATGTACTGGTTCAACGGAAAAGCGATGGCACTTTGGGCCATAAAGTTTACCGGAAGCCAACGCATACGGATAGATACCTCCATGCTACGTCCCATCACCACCCTTCCCAAAAACAGTCGGTCATAAGCTCTCTGGTCTACAGAGCTCTAGCGATCTCCGAACCAGACTCCTTGGAGGTTGAACTAGAACACCTACGAAAAGCTTTAGGAGACAATGGCTACAAGCCAGGCAACATCGAAAGAACGATCAAAAATCTAAAAAGAAAAATAGCTGATCCGAAAACGGTTACAGCACCTGATAGGGAGAATGAAGGACAAATAACCGCAACAACTTCCCTTCCATACCTTCAGGGCATAACCGATCGCATAGGGAGGGTCCTTGGAAAACATAACGTGCGAGTCATCTTCAAACCTCAGAAGAAACTAGCACAAGTGATTCCGAGTGCAAAAGACCAAAGACCACCATTAAGTGCACCAGGAGTATACAAGATACCCTGCTCATGCGGTAAAGTGTACATAGGAGAAACCGGGAGGAAGATCAGTACACGGATCAAAGAACATCAACGGTGTATCAAATATGGCCATATTACACAATCAGCGCTGGCCGAACATTGGATGGAGACTGGTCATGCCATCCAGTTCGACAAAGCCCAAAGCCTGGCCCCATCAAACAGCTATTTTTCCAGGAAACACCGAGAAGGCTTGGAAATCCGAAAACATCCGGACAATCTAAACAGAGATGGAGGATATCACGTCAATCCTATTTGGCACACCGTCCTCCCGGTTTTTTAATTGACCAGCTGATCAATTAAAACATCTGATTGGCTGATGCAGCGGTCCAGAACGATGACTGCAACTATATAAGGAATACCTGAGACACGAGAGCTTCAGTATCGGAGCTCTCAGCCCTGATGATGCAGACTGTAACGTTTGCGAAACGTCGGCACAACGCTGATCCTCAACACGGCCTCCATCCGGAAGCCACATACTCTTCTCATTACATAAAGAGCCGTGAAAGCCTTAAAACTAAAATAGTAATAATTATAAAATGAATGAAAAAATAATGGAAATATGATAATAGCTAGGGGCTTATTTAATTGAATTGCTTTCGGCTGTTCGTAAACGAAGAGACAAAAGAAATCATTTTTTTGCAGCCCCAACACAAAGGACGCTACATACTCGAATATGTATGCAAGCAGCTCAACATTATGGAGACAGATTACTTCGGACTTAGATACGTGGACCAGTGTAGGCAACGGGTACGTACGATAGTTTATTATTATTATTATTATTATTATTATTGTTATTATATATGTATATGTATTTTAAAATTTATTTATTGAGTTCTGAATTAATTCCTGAGTTCTAACGTATACCCTTGAGGGTTTTTACGTATAACCCTTCCCAGTTGAAGCCTTTCCTATCACGCCCTACCCGCTCTTCGCTAATCTAATGTATCTTCCGTTGCGTCCACGGCCTTTTTAAGGTATTCCTTCCACGAACCCGAATACTTAACAATTAAGGCGGTCGTCTAGTGTGGAGGCCGTTTTTTAATGCTTTTTTGGGGATTTTTTTTTTTTTGACAAACCATTAAAACAAAATAATTTATAAGTTGTATATAATTTTTATTAACATTTAAACAAACTTTGTGAATTTATTGTAGTCATTATATAGAATATAGTCGGAGATACACCGCCCAACAGGAACATATATATAAAAAGAGGTGCTCCACTGCTGCCATGATTCTGGCCGTTCTGCTTATCTGAAATCAAAAAACCAAACGCAGTTTTAATCATGAGACTCGAGGCTCTACATGGAACTAAAATAATGTTAGAATTCCAAAAAAAAATTTTTGTTTAACTTTAAAAAAAAATTCAATTTTTCGTATTTTTTTGGGGTCTATATAGCTGATAAAAAGAAAACTAACGAAGCAATCTTTATTATTTTAGCTTAACTTGTAGTTATATATGTACTAAAGATGCTTTGTGTATTTGAGCAGAATCAATCAAATAGTTTTTGAGATATCATGGCAGCAGTTTGAAAAAATCTTGTTTTGAGAAAAACGCGTTTGAAAGTTGTTGTATATAATTCATAATAAAAAAAAAATGGTCTCGCCATCAATCTGCTATGCCTGGACCATAGAGTACACCTTCCTCTTCTTCAAAGAAGTCATGCAAGGCCGTTTTCTCTTTTTTGATCTGACACACTAGACGACTGCCTTAACTGATTTTCGCCAATAATGAAGTAAAAATACATGCTAGGATACCGGTATAGTTTCAAGCCAAGTTACCGAACTTTTAACAAAAAATTACGACTCTAAAAATCGTCTCACTTATACGATGCTTTATGGTGATGACACGCTGGCCACATTTCTATCCAATAATTTACAAACTAAATCACTTTAGATGCCTGATACGAACTGCTCAAACGTGTAAAAAAAAGTTTAAAGATTCCGCAACGACAATCAAAACAGGGGGCGACCGAATTTTTAATGAAAATATCAATGATAAAACTTACAAAAATATGACTAGCAGAAGAATTTTCGTAGCCGCGACTTTTCCGAGAAAATGTAAGAATTTATAAATCTACTAAATTTGCGCGACACTGTTTAGTCCCGTTTATCGTTGGGTATAATAATTGATTGTGGCTTATTTTCTATTAAACGCCACTGTAATTTAGTAATCATTCGGAAGGGTCCCCAGCAGGGCCCGAACAGCCGGAGCATGGCTAAGCATTCACCGCTCCGAGTATTGGCCACCCACAATACTGCTTAAGGGGTCTTCTCACTTTAGACGCTAAAAAAGGCTACTTTCATGAATTTTTTCGATAGGTTTATATTATAGATATTGATATCAAAGTTGTGACACTTAACAAATACGTCAAACATTTTTTTAAATGTATTTATGTAATCCAAACAAACTTTAAACGCGTTTTTTTCGAAACAACGTTTTTCGACGACTTGTTGATAAAATCTTCGAAAATACTAAACCGATCTTTATGAAATTCTAGCCACATATTCTTTACAACTATAGCTATAGCGAGATGAGGGATTTTTTTTCAATTGTTATATCTACTTTTTTGCCAAAAACTGTGAAAACAACGTTTTCGTTTGTTTTTCGAAAAATATGTGCCATTGTGTTATTTTTGCATATATAAAAAATCACATGATATGCGCTATAGTCATTATGCCGAATCTAAAACCGTTTTATTTTTTTGTTTCGGATGATCCATCTCCGAGATTTCATCAACAGCGCAGGCCTACCATTTTTTGGACATTTTTTTAACTACCATTTTTGTCTATAAATAGTGACTCAAATAAATTAAATTTGTTTAAAATGTATTTCGAAAGTCTATTTATTAAGTGTAACAACTTTTATATCAATATCTATAATATAAACCTATTTTTTTAAAAACATTAAAATAGCCTTTTTTAGCGTCTAAAGCGTCTTAGCGTTTAAGCACTTGACCCACACGGTTTTTGGTCTGCAAAACGCGCCGTAAACGCGCGTTGTCTGCGCGTAGGAACTACGCCGTGTGCACAGGCCCTAACTCAAAATACCACCAGAGCCGAAGTCCGATCGCTCATCTACCAGTGTCGATATATATGCATGTGTATGCATTCATAAATGCAAGTGATATTTCTTGGTATATTTACAATACGAAAATAATAATCCAAACACACGCAAAATCGCAAGAATTTTGAAAACGAGAAAAGAAATTGATTAAAAAAAACGATTATTTTGTTTACACGAATATAACAAAAAACATTCGAACTTATAATATATTTGTACAGGGTGGATGGCGAGAAAGAGAACACTTAAATGTCACTGTTGGATTTGAAAATACGAAGCATGTACATATCGAAATTTGAATGGTTTGGACGGACGCACATGGCATGATATATATTTTTATTTAATTTTTTTTCGGTTTTTCTAAGAATATCAAAAAACAAATTCATCGGTATGGCATATTTCTCCCCTCGCACATTGTAGCTGGCATCCAAACGAATTCAACCATGTAACATAGTATGACCTTCAACCCAGAAATATTGAATAAATAATAATTCAACGTGTCGGAGTTTTCTCTCTTTTTATTTCTGTTAAGCTAAATGATTCCTATGAGCTGGGTTTCTCGTTGAGTTATTGTTTATTCAATATTTCCGGGCTGAACGTCATTCAAAGGTCATACTGTGTCCCATGGTTGATGCAAGGGGAACAAATAATTTAAAACTCTGATGACCTTGAAAAAACCGGAAAAAAATTAAATTGAACCAAAATATTATGATAGCCATGTGCGTCCTTTCAAACCATTCAAATTCCGATACGCACATATTTCGTCACTTCTAATCCAACAGAGATATCCGGGTGTTCTGTTTCTCGTCACTCACTCTACACACACATACGGACATCCACCCACACCCACACACACACACACACACACACACACACACGTTAATGCGAGCAATATTTCTCGTTACATTTATAATAAGAAAATAATACATAAGAAACCGAAATGCGGTATAGTATCGCTCACGGTGGCTGTGGACGCAACGGAACGTTTGGTTAGACTAGCGAAGTGCGGGCAGGGAGTGATAGGGAAAAGTTCAAATGGGAAGGGTAATACGTAAAATCCCGCAAGTTCATAACGCAAAAAAATAATAACACAAGAAAATAAAAAATAAATACTTACCCACACAAACCCAAACAATTCGCCCATTGTGGAAATTGAGAGCAAAAAATCTGAAAGTTGATTATTTTATTTTAATAAATATGAGCAGGAATGTTGTCTACATATGCACATTAGGGTGGCCCTTGATATGGGTAAAAAAAATGATCGCGCCGCCCTCCAAGAAGGTTCCAAATAATAAAAAAAAATTTACGCGAAGCCCCAGCTATGTCCGTTGAGAGGAAGGCGTGCCTGTAAGTATGAACTTAAATTTAAATATCAATTTTTCTTCATGATTGGGGAAATTTCGATTTTTTAAATCTAGTTTATATGTCAATTTTTTTTTACTTTCCGAAGCTATTGTATATTGGTATTCAATATACAGATCACACAATAAGCTCCTCCATACTAGATTTGATGAGCGTTCAGTTTTACTATCCTATTATTTTTGAACAATAGTTCGATTTAGCTGCTGTCGAACGCTTTTAATCACATCAAAATCAAACTTTAAATTTGCATCTTGTCAGGAAAATCTATTAAGTTCGAACGATATAAATTCACGATAAACCATTCACATCGAACTTCCGGATTGGCCAGAATTGTCTTTTTTTTTTATTTTGTGAGAAATATTCCTTGCGTGCTGAGATACAAACATATTAATATTTCACTGAGATCAGACTTCCAGTGCTGTGGATAAAAATGTATTTGAAAATTACTTTCGCAAAAATGCATAGGGACATTTTAAATTTGGCAGAATTTTAAACTTGGCGAGCTTGTTCGTTTTATTGAAAACAAAGAAATTATTTATTCGCACAAGTCATCATCATCATTGGTCAGAGAAAACATAATATTTAGAAAACGTACACATAAGATATCGATACTAGTTCGTTCAGTACAAATTTATTTATTTAAACCACAGAAATATCGTGTTGAAAAATTGACGAATAAACTCGATTTAAAAAATCGAAATTACTCCAATCATGAAGAAAAATTGATATTTAAATTTAAGTTCATGCTTGCAGGCACGCCTTCCTCTTAACGGACATAACTGGGGCTTTGCGTAGATTTTTTTTTATTATTTGGAACCGTTTTGGAGGGCGGCGCGATCAATTTTTTTTACTCATATCAAGGGCCACCCTAAGGCACATATTTGACTTCGACTAAAAAAAATTCTCTCTCTCTCTCTCTCTCTCTCTTCCCCCGATCATGTACCAAGTGTACACGATGCCGGAACAAATCGCAAGTTCGCCCTCAGAGCACGATTACTACTTTTAAGTACTTGATCCCTCTGCTCGTCCACGGAACCCGACGATCTGTATCAGTCTCGTGCAGCGAAAGTTCTCATGCACCTTGCTGCTTACTACTTGTTTTTTTCTTCTTTTTTTCCACAAAGCTCCAGATACACATACACACACACACACACACACACACACACACACACACACACACACACACACACAAATATATAATTCCCAATGACTTCCGGTAGCTCGTAACTTTCTCGAGATCCCGTTTTTTACTCTTCCCCTTATTTTCACTATTTTACGAGGTCGATACACGTGTATATTTTGTGCCAGCGTACACGTGTGTGGGCTTGTGTGCACGGGGAAAACCTTTATGGCTGTATTGGACGATCCGGTCACCATTCACGGCAAGAGAAGAAGACGAAGAAGAAGAGGAGGAGAAGAGCGAGAAAAATCGATAGCCGTGTGCAAAGACCCGTTCCCTACTTCTCTCTTTCTCCCTCTGTCTCTCTATCTATCTATCTGTCTTTCTCTCTTGACATTGTGCACAGTGAGCTTTTCTCGCTTTCCTCAACGCGACAACATTTTTTTTCCCGGTTTTACGGAACTCGTTCTCTGCCCCACCTTCTCTCTCTCTCTCTCTCTCTCTCTCTCTCTCTCTAACTCTCTAACTCTCTCTAACTCACAGTACCTTGCCTAGTTCGTCCTTGATCCATCCGATTCTTCAATATTTTATATTGTCACTGGACTTCTCGTAAAGCTCTTGCTCGTTCTTTCTCTCTCTCTCTCTCTCTCTCTCTCTCTCTCTCTCTCTCTCTCTCTCTCTCTCTCTCTCTCTCTCTCTCTCTCTCTCTCTCTCTTTCTCTTTTTCTCTCTTTCTCTTCACCGTGCTCTCGTTCTGGCAGCCTGAATACGAGAAAATATACGAGGCACGTTTTTCCACTGTCGCTGTCTATATGTGGAGCAGCGTACTTTCTTTCACTTCGCCCCCCTCCCCTTCTTTTCCAGCGGTCGTACGAGCTTCGACGTATACATGTCCACTTCACCCTCGCCTCTTTTACACATAGGGTGTCTCTTTTCAAGCAAAACCCTTTTTTTTTAATGTCCTGCGGCCCAAATTGGCCGAAATATTCACGAGTAAAGCCCGATGCTGAATAAACAAGGGCCTAGTGGTTTCGGAACACACGGCGGGATGTTTCTTTCGATTCTTTTTTTTCAATGACCAGTGCGAACGCTGAAAATTTGGGTGATTAAGAATATAATTGGCTATATTTGACTTGTATTACATCATTTTTTCATAGAAAAACATTGACATCCAAGCGACTTGTGCGCTGCCTTCGGAGGCAAAGAAAAGCTCCTCCACTGCTGACATGATTCCGGCCGATTGAGTAACTGAAACCGAAAAAGAAAAAAAAATGTTGTTAAACTGGAAGGTATTTCCCGTACAATGACGTAGGATTTTCGAAAAATATCAAAATCTATAGAATGGTCGTTTTTTTCAATGCCAAATCGTCAATTTTCATCCAATCAAAAATATCCTACGTCATTGTAGAGTAAATATATTCAAGAGTACTCAGTTCAAATTTCAAGTCAATCGGATAATTGCTCGTTGAGTTACAATCTCAGCAAATTTGAAAAATTTCATTTCGAGAAAAACGCGTTTAAAGATTTAACTATCGATTTTTGCAAGATAAAATGATTAGTGAATTTCAATACTCTTGAAAGTATAAACTGTCGAAAAAGCCAAAAAAATTGATTTTCTGACACTGTCACACTGGTATAGCCCCTTAACATCTAGCGAGTACAAAAATGCCAAACAAGAATAGAAAAAAACCAACCCCTAGCGTGAATTTACAAAAAACCTGATACTACTTTCATTTGATAAATAAAAATGATGCAACAGTATAATCCATTTGCAAATAAATTATTCGGGTTTATTCTACAGCGAAAAACAGTCACTCCCCCGAACGTGAATTCTAAAACTACTGTGCCAACAGTTACTCAGCGTCGGACTTTGCTCGTGAATATCTTGGGCAATTTTTGACGCACGACGGTTTTTAAACAAGTGTTTTATTCGGACAGACACTCTATATGCTTACGAACGGAAAACTAGTAGTAGGATACATCCCCCCCCCCCCCCCCCACACACACACACACAAAGGTGAAAGGGTATTTTAAAGCCGTTATTTCTTTGCAATGTTGCTTATCTGCACATCCGGCTGTTTTGAGGACGGTTCTTAAATTTTTTTTTAAACACATCGTTGATTTAGGTCGACAGGACGGTCCTTGGAATGACCTTTATATAAACATGCTTACATCTATCCGAAGGTGATTTTAAAGACATTGTGTTTTATGTGATGTTGAGCATAGGGACCATTGGCTAGTGTGAGGACGGTCCTCGAAGTGGAATGTCTTAAAAATCACATTTACATATATATAAAATACACATACATCTAGTCAAAGTGGAAAGTGTATTGGATAAAAGGGTACAGCTTTTTGTGGCCACTGAATGCTAAGATCTCTCTCTCTCTCTCTCTCTCTCTGTCTCTCACTTTCTGACTACATAAAACATAAATTTTACAGAGCCTAGCTCGTTCTATACGTCCCGTTCTCTTTACGACTTCGTCTACACTGCACGACCCATTGTTGAATGTTTTATTTACTATATTTACCCCTTTTTACCAGTTTTTATTTATATACACCTACATATATATACATATAGCAACACGGATGTCGGAGAAATGATGAAAAAAAAACAATTTACTCATTCCTTCTGCTTCTTCTGTTCCGCAGCATTGGCTGGATCTAGCGAAGACGGCAATCAAGCAGGTGAAAGGTTCGTACAATGTTCATTTCGTATATATAAACACACATATAAACGCATTATATAGAATTTGCATTTATAACTTTCAATTCTAATTGAACTGTATTTATTCGAAAAAGTAAAATAAAATTCTTCAGCTTTACGTCTTCGTCTTAATTTCGATGATAAGTTCAGTCCCGGCAACGATTCCACCATTTTGATGCATTCAAACGGAGACGAAAAATAAAAACGGAGACGCAAGGTTGACATTTTTTTCTTTCGATTTCGCAATTTAGACGATGGTCATATACTTTCATTTTTTTCGTGCAATATTTTCGAATTTTGTGCAATTTTTTGTGGCGAATGTGGACTGATTTTTAGTTTCTTTTTTTCCGTCGTATATCAAATGGTCGTTTGTATTCCGATATCGAGAAGTTCGTAGACCGGGACGCTCGACTCTGTCGGCCACAAAATTCGATACCCACGTGTATAAATAGATACATATTTACGAATCGTGATTTCTATATATATATATATATATATATATGCACATAGGGTGGCCTGAAACGTGACGTCCAAAAGGAATATTTAGATGCCTCGTATCGATACCTATAGGAATCACCCGCATCTATATTTTACGATCTTTTTTACTTTTCGAGTACAAAAACATTTTCAACATTTTTTTTCGAGATTTCCTATAACGTAGTTTACAATTTTTTTTCTCTTTTGTCTATATAGTTTCCTCTTGGAAGTTTTTCAAAGCAATCGGGAGTCATTTAGAGTGGTTTAAGTATTTTTTTGTTATCATCCGAACTTCAGTGGCTGTTCCTCTTAAGGAGGTTGGAGCGTGAGCCACAAGCCAAGGTTAAATTTAATAAAAAATAAATATTTATTGTTTACACTGAGTGTTTACACTGAGTCTTTACGAATTTTTTTAACTTTTTTCACCACCAAACACCAGAGATGAAAAATAGTTTAATGTATATAATTTAACGTGTGGTTAGATGGGCAAGACTTTCACACTAAAGGTTATGTAATTTTTATTGTTATTTAGCACCAAAATAAACCATTTCTAACCACTGATTAACGCAAACTGAACCTTTGTGAACATTTAGAAAAAAATCCTCATCTTGCCCATCGTAAACCATGGGTCAATAATCTCGTGACGTAAATATAAATAGGCATAATTATGAATTACTCAAAATTTCATTGTGAATTGTATAAAACATTCGCTGTCGTAGTTTTTTCACAATAATCATCGATAATGTTATGCTTTTTCAAGTTGGTAGTAACACAAAAGTTTTTCTAC
Source organism: Ophion obscuratus (assembly GCA_964007375.1). Classification (NCBI taxonomy): domain Eukaryota; kingdom Metazoa; phylum Arthropoda; class Insecta; order Hymenoptera; family Ichneumonidae; genus Ophion; species Ophion obscuratus. Next base: position 33,740,918 of record OZ023315.1, read on the forward strand.
GTGATGTAGTAAAAATGTTAAAATGCATAATTTTGCCCTTTAATTATATATTTAAAAAAAGCATATATAGAATAAATCTGTACCTCGTATGCATTTTTTTGAGGTTCATTCTAAAAAAAATAAATGAATAAACGGTCATTTGACTCAACTGAACGCTCTAACCTCCTTAAACGGGGAAATCCCTTCAGATGTCCGAAAATGACTCATTTTTCATGCATTTTTTCAAAGTTGATAAAATAATCACATCATGTAAAATTTTTGACGTTATCTTATTACAACTTTCGAGTGTTAACATTTTCTTTTCTTTTTTAAATAAAATAAAGTGACGGCGTTATAAGGTATTCCTTTAGGCGTCTTTTGAAAAACTACTCACGTTTTAGCACAAAAAGTTATTGATCGATCTGGCTGAAATTTTAGGAGGTTTCTTACTATAGCATTATTATTCCCCCTTTAAGGGACTATACCAGTGTGAACGCTGCACATTTGGGTGATTTTCGGGAATTTTTTGGAAGAAAAGTACTCAATTAAATATTTCGGAAAATTAAGAACATATTTGGCTATATTTGACCTATATTACGTGATTTTTTCATAGAAAAATATTGAGATTCAAGCGACTTACGCACTGCCTTCGAAGGCGCCAAAAAAAAGTTCGATTGAGGCGATTGAGTAGCTGAAACCGAAAAAGGAAAAAATGTCGTTAAACTGGAAGGTATTTCCTGTACAATGACGTAGGATTTTCGAAAAATATCAAAATCTAACAAAATTGCGTAGTTATGAAAGATAAGTCTGTTTTCTTGCCTATAAAATGGTCGTTTTTTTCAATGCCAAATCGTCAATTTCCATCCAATCGAAAATATCCTATGTCATTGTAGAGTAAATATATTCAAGAGTTCTCAGTTCAAATTTCAAGTCAATCGGATAATTGCTCTTTGAGTTACGATGTCACCAAATTTGAAAAATCTCATTTCGAGAAAAACGCGTTTAAAGATCTAACTATCGATTTTTGCAAGATAAAATAATACTTACCCCAAAAACGGCTAATTACAGGATATTCTTGAAAGTATAAACTGTCGAAAAAGGCAAAAAAATCGTTTTTTTTTTAAGTGTCACACTGGTATAGCCCCGTAAAGAGTTTGAAGCGGTCCAGTTGAGTCAAATGACAGTTTATGAAATTTGTTTTCAATCAACCTCAAAAGAAGCATACGAGGTATAGATGTCATCTGTAGATGCTAATTTTTCATACAATATACAATTGAAGGGCAAAATAATGGATTTTTATATTTTCTATATAAGGCAAGGTAAATAAGAAAAACTTTTGTGTTACTACCTATTTGATAAAGTATACCATTATCGACGATTATTGTGAAAAAACCGCAACAGCGAATGTTTCATACAACTCAGAATGAAATTTATAATTATGCCTATTGATATTTATGTCACGAGATTACTTATTACCATTCATTACGATGAAGTGTCATCAAACCTTGGTGGTTCAATATTGAATATATTTAGTTTACGATGGGCAAGATCTGTTTTTCTTCTAAGTGATTACAAAGGTTTAGTTTGCGTTCATCGGTTTTATAAATGGTTTGTTTTAGTGCTAAGCCAAAAAAATGACACCACTGGTGTGATTGTCATGCCCATTTAACCGCACGTAAAATTACATAAATTATACCATTTTTATATCTAACGTTTTGTGGTGAAAAAATTTCAAAAAAATCGTAAACACTCAGTATAGTCTAGACAACAAGATATTTTTTTTTTTGAAGTTCAATATTGGATCATGACTAACGCTCCAACCTCCTTAAACCTATTTTTAAATTTTTGATCAACATCCAAGGTATCGACGTTAGTGTTTAGTTGGTAATTTATTAATTGCTCAACATTTACCTCGTACCAATAACACAAGTCTAACAAATCATGAGAACGTACATACACAAAAGGGGAAATAGAAAATATGTTTTATTTTGTCTCGAAAAGTAAAAAAAAGTCCTAGAACACAAATGAGGGTGATTCGGATAGGTATTTAAATTTTCCTTTTTTTGATGTCACTTTTCGGCTCACCCTGTATACGTCTATATACATTGTACAGACCGGTTGCTCATTTCGTTGCGCTTCTTCCTTCCAGACATGGACCCGATACTGTTTACCTTTCGCGTGAAATTCTATCCCCCGGATCCGTTGCGACTCAAGGAGGAGATCACGAGGTATCAGATTTACCAGCAATTGAAGAGGGACCTGCTACACGGGCGTCTATATTGCAGCCCCGGCGAGGCCGCTCTCCTCGCCGCCTGCATCGTTCACAGTGAGTTATTTGCCCAGCCTACCCTTCTCCGTCTCATCCTTTGCTCGCGCGACGCGTGGCGCTCGGAGCGGCAAAACTTTGTACCTCTTGCTTACGTCTCGCAACTCTACACTTTCGAATAATGATAATAATATTAGGGGTACAAGTGAGTTTTAAAGGATTTAAAAGAGAAGGGGGTTACTAGTATTAAATCGCATCGGACCGTAACCTTACCACCTTCATATTAAAGCGTCATTATTAGGCTTTAGTTTTCGGTATGTCTCTTTTTGTCGCAGTGTAGACAACATAGTTTTTTCAAAGGTAGTCCTATCGCCAGGCTTCGATCCATAGGATTTGCATAATTTTTTTTTGAGCTCCACCAAATATATTAAAAATCGTCTCTGTAAAATTTCAGGGTCGTTTATCGACCTAATTACAGAGAAAAGAAATATTAAAATTGCGTGTTTTTGTGAAGGAATTCCGAGACGACATACAAAAACCCAATTTCCGGTCGCTACAAAAGTGTATATAACAGTGGGAATCCGTCAGATTCTTAAAAATAATCAGATTTACATACTTAACACTCGTAGTAATCCAGTGCGCTGAGAAAAAATTACGCTTATTGACCTAATTTTTATGTAATATCAAGTTTAATTTGAACTTCCGGTATTGGATTTATTACCACTTGCTACGATAAAGAGACGTGACAGCTGACTGTAGTCCTAACCTCATCTCACTCATTCGAATTGCCACACATATTTCATTTTTAACCGACATATTTCGCCGACACAAATTTTTCACGCTTTTCACCAGTCGTGGCCCGAATACAATTCTTTATATAAGGTTGATAAAAAAGTTTTATCGCAATAATTTCAATATAATTTATTTATTTATATATCTTATACAAAACATTTGTAATCAACAATATATTCGCCATCGGTTTCTATGACACTCGACCATCTAGTTGGCAACTCATTTATTCCCTTTGCCCAAAACTGCGGCGGCTGGAACTCAAAGAAATTTGAAATATCCCTTCTGAGAGTCTTCAAATCGTCGACGTTTTTGAAAGTTTTGTTTCTCAAATATGCCTTCAAATGTCTGAACAAATGGTAGTCAGATGGCGCGATGTCGGGAGAGTATGGTGGATGAGGAACGGTATTCCAGTGAAGCTCAGTGATTGTTTTGTGGGTTTCCTTTGCGACATGGGGTCTCGCATTGTCGTGGAGAAGGTGCACAGTCGCGCGTCTTGGCCATTTTTTTCTTATAGCTTTTGCCAATTCCTGGAGATTCTCGATGTATCGTGTAGAGGAGATCGTCTTACCTACAGGGAGAAAATTGTGAAACAGCATTCCCTTTGCGTCCCAGAAACAGCACAACAAAACCTTTTGTGAGTGACGATCGGATTTCGGTTGGTGTGGCGGTTTTTCTCCGATAGGAAGCCAGTAGGCTAAACGCGGCTTGTTATCATAAAAGACCCAGCTTTCATCTCCCGTCACAAGATCTTCTAAAAACTCCTTGCGATGGTGGCGAAGCAGGAGAGACCGGCAGATGGTCACGCGGCAGTTCTTATTGTCGTCGGTGAGACGGTGTGGTATCCATTGAGCTAGAACCTTCCTGTATCCCAAGTTGTGTAAGTGATTGACTATTGACGGTTGGGTGCAGCCAAGTTCTCTTGCTAGCTCGTGCGTACTTGCTTCCGGTTTTTCTTTGATGCAGCGGAGTAATGCTTCATCATCGATGGTCGACGGTCGTACGGAACGTCCCTTATCTTCAAGGCTTGTGTCTCCAGATTTAAAACGATTGAACCAACGCTGGACTGTTCGATGAGAAACTGAGTTCTCGCTGAATGCATCCTGTATATTTTTAGCAGTTGTGCTTGCGTTCGTGTCGCGCCGCCACTCGTAAAAAATGATCGCTCGAAGTTGCTCCTGCGAGATCGAACCCATTTCTGTCCACTAGAACGCGCGCTCGCCTTTTTATACCATGTCACGCGGAAGAGTAGAAAACATTCTAGAATATTCTCGACATAGCTCGATGTCATATTGCGTCAATACGAAAAAAGACATTTTTTAAATTTTTGCGACAAAACTTTTTTATCAACCTGATATTTCCCGCACCTGACATTGTTTTGACAGATCGACGTTGAAAAGCATGGAGGTTAAACTCGCCTGGTTGCGTAAAAAGAGACGGAGATAGAACCAATATTGCCAAATATGGAACCTAGAAATCCTGCGCGAATCGTTGGAATAACTATTTTTTCATTTTTCTAATTGAATATGAACATTCATCAAACAGTTTACACATGGAACATTTAGTTATTACAATTGTTTTTGCATATGTTAAAAATATAAATTGTACAAGTCTCAAGTATGATCAGTGATATGACTAGTGTGAAGCGATAGGACTACCTTAACTCCAAGTACGTCGACTTTTGTGCCAACGAAACGCAATTTGCGGGAAGCTTTACTTTTCTGCTTCCATTTGAAAAAAAGCAGCTGAAGGTCATCGATTGCTGCTTTTTTCGAAGGTAGGTGGTAAAAAATGCCTGACGAGGAGAGGACGCCAACCGGGACCCATCTATTTCGCCCAAACTGCGTGGATAGAAGGACGTGGGTCTATACTTAAAGGGGTCGTCTAGTGTGAAGGCCGTTTTTAATGCTTTTTTGGGGATTTTTTTTTGACAAACCGTTAAAATAAAATAATTGATAAATTGTATATCATTTTATTAACATTTAAACAAACTTTGTGAATTTTTTGAAGTCATTATATACAATATATTCGGAAATACACCGCCCAACAGGAACACATATATAAAAGGTGGTGCTCCACTGCTGCCATGATTCCGGCCGTTCTGCTTATCTGAAATCAAAAAACCAAACGCAATTTTAATCGTGAGACTTGAGTCTCTACATGGAGCTAAAATAAAGTTAGAATTCCAAAAAAATATTTTTTTCTTACGCTTTAGAAAAAAAATCAATTTTTCGTATTTTTTGGGGTCTATATAGCTGATAAAAAGAAAACTAGCGAAGCAATCTTAACCCTCAGGGTACGGACTGTGTTACCGTAACCCGAGCGAAATTTGAAAGAAGCGAAAAAATTTCAAGACCCGTTCACATTTTTCATTATAATTTTTTTTCAATCAGTTAAATGATTAATCTGACAATTCTATCATATTTTTGAGACAATTTCACACAAAATGAAGAAAAATTTATTCAAATTGACAAAGTACAGCTCGATATACACCCAATCAAAGTCGCCGGGTTAGGCTAACCCATGTCCGTACTGAACGTAACTTTTTTATAGTCCGTACCCTGAGGGTTAATGATTTTAGCTCAACTTGTAGTTATCTATGTATTAAAAGTGCTGTATAAATTTGAGCAGAATCAATCAAATAGTTTTTGAGATATCATGGCAGCAGTTTGAAAAAATCGTGTTTAGAGAAAAACGCGTTTGAAAGTTGTTGTATATTATTCATAATAAAAAAATGGTTTCACCATCAATCTGCTATGCCTGGACCATAGAGTACACCTTCCTCTTCTTCAAAGAAGTCATGCAAGGCCGTTTTCTCTTCTTTTGATCTGACACACTAGACGACCCCCTTAACGTTCCTAAAATATTTCGCCTGATTGGGGCATAGGAAAGGGTAAAACGCTCGCCAAAGATTTCCGAGTAGAGCTTGAGGGATATTTTTTCAACCAATTCATTGGTCAAGCAAATTCATTGCCTGTCACCCCGATGGGTTGGGTTCGATTCTCGCTGCTATCGTTTTTTAAAAATTTTTATCATTTTTTTCAAGTTCTCGCACCTAACGAAAGAGCTTTATGCAAAATTGTTGGAAACAACATTGAAGCCATTCGTCGCAAACAATAAATGTCTTCTATTGGTGGATTCGTGGAGCGGCCAAGCAGATTTAACATCGTATGATGAGACATTCACCGATGAGCAAGGCGAAGCAACGTGCACTATGAAGGTCATTCCACGCAATGTACTCCGCTGTTTCAACCATATGATTTATATTTCTATCGCCAAGTCAAAAATCTAAATCAAAGACTACAAAGTGTCCCTGATTAGCTTCAACAACAGCGAGCATCATCGTCAAGAGAAGATGCAATTAAAATACATTCGATCGTGAAGCATCAATCCAGTGCCCCTGTTTCCACCCCTACGATCCAGTACGCCTGGTTTGCATCCAAATTGACACAGAAAAACCATCGTTTAAAAACTTGAATGGCGTATGCTTTTCAATTGAGCGTGTTTCGGAAAAACCTAACTGCTCGAACAATGTTTTTACAAAATGTGCCTGGTGTGGAAAATATGTATGTTTCAAATGTTTCTACGATGTATATCACCCTACAAATTGTAAAATTATTTCTGATAATGAATAAAAAAGAAGCGTACATAATTAATTGCACGAATTTTCGGGTTTTGTATTTTGGTAAAAAATGTTCCGTAATTATATACATTAACTGCTTGAATATATTTAAATTCTACAATAAATACTTGAACATTGCGAGAAATTAAAAAAATAATAATTAAAAAAAAACAGCAGCGAGAATCGAACCTAACCCATCGGAGTGAGAGGCAATGCGCTTGACCACTGCGCTACGCCGTTGACTTGTAAATGGTTGAAAAATATCCCTCAAGCTCTACTCGAAAATCTTTGGAGAGCGTTTTACCCTTTCCTATGGCCCGCTCAGGCTAAATATTTTAGGAACGTTAAGTGCGGACCCACCCCCTTCTACCCACGCAGTTTGGGCGAAATCGGTTGGTCCCGATCGGCGACCTTCCCTTGTAAGGGAGGAAGTTAGAGCAATTATCGATAGTAGCCCATCAAAGCAGGAAAAATAAATAGTAGAAGCAATGGAAAGCGCAGGTGAGGGGGCATCTGGCAAGCCGTATGGAATGGAAATGTAAGGGAGCTGGGAAGAAAGTTAGAAAGAGGCCTAAAACTTAAAGTTGAACGAGAAATTCAATAGGACTGGAGCTGAATCGATGGGTCAACGTACTGCGAGGAATATGAACATAGGAAAACGGGTATACACATCGAAAAATATTGAAAGGACAATATGATTAGTGGAGAATTAAAAGAAACGGGGGCGAGGATGGGATGCTGTAATGTCGGGAAAGACGGGAAAACGGGTACGTGGACGCCAAACGTAGAATATGCAAACATGCAACTGAAAATTTAAGACCCGTCTGCGAGTACACGGAAGTTGAGGGAATACTAAACCGAGAAATCTTAATCCTAATCCTAACTAATATTATAAATTTGAAAGTCGGTATGTATGTCTGTCTGTTTGTTACTCCATCACGCCAAAAAGGCTTGACGGATTTAGATGAAATTTAACATGTAGATAGCTTATGACCTGGATTAACACATAGGATACTTTTCATTCTAATATACAGGGTGATTTTTGTTATCCTGGGACTGCTGAATATCTAGAAAAATAAGCCTTATACGACAAAAATGTGCCAAATAAACCTTCAATAGTTTCCAAGGGGCAATTCAATCCCGAAGAAATGAACCGCCTGCCGCCCCTCCTGGGGTTGGGGCGGGGGGAACTTTGAAATCTTAAATGGGAACCCCTACTTTTCATTACAGATTCAGATTATACATAAAAAACACGTAACTTTTGTCTGAACTTTTTTTTTAATCCGGGATAGATGGCGCTGGATTGGTAGAGGCGGAACGATACATTGGCCTGCCAGATCGCCAGACCTTACGTCGCCAGATTTTTTTTGTTGGGTCTCTTAAAAACTGCAGTTTATCAACAAGTGCCAACATCTCGTGAAAACATGATTGGACGAATCAGAAATGCTTGCGCAAACATTAAGGCGAACAAACTTTTGAGTTGTGTACAATCATTCGAAGTACGGATCAATAAATGCATCAAAGTTGAAGGTCATCAGTTTGAACACTTCTTGAATTAAATGGCAAGAGGCAAGGGGACTCAAGATAATCAAACACCCCGAATGTGAGAGGCAAGGGGACTCACAATAATGAAGCACCCCAAAGGGATTAAATTTCCGTCAGGTCCACGTCCTTAATCCTGGGTAAAGCTAAGAACGGATACAACATTATAGTAGATATTTACGATAATTTAACAAAACATGTTTCCGACAAAAGTTACTTTTCTTCGACGTAGCTCCATTATGCAATAAAACATAGGGGATTTCCCTTGAAGAAAAGGAAGGTTGCCCAATCTTCACCGAGTGCAGCGCCATCTATCCCGAATTTAAAAAAAGTTCAGACAAAAGTTACGTATTTTTTAATGTATAATTCGAATCTGTAATGAAAAGTAGGGGTTCCCATTTAAGATTTCAAAGTTTCCCCCCGCCCCACCCCCAGGGGGGCCGGCAGGCGGTTAATTTCTGGAGAAAAATCATCCTGTATAATATGTTTCTAATTATAACATTATGCCCAAATCTAATATATTGATGATATTCAAATTATTATAGAATACAAAAGAAATAAATATAATTAACATAGAATATAATATAATATGAAATATTATACTAATATCTAATTCAACATTTAATATTTTCCTAATTATAATACTCGAGTCAAATCCAATGTAACGATGCAATTTGGCACCCATGTAGAGTATATCTCGGATTCTTTATTCCCAAGTATGGTGGCCTACACCTTTTACAATGCCAACTATTCATAACAGTGTCTTACAGTGAATTTGGTTGTTCGCTCTCGTTTAGCAATACATTGCTTTTCATTAGTTCTAAGTTCCATTTATCCTATTTTAATTTAAATTAAATTCTAAACTTAGATCTCCTCGATTCTCATATTTACAGTGGCACCCTCGGTTCTTGTCTTTTTCTTTTTCTTTATTCGGTCGTACGCTTTTATATATTCACACAATTCCGGCCTGATTTCCCCCATTAATGTTTCTATCGTCCATTCTCTTAGTGCTCTCCCTCTCTCTTAGCACTCCATTTGTCCACTGCCTGGGTCCATTCCTTCATTATGCCAACTCTAGCTTCCTCACATATCCAAATGGCACACATGTAGAGAATTACTCGGAATAACACATAGGATACTATTCATTACAATATCTAATATTTTTATAATTATAATATTAGAGTATATTACATTCTGGCACTTACATATTTACTTTCGAAAATGTTCATTCCAGAACATCAAATAGTCGCAATAAGGATACATTCATACCTGTTATTCCGTGGCATACTCTACTCTCTATTCCATGGCATACTCTACCTCTCTGCGTGAGTTCTCTTGACAGATGACGAAACATACAAAACAGAGATACGGTGGTTCGATTTTTGACTTTTCGTCTATTGACAAGAGACCTGACATCAAACACTGTTCCGAAGGAATGAATGAACGAAAGAGCATTTTGACCAATCAACGAACCATAGTTTTCTGATTCATTGAAAAACGAAGTGATATCGTTCGGATTTGACGGACAATTCGGAAAAGGATTTGATAAAGGAGAGTACATCTCCCCTTCGCGGACGCAGCCGCGGGTAGACGCTGGTAGTAAATAAATTGGCACAATGGTTGGAAAATAGCAGGGGGGCTAGACATTGACCGAAAAATTGAAGCGCAAGTGAAAATGTAACCGGCAAAGCAACTATGCGATTACATCAGGCAATTCGAGAAACTAGCATTTAGGATAGGTATATGGAAACCAATGTAAAATAATTTGTGTAAATGAGAAGGGGGTATGTATGTAAACACCCTCAAAATGGGTATACGAGGAATAAAATATTACTACTAATGATAATAATGATGATGATAATGGTAATAAATATTAGGATGTTGAATAAGTTCTCGCTGTTTTCCAAAAGGTGGCGTTATCAGAACTGCGTGCGTGTAATTTAAGGCCTTAGGCTAGAGTAACGGGTATAAAATCATGTGCCAATTTAACAATTTTTTTTTCGTATGAAAAAGTGATTCACTCATAAAATTAATTACACATCTATTAGTATGAATATAAAGCTGTTAGAAAAAATATATATATATTGGGTTGGTACAAAAATCTTGCAACATTTTTTTTTCAATTAAAATATTTTTCCTAATAATGAAGTTCGAGAACATTCGAGAATAGGAAATACAAGAATGGTCTAGAACCTTCCATGCCGCAGGATATATAAGCGAGTCAGATGTTCCGTGGAGTCAGTATGAGCAAAGATGGATCAACGTGCAGTTCGAGCAATCACATATTACGAATTCTTGCAAGGGCATTCTGTAAGAGCTGCAGCCCGTAATATGTGCAGTGCGTTCAGGGCTAATGTAGTTAAATATTCAACGGTCTCTCGATGGTATCAGCGTTTTCATTCTGGCGATACATCTTTTGAAGACAAACCTAGGTCCGGCAGGGAATCGATTGTGGACGATGAAGAACTGCGAGCACTTATAAAGGCAAAGCCTAATATGTCGTCACGAGAATTAGCCAACAAACTCAACTGCAGTCATCCTACTATCCTTCGATATTTAAAAGAGATGGGATATAGGAAAGTTGATTCGTCTTGGATACCGCACAATCTCAGCGAATCAAACAAAGCAACACGCATGTCCATCTGTCTTTCACTCCTGCATCGTCCGCAAAGAAAGGATTTTCTTCAAGAAATAGTCACTGGGGATGAAAGCTGGGTGTTGTATGTTAATCACACGCGCAAGCGTCAGTGGCTATCGAAAGGGGAAAAACCAGAACCGACCCCTAAACAGCCCCCTGAAATGAAGAAACTTTTACTCTGTTGTTGGTGGGATTCTGAGGGCATGCTCTATTACGAATTTCTGCCAACCAACACCACAATACAGGCAAAGATTTATTCTGCACAACTGCAAAAGGTGGCTAAAATTATGAAACAGAAAAGGCGTAAATGTCTTCACGTTCGGCTTCTCCATGACAATGCTCGACCCCACGTCGCTAAGATGACACAAGAAACTATTTCGCAGCTAGGATGGGAAGTTCTACCACACCCACCGTATTCACCAGACTTAGCACCTACCGACTATCACCTGTTTCGACCTTTAAAGAACTATTTACGGGGTAAAAAATTTGATTATCTGTCAGATCTGAAAAATACATTGGACGACTTTCTTAATTCACGATCAAAACAATTCTGGTCTGCGGGCGTGCAAAGTCTACCAGAGCGTTGGGCAAGAGTTGTAGATCCGGAGGGAGCCTACATTACTGAATAATCGTTTATTGTTAAAACAAAATATTTTTCTTTTTTACTCGTGTTGTGTGTTGCAAGATTTTTGTACCAACCCAATATATATATTTTCGATGTACTAAATGGCCGACTACTCGAAACTTCTCGAAACAGCTTTTTTCCAATTGGCGTGACAAATAACTTCAACAATTTTCACTCGATTTACTTCAAATTAGAAAGTTACGTTCCAAGTTGCATTTCGCAGAGAAGTACATACGGAATTTCTGATTAATCGAAAACTTTTCATTTTATGAGCAGTTTATGAGCAGTTATAACGAAATGTTTCACTGAAAATTAATTTCTTAAGTTCAAATACCTACAACTTTTGAATAAAACAATATTTTTCAAATTCCATACGTACTTCTCTAGGTATTCCAATGTAGATTGACGACAATTTTTATTTTTTGTTCTAGGTAAAAAATTGTGGATGCTAAATGTCGCGCCGCGGAGTGCCTAAAAATGAAGGATAACAAAAGAAAATATTAGTAGCCGGCCATTTTGTACACCGAAAAAAAAATATATATATATATTTTCGAACAGCTTGATATTTATACTAAATAGATGTGTAATTAATTTTAAGAGTGAATCACTGTTTCATACGAAAAAAAATGGTTACATTCGCACATGATTTTATACCCGTTACTGTGGCCTAAGGCCTGAAGATGGCGGCGCATCTATAAAGAAGTGCTGTAAGCAAGCTTGGAATGTAGTGTATGTCAGTTCGCCGAAGTGTAAACAACTTTTCTCTCTTCATAGTTTAAAAAGTGTCTTCACAGTATTAAAAAAAAAACTATTTTCGGCGAATTTTACTGCACTACTGTATCCAAAAAAAAAAAAAAATCTGTAGCTGAAGCACACAGAATTCTTGTTGAAACTTACGGCCACCATGCTCGGTCCGAAACAACATGCATTGGTTTAGACGCTTAAAAAATATTATTTCGATGTATTGAATTGAAGGCATTACTTCATGAGGAGGCCAGCTAAACTTGCAGAATCAATAGGAGTTGATCACACAACTGATTCCAAACGTTTAAAAGCACCAGAAATGCTTTTCTTTTATTAAAGCATTAATTTTTAACGAAAAAAACAGCGAGAACTTATTCAACATCCCAATATATAGATTTACTTTTCGAATCCCGAAGCGTTTTTACATTGTCTCCTTTGTTTTTTTAAAGTAACAATTATATTTTCTCACACATACAATGATAATAATAATAGAAAACAATTATTATTAAACATTAACAAAAATTATTAAACAGAAGCAATTATTATTATTAACGATAATATTAATAAATAAGGAATGACTCTCACCGGGGCAAAAATATCGTTAAAGGTGAACTCGGTGAATACGATCCGGAGATTCACGAGGGAAATTACATTTCGGAGCACAAAATATTGCTCAAGCAAACGGAGGCGATCGAGGAAAAGGCGATGGAGCTCCATCAGACGCAACTCAAGGGTTTCACGCCAGAGCAAGCCGAGACGCATTTTCTCCGATTGGCCTCGCAGCTCGACGCCTACGCCGTCGATCCCCATCCCGTCAAGGTAAACACTCCGAGCATGGCGACATAAATAATTCCTATTTTCAAACCTGTTGACCAAACAGACCGGAAGTTTATTTTTTTAAACTGCATTCTCGTATATTTGTCTCTCTCTCTCTCTCTCTCTCTCTCTCTTTCTCTCTCTCTCCCTCTCTCTCTCTCTCTCTCTCTCTCTCTTTCTCTCTCTCTGGGAAAATTCAATGCGAGGATTTTCATTCGAGGCTGTAGCTTCGAGACCAGTCGATATTTCACGCTATTGACGATATCGAACCAGCAACAGCACCGATCAATATTCCATATACGAGAGCCGGCCGGCCGGCCGGTCGACTGGAGTTTAGCGACCCACTTTCGAAGCCGCACGAACGACAAGTTTGCCGAAACTTTACCGAGGGACGGGATTTGTCCCCGTTCCAACCCCGTCTCGAACGATCAATATACACACGCATATACGGGGAGAGTATATTTCCAAGCCCTTGTGCCCATGCAATGTTGGCTATCAGGACATCCGGCTGTTTTTGAGGACGGTCCTCGAAATTGCATTCATACAAATATGCTTACATTTGGTCGAAAGTTGATTTTGAGGACATTACGTGACGATGAGTACGGGGACTATATGGCAACTGGGAGGACGGTCCTCGAAGTCCAGTGTCTTCGAAATCGACCTTACCCCATGTATGTATACGCCTATGCTCTCGGGAATAAAAAATGAGCGACAAATGTCTATATATGTGTATATCGCTCATTTTTTATTCCCGTGAGCTAGCCAGAGAAACTCGGTCTCCCACGAGTCCTGCCTCGTTGCTGCTCACCCGAGCGACGATAAACTAGCTTGATTTAAGAAATTCCGGTATAGTACTTCATCCTCGTTTTTCTTCTTACTTGTTTTTTTTTTAATCTTCCTCCCTTTACTGCCGAGGCTTTTCGTGAACATGCGTCTTTACTTCGAACACCCCTCGAGTTCGTCAAGGCGAATAAGATCGAGAAGTTGTTCACGAAAAAAAAAAGTTACGTGCTTGATTTTTACCGAAATCTGGCGAACGTAGTTCCCGTTTTTTACCCTCCTTTCTATTCGATATATTGATCTTTATTTCCAATTTTTTAAATTAATTATAAAGAATTAATAAAATATTTTATTTTGCGTGTAGTAAAAGTTGAATTTTGAGGGGAGGTACCTGAGTAAACGGCGTGAAGAACAGGTAAACTTCGGGAATTTTTATCTCAAAAGCTAATGTTTCGATTGGATCCGGATTTTTTTTATTGGTAAATATTTACATTGAGGTATGTTTAGGGATTTTTTAAAATAAATTCATTGACTGGAAGCTATTCAAACGCGATTATCTCGAAACATAGTTTTCAAAGTCGGTGCCAGATGTATCTCGAAAACGGCTTGTCCGAACTTTGTCCAAATTTGGATACGATATTCTTCGATAGTTTTTCTCGTACCCCACGTAGGGGTTGTTTATTTGATCGAACCATTGCTTTTTTGTGCAATGTGTATGCAATCCAAAATCGTCGGAAATTGCGAACGAAAAACGAATGTTAAATGAAAACGGTCGCAATTCCGTCAAAAATGAAAATTTCAGAAAAATCCTACGTGGCGAACGAGAAAAACTATCGAAGAATATTGTATCCAAATTTGGACAAAATCGGACAAGCCGTTTTCGAGATACATCTGGCACCAACTTTGAAAACTATGTTTCGAGATAATCGCGTTTGAATCGCTTCCAGTCAACGAATTTATTTTAAAAAATTCCTAAACATACCTCAATATACATATTTGCCAATAAAAAAAACCCGGATCCAATCGAAACATTAGTTTTTGAAGTAAAAATTCCCGAAGTTTACCTGCTTTTTCTCGCCGTTTACTCAGGTACCTCCCCTTAAGGGATCACCGCAGTGTAACGGGTCTAAAAATGGCTGATTTTCGCGATTTTTTTTTCCATAGTTAAAATACGCTAATCTGTGTGATGTTTTAATTTCGATTGAAAGCACTCATGAAGAACAGCAAATAAATTTTTTAACGTTTCTTTTTATTTTTTTTACATTTTTTTGACGGTAGAAAATATCTTCGAAAAAAAGGAGTCCTCACGGTGTACACGGTTACGGCCGTAAATATTATCTAAAACAAAATTTGTATAAAGATTATTAATCAGTATGAAAGCCTCTATCGTGCTATGGAGGTTTTTTGAAATCAAAATTGACCAACCGGCGGCGGTTTGAAAAAAAATTATCAAATTTAGTCTACTTTTCGACAGTTTATCGTTGAAACAAGTATGGAGATTTAAAAAAAAGCTTCCATAGCAAGATAACAAACGGCGTGAAGAAGGTTGTATCAACATTTGATGAAAACCCTTCCTTTAAGAGTGTACACCGTTTTGAGAAACGATATTTCAAGAAAATCGCTTTTACGGGGCTATACCAGTGTTAACGCTGAAAATTTGCGTGATTTTCGGAAATTTTTTGGAAGAAAAGTACTCAATAAAATATTTCGGAAAATTAAGAATATATTTGGCTATATTTGACCTATATTACATAATTTTTCCATCGAAAAATATTGAGATCCGAGCGACTTATGCGCTGTCTTCGGAGGCGCAAAAAAAAAGTTCCTCCACTACTGACATGATTCCGGCCGATTGAGTAGCTGAAACCGAAAAAGGAGAAAATATCGTTGAACTGGAACGTATTTCCTGTACAATGACGTAGGATTTTTAAAAAATATCAAAATCTAACAAAATGACGTAGTTATGAAAAAAGTCTGTTTTCTTGCCTATAAAATGGTTGTTCTTTTCAATGCATAATCGTCAATTTCCATCCAATCAAAAAAATCCTACGTCATTGTAGAGTAAATATATTCAAGAGTACTTAGTTCAAATTTCAAGTCAATGGGGTAATTGCTCTTTGAGTTACAATGTCAGCAAATTAAAAAATCTCATTTCGAGAAAAACGCGTTTAAAGATTTTACTATCGATTTTTGCAAGAGAAAATGATATTTACCATAAAAACTGCTAATCACGGGATATTCCTAAAAGTATGAACTGTCGAAAAAGGCAAAAAAAAATCGAATTTTTGAAAGTGTCACACTGGTATAGACCCTTAAAGTTTCGAGTGCGAAATTTTCATAAAAATTGTCTACTTACCATCAATTGGCGATGCCAGGTCCATGTTTATAACCGTCTATACTATCGGAAAATGCAAAAAAAATCAATTTTTTGAAAAATGTATACTGATTACTTAAGGGGAGGTATACACCTAGGAGCCGGAAAAAGGTCACTTTTGTGAATTTTTTCAAGGAAAACTATTTGAAATTTTGGATTGGGATTTTAATTATCTAAAAGTATATAGATTAAAAAATATGTTTAATTTTCTTTATTTAAAAATATCACAAATATACAAGGATATTGTGTGAACCTTGGAGCGTCGTAAAAAAATCTGCGTATACGGTACCCACTGACGTTTCTTCAAAATCATTTGAAAAAAAAAAACCAAAAAGATTATTAAATTAGATACTATAATCTAGTACTTGTCATAGCCGATTTTGAAAATATCGATTTATGACAAAATGGCGGACGTTTGAACATAAATAGTGATTATTGGGCCAAAAATTAGTTATTATTTTGCCTATAAAACAAAAACTAAGTAACGGAAAAAAAATCCTATGACAAGTACTAGATAATGGTGTATAGAATAACCACAAAAAACCTTAAGGCAATCGGTTCATTGGTTTTCGAGAAATTTTGGGTACCGATTTGAAAAACGTGGTTTTGAGAAAAACGCGTTTGAAAATTTGGGAATGAATAAATCATGAAATTTGTCAACTTACATGGAATCATCGGTCAGGCCCATAGTGTAGGTCTTCTACGGTCGACGGAATGTTCATAGCTTCTAAATCCTCGACCTCGACCATCTAGGTGTATATCTCTCCTTAATTATCAAGAATTAATCAAATATTTTATTTCGCGGGTAGCAAAAGTTGCGTTTTAATTTAGCCAGAATTGAATTGACAATTTAGCGCGATTGAAACTTTATCGGTAAGACGAAATGGAAGTGTGGCAGGAAGGAAAGTTGTAAAGATCAGCGAGAAGAAAGCTTTTTCGAAAATTGTCGGCTTTTATTTGGATTTTTTCTGATTCCAGTCACAGAATTGTGTCGGCAGATGGCGCGCGACTTGGTACTATTAAAATTGTGGAGGGAGGGAGAGAGAGAGAGAGAGAGAGAGAGAGAGAGAGAGAGACCCTCTGAACGTTTTCCGTGTCTAATGTCAGGGTTGCGTGACCGTGTGGCTCTCGCTGTCGGAGTTGTCTGTCTCGTGGTATTAGTCTAGCGTTAGTGCATACCGGTGGCGTTGCGCGCGCACGCCGCGGGCAAACCACCGGGGCTATTTCCGGTCGTGACGTTAATGGCACGGTGTTACTTCCGCCGTGTGCGTTTTATCGCAGCTCCGAGTTCAGGACTCGTCCTGTGCACACTCCGTATTTGTCCCAGTACACTTGAGCTCACCCCCCCCCCCCGCCGCTCCACCAGTCTTCCCTCCCCATCATCGTATAAAATTATACATGCCCGTATACACAATTATGCGATACGTATACAATTATCTGCGTTTACGAGGCATATGTACATCCCTCCTCCCGGTTGACGCGACAAACACCGACCGTACGTGTCTTCCGGAACAGAAAAAGTGAACCATCAAAGATTGCTTGAAAAGTGAACGAAAAAAATACTAAAATGTAAAGAAAGCCCGAAGGTAGACTCGAAATAATTTCGCTGGACTACAGAAATTTCTCTATTGCCGTCCGGATGTAAAAAGTTGACAGAAAAGAAAAATCCTTTTTCAGGACCACAAGGATTTTCACGTCCGTCCGTATATAAACGTGACAGAATGAAACAAGGGAAAAGCTGTTATTCCTTTTGCAGGGCCACAAGGATTTTTATGTTCTTCCTGATATGAAGTGGGACGAAAAAAAAGTAGGCAACAGCAAATCCATCTCGCAGAACCACAAGAACTTTTTATTGCCTTCCGGATGTAAAAGCTGAGAGAAAAAAAACCGAGCACTAAAATCCGAAAAAAATCATTTTGCAGGACCACAAGGATTTTTATGTCCTTCCGGATATAAACTTCATAGAAAAAAAAAAGGAAAAAGCTTCTGTTCTCTTTGTAGGAGTACAAGGATTTTTATGTCCTTCCGGAAGTAAAACTTGACGGAGAAAGTAGGCAAAATCAGATTCATTTTACAGGACCACAAGCGATTTTATTTCCTTTCGAAAGCGGATGGAATAAAGTATAAAATTAGACAATACTGGAATTAATTCCGCAAAACCGCCAATAATTTTCGTGCCCCTTCGAAGACACAAAATTCACGCGAAATAAAATCCTTCGTGAAAAAAGCCTAAAATCATTTTTCAGGATCACAAGGGCACTCAACTCTATCTCGGTATCAACCACTGCGGGATCCTCACTTTTCAAGGCTCCCGACAGACGAATCATTTCCGCTGGTCGGAGGTTCAGAAAATTAATTACGAGGGCAAGATGTTCATAGTTCATTTGACGATAAACGAGGTGAGATGATTTAAACAAATTAATTCTATTCACCCTAGATATTTAATGTTAATTTGTCAGTTTTTTCATTATTTGTGGTATCGCTGTGTTAATTAAACACATCTTTTTAGACACGGTACCGTTACACAGCTATATACAGGGTGTCCCAAAACTCAACGATAATCTGAGACCGGATGAAAGACCAAGTTATACCAGTTCTGGGAAAAATAAAAAAAAATCCTTATCACTCAGTTCAGCGATAATAGACATTTAAAAAAAAAAGTTGAAATTCGACACCCTTGGTCGCATTTTCAAGTCCTGTGATTACCAATGTCACAATTTCGCTGTGATTTTTTTAATTTCGTGATCTTCATTAACGATGCTATTAATCGCAACTACAAATTAATGCAAAAAACATTGTTAATTTAATAAAATAAGTTAAGTTTTAGTGAGTCATGGTTCACCAAAATATTGTAAGTTAACTTTGACACTTCATTTTGAAAAAAACGTACTACACTACCCTTGGCAAGTTATTTCAAAAGATGGCGCATTTAATCAAGATTTCAAAATGGTGCAACACTTGCCACTTTTCTTGCCATTAAAAATTGTATTTCTTATTTTTTTCAAATTGAGCTCATTTTGAACAACTCAACATTAGGAATTTTTGTTACTAAAATTTGTTATTTTTTGTTTCTGGTCTGAAATAAAATTATTATTTTTAGTAAAGAGGTAATTGAGTCAGTTAATAACCAATTTTTATTGTAAAAAACATATGTTTTTTACAATAAAAATTTTATGTCTTATTTTTTTCAAATTGAGCTCATTTTGAACAACTCAACATTAGGAATTTTTGTTACTAAAATTTGTTATTTTTTGTTTCTGGTCTGAAATAAAATTATTATTTTTAGTAAAGAGGTAATTGAGTCAGTTAATAACTGACTGGTTATTAACTGACTCAATTACCTCTTTACTAAAAATAATAATTTTATTTCAGACCACAAACAAAAAATAACAAATTTTAGTAATAAAAATTCCTAATGTTGAGTTGTTCAAAATGAGCTCAATTTGAAAAAAATAAGACATAAAATTTTTAATGGCAAGAAAAGTGGCAAGTGTTGCACCATTTTGAAATCTTGATTAAATGCGCCATCTTTTGAAATAACTATTATTTTTAGTAAACAGGTAATTGGTTATTAACTGACTCAATTACCTCTTTACTAAAAATAATAATTTTATTTCAGACCAGAAACAAAAAATACCAAATTTTAGTAACAAAAAATCCTAATGTTGAGTTGTTCAAAATGAGGTCAATTTGAAAAAAATAAGAAATAAAATTTTTAATGGCAAGAAAAGTGGCAAGTGTTGCACCATTTTGAAATCTTGATTAAATGCGCCATCTTTTGAAATAACTTGCCAAGGGTAGTGTAGTACATTTTTTTTCAAAATGAAGTGTCAATGTTAACTAACAATATTTTTGTGAACCATGCCTCACTAAAACTTAACTTATTTTATTAAATTAACAATGTTTTTTGCATTAATTTGTAGTTGCGATTAATAGCATCGTTAATGAAGATCACGAAATTAAAAAAATCACAGCGAAATTGTGACATTGGTAATCAGAGGACTTGAAAATGCGACCAAGGGTGTCGAATTTCAACTTTTTTAAAAAAATGTCTATTATCGCTGAACTGAGTGATATGGATTTTTTATTTTATTTTTCCCAGAACTGTTATAACTTAGCCTTTCATCCGGTCTCAGATTATCGTTGAGTTTTGGGACACCCTGTATATGTAGCTATATAAACAGAGGGTGTCCCGTACTTAAGGGGTTAAGCCACTCTAGGGGCCGAAAAAATAGGCTTTTTGGGGATTTTTTTTTCCAGAATAACTACAAAGTAAATCGATATTACAAAAAAGGGTGTTTATCATACATATTATTGTATACAGACTGTATACAAATATTTTTTCGAGGCGATTAATTTCGAAATGGCGGCTGTGTAGCGTTTATCTCAAAACTGCATTTTTGGAGTCGACCGGAAACGTAACAGACGATTTTCAACCGATTCACTGGAAATGTTGAATGTATCTTGAAAAATACATTGTCTATGGACTTACGTAGGATTTTTTAAAAATCGCATTGTTTATTTGTTATTAACAATTATCTGACGCAAATTTTTGGAAAGTGAAAAATTTGCGTAAAAAATCGTCAGATAATTGTCAACAACAAATGAACTATGCAATATAAAAAAAATCCTACGTACTTCCATAAACAATGTATTTTTCAAGATATATTCAACATTTCAAGTCAATCGGTTGAAAATTGTCTGAGTTATGTTTCCGGCCAACTTAAAAAATGCAGTTTTGAGATAAACGCTGCACAGTCGCCATTTTGAAATTAATCGCTTGAAAAAAATTATTGTATACAGTCACTGATATGTATGATAACACCCCTTTTATAAGCTCGATTAATTTTGTGGTTTTTCTGAAAAAAAAAAAAAAAAAAAAAAAAAAAATCCCCACAAAGCCTTTTTTCGACCTCTAGAGTGGCCTAAGGCCTTAAGGGAGAATATCAGTGTGACAGGCTGAAAAATGAGGTATTTTTTGGGATTTTTTTTTTGAAAAAACGGCTCGATCAAATTATTTGAAATTTTGTGTATTAATTATTGAAGTAATGAAGCATACAAGGAAATTTTTATTTTTTATTTTAAGTACATTTTATTAAGCAGAGGAGCGGTCGCAAAATGGCGTCTCAAAAAAAGACTTCCCGACGGTTGACAGCATAAGTGCCACAGCAAGCACGTGAAATCAAAAATTCAAAAAGATTATTAAATTATAATAGTATAGCTATCGCAGCATCGGAGGAAATTTGAAAATTTTGATTAGAAAAAAATGGCGGCCATTTAAAAAAATCGAATTTTACACAAAAAGTTTGCAGTAAATTGTTAATAAAAAAAAGTAAACAATTTTTAAAAAACTCTACGATGCGACGAGAGCGATAAGTTTTCTGAAGAGAATCCTTTTTGAATGAAGTCGATTGGACAAATTTTGACAGAGTTATGCTGTCAACGAGGTCAACAAACATGGTTTCGAGAAAAACGCGTTTAAAGTATAGAAAGGCCCGTATAGAGCGCTCTGAGAGCGTTGACGCTTGGCGCCAATTTCGAATACTTCTAAGCCGAATATTGTTTTGAAAATCTGTAGGCACATTCTTAAAGGCCAAAACTCTCTATTTAAGCAAAAAAAATCGATTTTTTTATTTACACTGATATGCCCCCTTAATGGATAATCCTGGAACTGTCGATAGATCAGATCATGTCCTACTAGCTGGAATTTGAATTTAGTAAAAGTCCCACGGTTTTCCAGATTATGGGCTCTATGTTATTCTTGAAAAATAATCATCTGCTTTTGGTTTTTTGCATGCAATTTCTATAAATGATAAGAATCGACAATAACTAAACAACTTTTTTTAAGTAATTGGCACGATATGCGTAGTACGTTATTTTTATACCGCAGGCTATCACAGTTGTTCGAATTAGTTTGTATGAAAATTCTGCATTGAATCTTTTTTCATAAAGTTTCCTTATTATTTGAGGTCAAGAAGAAACCATTTCTAGATAAAACAAATAACCAAGAGTATTTTTCAAAAAACGGGATCAAAAAGAAGTTATCATTTATAGAAATGGCATGCGAAAAAACCAAAAGCGAATGATTAAAAAAAATAACATAAAAGCCCATATAAAAATAACAATAACATAATAACAAAATAACATAATAACAAAAGAAAAATTACATAAAAGCCCAAAAAATAACATAAAGCCCAAAATCGCGGAAACCTTGGAACTTTTACTAAACTGAAATTTCAGCATATGGTAGGACATGATCTGACCTACCGACAGTTGCAGGCTTATCCGTTATTTACAGGACACCCTGTATACAGCGTGATTCAAAACTATTCGTTTCCTTTCGCGAGCATACAGAATGTGTCGTTGCGAGCAAATCGCTTTTTCAAAAAATGGCGTGCGACAAAAACTGGCCGAGATATTCGCGTTTAAGGGATTAGGTTGCTGTGACGGCGCAAAAATCAGGGTAATTAAAAAAAATGAATTTTGAAGGAATGAGCAAGATGATTGAGAAATCGTTTGGATATTTATTTGTATGCACATTAACAAAGTTGTGTACCAAATTTCATTGAAAAATGTTCATAATGAAAGAAGTTATAAACAATCTCGTGAAGGACCTTTGAACGTGAGATACTCAACGGTGTTCTTCATTTTGGCCATTCGGTTGATCCGAACCAAAAAGAACGAGTTTTTTTAATTTAAATAGATAAAATTAGCTAAGACTACCAAGTTTCGATTTCGTTATCGTGTTTCAATCATAAAAAAAATGTTTGTATTTTATTTTCGATTTTTCGAGGAAAAATGCCATGATTGTTCATAACGAATGAAAAAAAGTGGTTACGAAAAACGTCTGTCAAGACCAAACTACTACTGCACTGAATAAGTGTGCAAAGTGTCCAAATTGCAAGTCAACCCGTTCATTAGGTGTCGAGAAATCGTGTACACTGTTTTAAAAATATAATTCCGAGAAAAACGCGTTCAAAGTTTGATTAGCAGTTCTATCGTTGTAATCATCAGTTTACCTTCAATCTGCCTTCAATCTTCATTCTTGCGCCAAATGTTGGACCGTCCTCTTCAATTTGAATTGCCCCAAGCATCCAACGATTGTTCATCATTGTCACAGTAGCCTTACCCCTAACCCCTTAAAGTTCACGTAAGCAGGAATGGCACAGTAGCTGCTCACGCGCGGATCGCGCCTGGCTTCGAATCCACCTTCAAACGAGTGAATTTGTTTTTCTTAAAATTTTTGTTCTTCGGTCACCTCCTTAGGAACATATTTAACCTAGGTTACCTTAGTCCAAAGTCTAAGGATTTCGAGTTATCATGATAAGTATGATTTTTGCAAAATTCCCCAAAATTAGGTAATAACTCGTTTACCTCTTATGTTGATGCTATTTTTTTCAAATACCATTTACATAAGGGGTATTTTTATTTATTCAACACCTTCTATTTAGTTAGTTGTGTGGATACAGATTGAATACACATTGAGTTAAGACGCTAATGAGTGTTTAGTTACCAAGTATTGTCTGTTTGAACATTATGAACGAGCTGGTACCTAAATTTGGGAAATTTTCCAAAAATCATACTTACCATGATAACTCGAAATCCTTCGACTTTGGACTAAGGTAGCCTAGGTTAGATATGTTCCGAACGAGGTGACATATCACCCCCTTCAGGCTTTGCATCGACCTTCCTAATACCCTGCATATATATATATGTGGTATATATCCTTCCTAATACCCTGCTTATATATATCCCTGTACATGTGGATATCTATATATCCCTGTGTACATACATACAGGGTGTCCCAAAACTGAATGCGTTCTCTGAAACGGGGGATTGGGGGTGAAATTCTGAGTCGATTGATATAAGCATGTGTGGGTCTCAGATCAACCGCTGAATTATTATTCATTTTTAAAGGCGGGCCAATCACTACACGCGCGTATCGCTCACCGACGTACGCCGGCTCATCGTGCGCGCCTGATTGGCCCGCATTAAAAAATGTATAATAATTCAGGGGTTGATCTGAGACCCACACATGCTTATATCAATCGACTCAGTATTTCATCCCCCCCCCCTATTTCAGGGAACGCATTCAGTTCTGGGACACCCTGTATATATACAGGGTGTCCCTCTTATCTCTGCTACCCGAAATAACTCGGTAATTATCGACATCACAAAAAAATGTTCCAGACAAAAGTTGTACGGTGTAAAGGGAACCATCAAATGCGACCAATTTTTTTTTTTAATTCTGTGGAGGCGCTGACGCCCAGTAAAGGTCATCTCCACTTTTTCAAATTGAATGGTATATTTTTTTCAACCATCTTGTGGAGCACCTCATGTCGCATAAAAAACATTAGAGGGTCAAAGTCGTTCAAGGTCATTCAGGGTCACCTATTAAAATGAAATACAAATCTAAATATCTCGGATCACTACCAAATAATTGGTAGTGATCCGAGATATTTAGATTTGTATTATCGATGCTGACCTTGAATGACCTTGAACGACTTTGACCCCCTAATGTGTGTTATGCGGCTTGAAGTGCTCCACAAAATGGTTAAAAAAATGTACCATTTCATTTAAAAAACTGGAGGTGACCTTCACTGTGAGTCAGCGCCTCTACCGGAATAAAACAATTACAACTGTTGCATGGAACATTTTTTGTGAGGTCAATAATTACCGAGTTACTTCGGGTGGCAGAGATATAAGAGGGACACCCTGTATATAATGTACATTTAAATGTCACCCTTAAATTATACATACTCTGTATTATTCATACCCTGCGTAATTATTCATAACCCTTCAATAGCTATTATACATGTATCAGAAGATTTGTCGAATATCATTATTTCCAATTTTCCTTCCCTACTGAACATCATTATTATAAATGACTGGCGTGCCATGTTAAATAATGAAAAAATGACAATGATATATATATATATATATATATATATATATATATATATATATATACATATATACACACAACAATACTTAATACGTAAGGCTGCAAAGTCTAGAAACTAAAGGGAGTGGGATCAATAATATCCGGCCTCGAAAATTCACCTAGACAACGAGGACGCGGCATCATAATGTACAATGCCTTATAACCTTGCTGACCGCGACTCAGTTTACACTTACAAGATTATACGAATATCCGGCTTACGAACGATACGCACGGCGTCGCCGCGATGCCAAAAGCAGTGGCGTTTGTGACAGTCGACGAGTTGGGTCTTTGGTCGTGCCGTAAATAATTTCTTTTTCATTAATTCAACTATTTTTCATATGAATTATTTATTTTATTCAAATTTGATACACTTTTTTATTTATTTCTTAATACAATTTATTTTGTATATTGATATTTAATAAATTTATTTACTTATCATTTATATGAATTGTTTATACTAAATTTTTAAAATTTATTTTTGCGATTTTTTATATAAGTTATATATACTATTCAAATTTTAGACCTTTATTTATAAAAAAAATTCTCGCATTCCCATTTCGTATCACAATAAATCGGTTGATGAATCAATTAGGTGGAAAATACGATCGCTCAATTAACTCGTTTTTATTTTCATAATTGCTCCGTCAATTCTCGTTAAACGTTGTTTTTCTTGTTTTTTCCCTCGACGGCTGCTCTCGCGTAGGATCTAAGAACGAAGGTGGGTCGTTTGAGCGTAATCGCATGTGAAATCTCCGAATAAAAAAAAACGCGTGAAAAACACATTCGCTAGACGAGAGAAAAACTTAAGCTATCGAGAACGGGCTGAATCGTATAGAGCAATCTCGAGACATAATTGTTGTTGTTGTCGTTGTTGTTATCGCTATTGTTATTTTTATTGTTATAAATATTCCGAGTCAACTAGTACCGCCAGAGTCGAGTACCTCTATAGCGTTAATAATTCCGTCACCATATAGCGCACCGAGAAAGACTTCTTTCGCTATATTCTATCCTTGTGACAATTTGGAAAATCAAGTAAAACGCGGCATTAAAAAGTGAACCAGGCTCGATAGAGCAAAAAAAAATGTGCAACAATATTAAGTTCAATTTTTTCCGCTTTCAAAATTTTAATTTACATTTTAAAAAATGTACAAATCTCATGTCTATAAAGCGCGGCAATATTAATGTTTTTCTTTATCGTCACTTTCAAGTCACTTTTAGATTTATTAATAAAGGTATAAAAAAGATTTTAACCTATAAAATGGTCTCGGTCATTTTTTATGAGATTAAAAAAGATGCTGATCTTGATTGGCCAAAATATTATTCTTATTGTTAAGTATTAAATTACTTATTATATCATTATTAATATACATTAATATTGTCGTTGTTGATCAATTTTGAGCTGAAAAAGGAAAGCACGAAACTAATATGTATCTTTTTTATATAATGTATTTTATTTTCCTGCTCAATGAATTTCCGTTCATTCTTGTAGTTGACTCAAATTTCATTTGATAAAACTAATATAAATGTTATAATCAATTTAAAATATATATATATATATATTCGAAAGAATTCGTGCCAAATTGACTCAAGTCCATGACATTAAGGGGAGGTACCTGAGTAAACGGCGAGAAAAACAGGTAAACTTCGGGAATTTTTATCTCAAAAACTAATGTTTCGATTGGGTCCGGTTTTTTTTATTGGAAAATATGTACATTGAGGTATGTTTAGGAATTTTTAAAAATAAATTCGTTGACTGGAAACGCGATTATCTCGAAACATAGTTTTCAACGTTGGTGCCAGATGTATCTCGAAAACGACTTGTCCGATTTGTCCAAATTTGGATACAACATTCTTCGATAGTTTTTCTCGTTCGCCACGTAGGGGTTTTTCATTTGATTGAACCATTGCTTTTTTATGCAATGTGTATGCAATCCAAAATCGTCGGAAATTGCGAACGAAAACCGAATGTTAAATTAAAAAGGTCGGAATTCCGTCAAAAAAGAAAATTTCAAAAAAAATCCTACGTAGCGAACGAGAAAAATTATCGAATAATATTGTTTCCTAATTTGGACAAAATCGGACAAGCCGTTTTCGAGATACATCTGGCAGCGACTTTAAAAGCTATGTTTCGAGATAATCGCGTTTGAATCGCTTCCAGTCAACGAATTTATTTTAAAAAATTCCCAAACATATCTTAATGTACGTATTTTCCAATAAAAAAAACCCAGATCCCATCGAAATCTTAGTTTTTGAGAAAAAAAGTCCCGAACTTTACCTGTTTTTCTCGCCATTTACTCAGGTAGCTCCCCTTAATTCTTCTCGGTGCATAAGTTAGTTCGTAGTGATTCGTTAAAAACCTACAAAAAATAAGACAGAAAATAGAGAAAAGCTATAAATATCCCCCCTCCCCCAAAAAAACTAGAGGAGAAATAATTAAATACATGTGCGTAGTGATTTTTGTTTGTCGAGCAGTACATTAGTGGTATTTTCGTTTGTACGACGGACTTTTCAGAAAAAGCACACCGTCGGTTTTAAGTGTCCGACCGGGTCAAGCTGTCGTCACGTGTGGAGATGCGCCATCGAGCAGATGCTGTTCTTCACGTGAGTACACACGAGCGAGAATCTTAGACATCTTTTCATCCCCTTCGTGTCTTCTTTTCTGTACAATTTTTTTCCCCTCCTATGCACCCTATACCCTGCACCTTTGGTATTTTACATTGAAGCTTCTTTAGATAAAACGTTCTTTTTTCTCGCACCTTTGATATTTCGTATTCAAGCTTTTTTAGATGACGCACCCCCGTCGTGTTTTCATTGCGCGATGACAATAACGCGAATGAGTTTGAGAACGAGTTATCCGGGTGGAAAATTATCGGACGAGAGAGCGGGGGAGGAGGTTACGGATTTTCCGATACTCCGACGCTGCATTTGAGCACCGCGACGACCGAGAGAGAGAGAGAGAGGCCATAACGAGTGATTAATTGGAACAGATACGCCGCGCGATACGATACGAGAGTGGGAGACGTAGTCGAGCCATTTCTCTTCTTGGCCCTTCAACCCTTCGGTCCCTCATAATTAAGGTTTTAGGCCACAGTAACGGGTATAAAATCATGAGCTAATTTAACCATTTTTTTCGTATGAAAAAGTGATTCACTCATAAAATTAATTACACATCTATTTAGTATGAATATCAAGCTGTTAGAAAATATATATTTTTTTTCAATGTACAAAATGGCCGACTACTCGAAACTTCTCGAAACAGCTTTTTTCCAATTGGCGTGACAAATAACTTCAACAATTTTCACTCGATTTACTTTAAATTTAGAAGTTATGTTCCTAATTGCATTTTGCAGAGAAGTACGCACGGAATTTCTGATTAATCGAAAACTTTTGATTTTATGAGCAGTTTATGAGCAGTTACAACGAAATTTTTCACTGAAAATTCATTTCTTATGTTCAAATACCTACAACTTTTGAATAAAACAATATTCTTCAAATTCCGTACGTACTTCTCTAGGTATTCTAATTTAAATTGACGAGAATTTTTGTTTTTTGTTCTAGGTAAAAAATTGTGGATGGTAAATGTCACGCCGCGAAGCGCCTAAAAAAAAGATGACAAAAGAAAATATTAATAATCGGACATTTTGTACATCGAAAAAATATATATATTTTCTAACAGCTTGATATTCATACTAAATAGATGTGTAATTAATTTGTAGAGTGAATCACTTTATCATACGAAAAAAAATTGTTAAATTTGCACATGATTTTATACTCGTTACCTAAGGCCTTAACCACCGGATCCGTATTTCATTTTTTCAAGCCCGTGCGTTCTAAATTCGGTTTTCCGATTCGGGTGAAAGCCTTCAAACCCTAGGAAGGTAAAACAAAAATTCGAGCCTTTTTTTCCAAAATCGTCAAATTTCAGTAATTTCAGTTTTTTTACAATTTGTTATCAATGTATTTTTATCCCGAGATGGAGAGAAAATTTACCTGTTGAGAAAACGGCAAGCTGGATGTTGAGAAATCGGAGAGAGCGAGAGAGAGAGAGAGAGAGAGAGAGAGGGAGGGAGAGAGTGACAAAGGCAAAGCACGAAACCCCAGCGTGGGGATTGTTAAGCCGAGCCGAGAGTGAGCGTACATAGGAGGGTATATATTCGCGCGTTTGGCTGTCATCCAAACAATAAAGTCGCCGGGGTTGCACTTCGAGAGGCGGAAGTGGAGGTGTGCAATGAAAAAAACTATAAACAAAAATTCTCCGTCTCTTTCTTTCTCCTTTGACAATTCTCTCGTATAAACTGGTATGAAAGGCGAAGGTGCGAAAGAGAGAAAGTAGCGTCGCGAGAGCGATGAGCCATATCAGAAAGGCAAAAAATATAAGCACATTAATCTTTCTTCAACCCCCTCGTGCCAATCTACTGACGTTCTGGTTATATATATAGGGTGTCTTCAAGTGACCTGACATTTTAATTTATTAATAAGCCGTATTATTTATTTGAAAAGCCCGAATATTTTATTTTTAATATAAGGTACAAACATGGAGGTTATGTGTGGAACACAATATCCAATAAACGACTGCCTCGTTCCTGTTTGCAAACGTTCGCTCTTTTGACGAAATTTTCAATAACATTTTGGCACAATTGCGGACTAATTTCATTAATGACGCGTCCAATTGCTTCCGTGAGCTCTGGAATGGTCTGTGGATTATTGACATACACTTTTCCTTGCAGAAAGCCCCGAAGTAAGAAGTCCAATGACGTCAAACCGCACGATCTTGGTGGTCAATTCACATCGCCGCGCGCCAGATAACACGACCGTGAAACGTCGTCTGCAATAGGGAACCTTACTGCCAATTTCTCCCGCTAGAGGGAACATTGCATTATAACGTAAACAGAACATGACGTTTAGTGAGATTCTCTTTGGTTTTGCCCTTGTTTCTACGACTACTGTTAAATTTTCTTTAATTAATCCGTTTGTCGTGAATAAATTGTGAAGAATTTGTGCAATTGAATGCAGACACAAAGGCGTTCATTCATTTCCTAAAAACGAAAAACTTCGCAACGGGAAATTGTTATACGCAAGCACTTTACAGTCACAAAACATTCAAGGCTATATTCTGATCGTTTTAGATCTGCAGACTATAGAAATGAAGGATTTGTTACAGCTCAATGCATAAACATAATATTTTTGACGCTATTTACTTCTAAAAGTATATTATAAAGTAGTTAATCATCATAACCTAAAAATTTATATTTGAAATATTTGCATTTTTTTAACCTTCTGGTATTATTTTATTGCATAATACTTATTTAGCTCATTTTCATTCTTTACGGAGATGAAACGGAGCCGGAAAATATTGAAAAAAGGGGTTATACCTTCCCCGTTTGTTTGGAGCAGAAAAGAAACTTTAAAGAATGAACAGAGAAGGAAAAGAGTAGCAGCCGATTTTTCAATGCCGGTGTTGTCCCGTATCCGTAATTATTGTCCATTGTTTCCATTTATATAAATTTACTACAAGACATCGTGAAAATGTACCGCGCGCGTTGACAGCTTCTTTTGTTTACGTTATGTTTACGTGGCGCCAGCTACGCTGAGTTTTGCGTAAGGTTCTCTATAACTGCATTGTTTCGCCCGCAGTGTGGTAGGTTGCGCCATCTTGTTGAAAGAATACGTCTTCCAAGTCCATGCCGTTTATGCCATTTATCGGACCATGTGTTCCACACATAACCTCCATGTTTGTACCTTATATTAAAATAAAAATATTCGTACTTTTCAAATGAATAAGACGTTTTATTAATAAATAAAAATATAAGGTAATTGTGAGACACCCTTTATATATATATATATATATATATATATATATATATATATATATATATATATATATAAATGTGTATATATATATATATATATATATATATATATATATATATATATATATATATATATATATATATATATATATATATATATATATATATATATATATATATATATATATATATATATATATATACACACTTCGCACAAAAATTTAGGGAGCAAGAAAAAAATCCAAATTTTTGGGGGATTTTCAACAGGCTGTAACTCATACAAAAATGGTCGTACAGCAAAAAGAAAAAAAGCAAATTGTAGCTCTAAGTGTCTAGTTTTCGGATCTGAGTTTGAAAATTTTTTTTTGAAAATATTTTTCGAGTAATCATAAGAAAACCACCGAAAAAAAAATGTTCGAAATTTTTTTGGTTCTTTTTTTTAATCTACGGACGTGCAAAAAAATTTTTCGACTTAACCTCTATATGGACCGGATAGCTTGTTTATTCAGCTTTAATTTGGTTTTTTAAAAATCTCGATACGAGCATTTCTCGCTGAGATATCGGTATTTGAATGGAAAAAGATCATTTTGTCTTTGATTACCAATATCTCAGCAACCAATGATCGCACAGAAATTTTGAGGTTGGTTTCAAAAACTTGAATAAATTCTCTACAAGGATTGGCAATTGAATTTTGAAAATTTTTTTTTTTCAATCATTACATGAATTTGAAAAAGCGACCAAAAAAGGGCTTTTGGTGGTTTTTTGGAAAATCAAGCGCCCAATCAAAAATATTGCGGAAACCACTAATGTTAAGTGTGCCTTTTACTGTTCAATATACCCACAAAAACCCTACGAAGTTTCAATTTAATCCAGCCAACCGTTTTTTTTCCCACTTGATCGAATTTTTGAAAAAATTAAAGGAGCAAGAATTTCGCTCTGAAAATGTCATAATTTTTATCAAAAATGAAAAAAAAAAAAAAATTTCATTTTTCTCTCAATTCTGTATTAGTGACTTGGAAAATTTAAGAAAAAAAAGAAAATCGAAAATTTTTGAAAAAAAGAATTCCAAAATTTTCGAAAGAAATTTTTTTTATTTTTTTTTATTTTTTTTTTCAATTGGCCCTAAATTAAAGAAATGTAGCGACTCACTTTCTCACCGATTTTCCTCTTCCGAACTTTAATTTTCCTAGTCACAAATTAATTGAATAAATTAAAAGTTGATACCCCCAAGGCAAGTCGAATATTCGTTCTACGAATATTGGGACAATAATTTTTTTGTGCGAATTTAAACAGTGTCTAAAAAAAAAACAGTTTTTCTTAAAACTAACCTGCTTTCTTGGTAATCGAGCCAGTCAACAGTTTTTCTCAAAACTACCGTATTTTTTAATTTTTAGAAAAGCAAATTAACTGAGTTTTTGCAAGCTTTAGTTTTATTTTTATTTTTTTTCATAATGCCTAGGCGGCATTTATCCGCGCCACAAGTCGCTCAGATAGTGACTCTAGTGCAACAAATCCTCGTGATCCTTACAAAACTAAAGCTTGCAAAAACTCAGTTAATTTGCTTTTCTAAAAATAAAAAAATACGGTAGTTTTGAGAAAAACTGTTGATTGGCTCGATTACCAAGAAAGCAGGTTAGTTTTAAGAAAAACTGTTTTTTTTTAGACACTGTTTAAATTCGCACAAAAAAATTATTGTCCCAATACTCGTAGAACGAATATTCGACTTGCCTTGGGGGTATCAACTTTTAATTTATTCAATTAATTTGTGACTAGGAAAATTAAAGTGCGGAAGAGGAAAGTCGGTGAGAAAGTGAGTCGCTACATTTCTTTAATTTAGGGCCAATTGAAAAAAAAAATAAAAAAAATTTCTTTCGAAAATTTTGGAATTCTTTTTTTAAAAAATTTTCGATTTTCTTTTTTTTCTTAAATTTTCCAAGTCACTAATACAGAATTGAGAGAAAAATGAAATTTTTTTTTTTTTTTTTCATTTTTGATAAAAATTATGACATTTTCAGAGCGAAATTCTTGCTCCTTTAATTTTTTCAAAAATTCGATCAAGTGGGAAAAAAAAACGGTTGGCTGGATTAAATTGAAACTTCGTAGAGTTTTTGTGGGTATATTGAACAGTAAAAGGCACACTTAACATTAGTGGTTTCCGCAATATTTTTGATTGGGCGCTTGATTTTCCAAAAAACCACAAAAAGCCCTTTTTTGGTCGCTTTTTCAAATTCATGTAATGATTGAAAAAAAAAAAAAAATTCAAAATTCAATTGCCAATCCTTGTAGAGGATTTATTCAAGTTTTTGAAACCAACCTCAAAATTTCTGTGCGATCATTGGTTGCTGAGATATTGGTAATCAAAGACAAAATGATCTTTTTCCATTCAAACACCGATATCTCAGCGAGAAATGCTCGTATCGAGATTTTTAAAAAACCAAATTAAAGCTGAATAAACAAGCTATCCGGTCCATATAGAGGTTAAGTCGAAAAAAAAATTTCCACGTCCGTAGATTAAAAAAAAAAACCAAAAAAATTTCGAACATTTTTTTTTCGGTGATTTTCTTATGATTACTCGAAAAATATTTAAAAAAAAAAATTTTCAAACTCAGATCCGAAAACTAGACACTTAGAGCTACAATTTGCTTTTTTTTTTTTGCTGTACGACCATTTTTGTGTGAGTTACAGCCTGTTGAAAATCCCCCAAAAATTTGGATTTTTTTCTTGCTCCCTAAATTGTTGTGCTAAGTGTATATATATATATAAAGGGTGTCTCAAAGTTGCCTTACATTTTTATGTATTAATGAAACGTCTTATTTATTTTAAAAGTACGAATATTTTTATTTAAGACCTATCTATATAAATATATACACGGTGGCCTGAAAAGTGACGTTCAACAGAAACATCTCTAGGAAAGGTTCAAAATTAATACAGGGCAGGTCGAAAGTACACGTGGCACCTCTACCGTTATAAACCCAAAGCTTTTGTGGGTCATTTTGCGTTTAAATATAAGACATAACAAAATGGATGTAAGCAAATTTGATTTTTCATCCATATCCGGCCAAACGTTTCGTAAAAGCGTAGAAGAACGTGGCAAGCAATTGTGCATGGCTGACTATATCACCGATGTCGAGGAGACAAAAGATAAAGTGCAAAAAAGTTAACATAACCTCTAGAGTTGTGGCGCAAACAAAAATAAATTGAAAAGATACAAAGTTTCGTGGTCAGTTCGTATCATTTTTTTTTATTATCAGGATAAAATTAGATGTATAAAGCTTACAGTGAGAACTTTCGAATATATTATTCAGCTGGATGACAATAGAAATATTATTGATGCGTGGTGTCGATGTGTTGCAAGATTGAGTAAAAGCTAAAAACATGTCAGTGCCGCAGTTTGTTACAGTTTATTTCAAGTATACCCTCTCCGGGTGTTTACATAATTGACCCCCTCCGCCATGTTCATTCGTCTTTACATACGTTCTCTTATATTTACTTATATTGTATTCCTTATTCTATTTCTGTTCACAGCTCTCTTTGTCTCTTTTCCCTTTCATCATTTGTTATTTTCCTAATCAACCTTTCAAATTCTTTAACATAAGTACACAGTTGTGTCGTCGGCTTCTTTTTTAATTCCGCCTCTATTTTCTCCTCTATCCGTTCTCCCTCCTCGTCTCCCAACCACCGGTCTAGGCCTTCTACGATTTCTTTTTTGATTTTTTCTCTGATTTTAGGACACGTGCAAATGTGTCCTAAGTTTTCCTCCTCCTTTTCGCACGCCCTGCATCTATTATCGTTGTATCCCTTCTTACCATCTTTTCCCACGTTTCCGCATCTTAACCTCGCCCATGTTTCCTTCATATCCATTGATATGTTTCTTTCTTCCCAGTATTTTTCCGCTTCTATTGTGTGTTTCCTTTTTTTGTACTGTTTACGTTGTTGTTGATTTTTCGATCTAAATCCAGTCCTGCTGAATTTCCTGGTCTATTTTTGTTTTCTTTCCCCTTTCGAATATTCTTTTCATTTCTCTTACGTCGTTATTTGCGATGGCTTTTCACAGCCCTCCTTCTCCCACTTCTTCCAATGCTTCCTTAACCTCCTTTCCCCATTTCGTTGGTTTCCCATTTAGTATTCCTCTCGCTTCCTCTTTTAGACATTTTTTCGGCCATCTTTCGTCTCCCATCTTCATAATTTCTAATAAATAGTTTGCCGCTCTTTTCCACATTTCCACCGTTATGCTCCTGCACCCCGCTTCCATCCGCCAAATATAACCCGGCGTGTTCCTATTGAGGCCCATTGCCATTTTAGCATACCCCGCTTGTAGCCTCTCAACTACCTCCCGTCTCTTCCACCCCCAAAATTCGCTTCCGTATAGCATCCCACTTTTAACTATGGCCTCCATTAGATACATTCTCTTCTTCGGACTGTTTATCCCTGCCCTTTTAAAGGTTCCCCATGTCGCGTTTGTTGCTCCTCTTATTTTTCCTGTTATGATTTTTGCAGTTTGTTACATTAATTCCTCCGCAAGCTCGAAATCCGAAAAAATAAGCACTATATATTCGGCTACTTGCTGATGGTTGCCAACTTTCGTCGAGCACGCTAAAAGAATTTTATATAAGTTGAATTTTTAAATGGACAATCCTGTCATTAAAGGATATAAATTCAAATGAAATAGGCCAAAAGATGATATTGTTGAGATATTAAATTGTTTTGCAAATCACTTCCGCTTACGTATTTTTGTTTATTTGGCTACCCTCTATTGACGTTTTTTCTGCTTTCAAGAAGCATGAGGGTTCTCCGACGAAAAAGAATAAAGTTTTATTTTTGTTTCATCAGCCCCAGCCTTTTTTGCATTATTTTTGCATCCTTTGATGCAACATGTTATTTTCGACTTGCTCATCTGCCAATGAATAAGTATAACCCAAATGCTGAAAATTAATTAAAAATATTCTTAATTCTATAATCTTCATTCATGGTTATTACTTTTCTGAAAGATATTTAAATAACTCCAAATAATTTCTCATAAACGTTCGTTGAATCGCTGTACAACAATACCATTCAACTTAATGGGAAATTAAAAATTACAGCGAGATTATAACTGAGTTCGTTTATTATTGGAAAATAACACGCACTTTCAATACTTCGATTACTTCATAACACCGACGAAAGCTTTTAATTTCGACCACTAGGGGCGCGGCAGTCGAGTTGCAGGTTCCCTCTTCTGCGTTCAACGAGAGTACGGCAGAGCGCCGTGCAGCTTTGCGGTGCCTGTGAAGGGGGTGGGGGTAGTAGGGGCTTGCTGCTCAGTACCGTATTGGGTCCTGCACCAACGTGGCTACGTGGTGAGGGTAAAGAGTAGGCGTACCGGACGAATTTACGTTCGGAAGCGTGCCGTTCTCTCGTTGAACGCAGTATAGGTATTGATACGCCTCGTTCTACCCCACCACAGATATTTTTTATTTTTTAAGAAACAAAGCGATTTAGAATTTTGTTTCGTCTTTCTCGGTAGCATGGGTTTTAATTTATTTTTCTCTTTTGGGTGTCTACTCCTGGAAGTTTTTTAAACTAATTGGAAGTCATTGAGATTAGTGTAAGTATTTTTTTTTATCATCTGAAATTTCGTGACGGATCCTCTCGAACCTATTTTGTAAACTTTCCATCATAATGTTAGGGTCCTACGTTAGTGTCAGTTGGTCTTTTATTTATTGCTTAACGGAGCATTTCAAAACGATAACACGAGTGTAAAAGAATCACGAGGTTGGTACACATAGCCAAAAGAGAAAAATTGAAAAATGCTTTCTTTCTCGAAAAGTTGAAAATATCGTAGAACATGGATAGGAGTGATTCGGGTAGATATCGATACGAGGCATCTAGATTTTCCTTTTGGACGTTACTTTTCGGGCCACCTTGTACACATTCGTATAAAGAGTATCCAGCAACGGAAACTAGACGAACGGACAACTTTTCACGGTCCATTATTCAACGTCAAGTGCAGCGTCTACTAATTGTAAGCGAGACCGGAAGAGATCGGACCGAGATCGGAAGAGAAATTGTTAACAATTCCTCTATAAATTATAAAAAAGTGCCTCTATATTATAAGATACTCTTGGGAACAATGCCATTGCTCGTAAATCAATAATAACAGTCATAACCATAGTAATAATAATAATAATAACAATAAAAATGAGAAAAATAGACATAGTTAATAACATATTGCCAAGTATTTGTATTATCATTGATATTGTTGATTATAGTAAGTAATTTTATTTCAGGTATACCCTTTCAGGGTGTTTACACAGTCATCCCCCCGCTACATATTCATTCCCTTTTACATGGTACTCTTAAATCTACTTATATTCTATTGCTATTTATGTTTCTCGTTCTATTTCTATTTGTTTAATTTCATTCTCTCAAATTGCTTTATATACATACATAGTGGTGTTACCGGCTCCTTATTCAATGTCATTTCCATCTTCCTATTCATCTCTTCCCTTTCCCGATCGCCAATCCACTTTTTGAGGTCATCCACTATTTCTTTTTAAATTTTTTCTTTAATTTTCTCGCACTTACATATGTAGACCACGTTTTCTGCTTCCTTTCCGCAGCTCCTACGCATATCGTCGCTATAGCCCTTGTTGCCTTCTTTCCCCACATTCCCACATCTCAGTCTCACCCAGGTTTCTTTCATTCCTGCTGTTATACTTCCATCTTCCCAGTACCTTTCTGTTTCTAGTGTTTGTTTCCGATTTTTGTATTGTGCACAATATGTAGATTTTTCAATTCGGTTCCAGTCTTGCTGGATTTCCTGGTCCACTTTTGTTTTCTTCCCCCTTTCTATTATATTCTTTATTTCTCTTACATCATTGTTCACATTAGCCTTCCACATGCCTCCTTCTCCCACTTCCTTCATCGCTTCTTGGACCTCCCTTCCCCATTTCGTTGGGTTTCCATTTAAAACTCCTCTCGCTTCCTCTTTGAGACACTTTTTTGGCCATCTTTCCTCTCCCATTTTCATCATTTCAATTAAATAATTAGCCGCTCTCTTCCACGTTTCCGTTGTAACGCTTCTTCGTCCGGATTCCATCCGCCAGATATAATTTGGCGTGTTCTTATTTATGCCCATTGTCATTTCAACATATCCTCCTTGTAGTCTCTCTACTACCTCCCGTCTCTTTCACGCCCACACCTCGCTTCCGTATAACAACCCACTTTTGACTATAGCGTCCATCAAATACATTCTCCTCTTTAAACTATTTATCCCGGCTCTTTTGAATGTACCCCAGGTCGCGTTGGCAGCTCTCCTTATTTTTCCTGTTAAATTGATCAGATGTTTTTCGAAAGTATTGCCGGTCGAGAAAACTACACCCAGATACTTGTATTCTTTTACAATCTCTAATTTCTCGTTTCCATACTTCCATTTCTGATTTTCCTTATTTCTGCCCCCTCTTTTGAATCGTATTATTTTGGTCTTTTGAATGTTGACTGTTAATCTATTTCTCTCTACGTACTTTTCTAATGATCCCAGCATAGACCCGAGCCCTTCTTCCTCGTCAGCCACTAACACAATATCATCTGCGAATTTCAGCGGAAATATTTTCACCCCCCTATGACCGTACCTCCTTCATTCTTTGCCTCCTATATCAAGTCCATATCTTCGATGAAAAGACTAAAAAGCGATGGGCTCAGCGGACACTCTTGCCACACCCCTTTTATTGGCTCGAAACGCTCCGTGACCCCCTGTAATTATTTCGTTTATACTTTTTTCGTATATCTTCTCAATCATCGTTAACAGTCTTCCTTTTATCCCTAGCTCCTTGACTTTCTTGATAAGCAAGTCTCTATCTACCGTGTCGAATGCCGCTTTAAAATCAACAAACGCTGCAAATAACTTCCCCCCTTTATTCTTGAGCTGGTTGTTTATTACCGCATTCAAGACGAACACATGGTCCCTCGTCCCTCTCCCACTCCTAAAGCCTGCCTGGCTCTCCTTCAGCACCTCCTTTCCTTCCAGCCAGCATCTAAGTCTCCCCGTTATTATATTGGCTAACAATTTGTATCCCATGTTCGAAAGTGTGATTCCCCTATAGTTCTTTGCGCAGTTGGCGTCTCCTGTTTTGTATATCGGAAAGATTCTTCCTACTTCCCATCCGCTTGCTAAATCCCCCCTATCCCAAAACTCATTCAAAATATCTTTTATTTCCCTGTATCCTTCCTCTGTCATAGCTTTTAGAAATTCTATTGATACTCCATCTTCCCCGGCGGATTATCCATTTTTCATACCTTTGAATGCTTTCTCTATTTCCTTCAAGTCAATTTCTCTGTTTGCTTTTGTTGTCCCGATGTCCTCCTCCTGCTCTTCTTCCCTTCCCCTTTGTTCCTCCGCCCTCTCCCTATCGTCCCTGCCTTTTCCTCCTAACGATTCGCAAAAGTGATTCCTCCAGTCTTCCTTGCTAATGTGTGTTCCTACATTCGCTCTTTTTGGGCTAAAGGGTTTGATCGCTTTCCAGAGGTCCCCCACATTCCTACAGCTTTCCACCACTTTCCACTTTTCTTCTAGGCTCCGTCTCTGTATTATTTTCTTTATTCTTTTTAGCTCCTTCCTTGCTTCCTTTAAATTCTCCTTCAGATTTTATTTTTCGTTTTCGGTTTTTTCCCCTTAGGTATTTTTTGAGCCATGTCCATACTATTTTTCTTTGTTCTTTTATTTTTACCGGAATTTTTGTTGGCCTTTGTTTATTCCCACCCATCCTCACGGTCATCCCCACTTCTTCTGCCGTTATTTCAATGATTCTCCTTAATCTCTGCCACCTTTGCCCCCCTCCCTGTACCGGGTCTGTTTTCATCCAGTTTTCCCTGAATTTCTCCTCGTAATCTGTCGTTAACTCTTCTTTCCACCTGAGAATTTTTACTTCGTCTCTGTCCCCCCCCCCCCTTCCTTTTCCATTATCTCGCTCTTTCTTTGTTGTGATTCCATACTGACTATTAATGGTAGATGGTCTGATTCAACTCTGGTTTCTATTTTCATTTCCGCGATTACATAGTCTTTAGCTTCGTTGACAATCAGGTAGTCTATTACCGAACCCTCTTTTTCTTTTTCTCCGACATATGTATGCTGTTCTCCCAGTCCCCTTTGCATCTTTCGTTTAATATTACTAATCCGTTATTATAGCAAAAGTTCAGAAGTTTTCGTCCCTCCGCATTTTTTGTTTTATCTTTAGATTTTCTTACCCCTTCTTCGTCTTCTCTGTCGCGCAAATCCCCCCCCCCTCTTCCCCCGTTCTGGTATTCCAGTCGCCAATTACAATTACATTTTCACTCTCCTCCTCTATTTTTCCACCACTTCTGTTAGTTCGCGAGCTAGTTTCCCGATGCCGCAATTATTATAAATTGTTACGATTGATATTTTCTCCCCCTCTTTCCCTAATTTTAACCCTTCTATTACTAGACCTTTTTTCCACCTTGTAATCGTCACTTTTTGTGCAAGATCTTCTTCTATCCCCGCTAGGTGTCCCTCCATCGCCCTTCCTTTTTTGTTTATTCTTGTCGCCGGTTTCGTGTACCATTTAAACTTTTTGTCTAGAGCGCTTATAATTGTATTTTCGTTCTTTTCCTCTATCCAAGTTTCCGGTAACGCTATGATATCGTGCTTCCCCAGAAATTCCCACGATTCGTTGATTTTTCTCGCCCCCGCAATATTCCACGATATCAGTTTAATCGTTCTCATCATACCTTGCCTTTCTCCTGTTTTCGCGAAACCCCCGAAACCCCATCCCCCCTCCCTTCCTCCTACGCCGTCAAATCTTCTGTGGTCCTCTTCCCAGTCTCCTTCCAGCTCGTTCCACCGGCACCATTTCCCGTTGATTCTCATTTTCTAGTGTCCGGTTCGTATTTCGTTCCCTCCTCTTTTCCTTTCCTCCGCCGTTGACTCAATCCAACGTTGTAATTCTCTCTCCCTGAAGGTCCAATCGTCCGAGATGCGTAACTCTCCGCCACCTCTTCTGTATTTGTTGTTTTATGCTTTCCGCCTCGTTTCTGACACCTTCTAAGGTCACTATCAGACCTTTTTCTGTCCATATCCAGTCCTTGATGGTCAGTCTTACCCCTGTTTGACGATGGATCCTTCTTCCGATTTCATACCCCGAGAGTCTACTCGTGCGTCTTATTCCTCGAATGATAATATTCGCTCTTCTTCTTCTTCTTTCCTCTTTTTCTCTCTCCCATTCATCCTTACGCAGTCTGCCGGGTGTTTCAGATGTTCGCCGTATATGATGTCTTCGGGCCTCCACAGCTTCTTCCCTCCTTCTCCAGTTGTCTACTCTCTCCGTGGCAAGACGCGTCAACTCTGTCGCTAATCATACTCAAATTGCCCGTAACGCCTTTTTCATTGTTGCCACCGTTTTGATTCTTGTCCGTCTCCCCCCTCACATTTCCGTTTTTATCCGCCTCCCTATTTCCTTGCGTTTTTTAATTTTTTCTTTCCTGCTCATTCATACTTTTGTTTAATTTTTCCAACATTAATTTATTTTGCAATGTCTCAATTTTGCCTTCCAGTGCATTTATCCTTAGATCTCTGTTCATGCACTGCACCTCCCACTTTGCCTGATCTGCCCACAACTTGGCCTGCATTATTGCCAGTTCCTCCTCTAGTTTCTCTTTCTGTTTCTCATTTTCTTCTACCACTTCTTTCACTGCTTTCACCACAGTCTTGAGTTCTTTCTGTAGCATCTCTTTCCACGTAGTCTCCAACTCTTTCTTCCATCGCTGTATCGTCAACTCCACTCTCTGTTCCGTGTCCTGACGCTCCCCCCTCTGTCGTTGCGTTCACGGCTTTCCGAGATCTTCCTCCTCTGCTCTTCCTTCTTCATCACCCGCGAACTCTTGAGCCGTCGTTTTCTCCCCTTCTCTCTCGCCCTCCGTCCCGTCTTCCTTCACTTCTGCGACGTCCATCTCGGGCCCGTTCGGCGCGTCCTCCGTCTTCCTCTCCGCCTCTCCAATTCCTTGCCGGTGTTTGTTTTCTTCCATTCGCTCTCTCATTTCGTTTTCCGCCGATCTCATTACTTTGCTTTTTAAAAGAAAGGCCTCATTTTCATTTATCTCCTCCAGCTCGCCATCGGGATCATCTTCTCCGTGTTCATCCTCCTTGTCCGTCCAGTTCGATGTTAGAAATTTGTCCAGGCTGCCGATTGGTGCCTTCCCTTTTCCTTTCTTGTTGAGCGCGCCGGGTGGTCGTCCTCTCTTCCTTTTACCGACTGTTGATTCCAGTTCCGTCGCATCTTCCTTCTCCTGCCGCGACTCCTTGCTGGCGCTCGCACCGTTCTTCTCCACATCTTCTATCTCACTCATGTCGCCGCTTCCACCTAACCTCCCTTGTTGGCTCGATCACTTTCGCGTTTCTTTTATGGTTCTTATCACCCCCTACACTTAATTCCTATTATCTCCACGCAATCACCACACCTCACTCTTCCTTTCCCTGTAGTTTCTTTACCACTTCGGCTTGATAACTTCCGGCTTTGTCTAAAAAATCACGGACTACACCGAGCACGCGTCCACCTTCTATCGTTGCCAATATGGCCTCCGATATTGTTGATTATATTATTTTGCGTAATAGTAAAAACGACAATAATAATAATAATGAAAATTACATAATTATTCGTCGAAATTAGACTTATCATTATCATTATTATTATGAATAAAAATAATAGTTATTGAGGAACTATTCTACCATCGTCAATTTTCAAAACAAAAATAATGTTGGAATTATATACACTACCGGCGAAAAGTTTGCGGACAAACATTCAAAAAAGTTTCGGAACGATTTTGTATGCTATTTCGCCGATAGTTGACATAAATGAATTTAATAAACGGCATTTTGAAGGAGAGAAATTCACGTTCATTCCTTTTTGTTGAAATTTTTTAACATTTTTTTACGACTAGTACTCTTTTTCGAAAACGACAATTTTTCGCCTTTTTTTGTGTCTTTTCTGGTGGAACCCATTTACACACAACATTCTTTTAATGCATTTCTTTGACCGAAATCATAAAGGAGGAAGCTGAAGCTTCAATTTTGTTTTTTTTAAAGCTTCTTATGATTTTTAACCAAAGATATGTTGATTTTTTAAAAAGAGATAATTTGAAAAATAACGCGTAACGCGAAAACCACAAGGATTCAAGGAAAACCTCAAGATAGGAAAAAAGTTGAATCGGTTTTCGGTGAGATCGCGAGAATTTTTTCAGTTTTTTTTTTCGAATTTTTTTTTCACACATTTTCGGTGAAAAAAATCGGATGATTTAATTACCGTAACTCGAGAACTAAAGGGTTTGTGGTAAAATTTCAAGAGAGGAAAAAATTGTATTTTCCTATTTTCAACACAATAGAATCGGTTGAAATCAATCGATTGACTTGACAGAAAAATATACAATTTTAACGGGGAATAAAATGTCGAAAAAAATCTGAAATAATTATCTTGCGATGAAAATAGAAAAATACAATTTTTTCCTCTCTGGAAATCTTATCTCAAACCCCTTAGTTCACGAGTTACGGTAATTAAATCATCCGATTTTTTTTACCGAAAATATATTTTAAAAAATTTCGAAAAAAAATCTGAAAAAATTCTCGCGATCTCACTGAAAACCAATTCAACTTTTTACTATCTTGAGGTTTTCCTTGAATCCTTGTCGTTTTCACGTTACACGTTATTTTTCAAATTGCCTCTTTAAAAAAAAAATATTTTTTTTTTTAATCATACGAAGCTTAAAAAAACAAAATTAAAGCTTAAGCTTCCCCGTTTATGATTCCGGTCAAAGAAATGCATAAAAAATTGTTTGTCTGTAAACGGGGTCCACCAGAAAAGGAACAAAAAAAGGCGAAAAATGGTCGTTTTCGAAAAAGGGTACTCGTCGTAAAAAAAATAGTAAAATTTTTTCAAGAAAACGGAATGAAGGTGAATTCCTCCCCTTCAAAATGCCGCTTATTAAACTCATTTACGTCAACTATCGGCGAAATGGCATAAAAAATCGTTCTAAAACTTTTTTGAATTTTTGTCCGGAAACTTTTCGCCGATAGTGTATGTATATATAATTTCAAAATGATTGTTATTATGATTATTATTATTATTTTTATTTTGGAATTATATATATAATTCCAAAGTTATTTTTATTTTGAAAATTGACAATGGTAGAAAAGTTCCTCAATAACTATTATTTTTATCCATAATAATAATGATAATAATAAGTCTCATTTCGACGAATAATTATGTAATTTTGATGATTATTTTTATTATTGTCGTTCTTACTATTATGCAAAATAATATAATCAACAATATCAATGACAATACAAATAATTGACAATATGTTATTAACTATATATATTTCTCTGGCTGTTATTGTTATTATTATTACTATGATTACTATGGTTATGACTGTTATTATTCATTTACAAGCAATATATATATATAGTTGACGAATGTGTATAATTGTAAAAAAAAAATTAGGTACATAATGCCACGTATCCAAAAATGGGCCAAAAAATAGAATAAATGTAAAAGAATTTACATTTTACCAAAACTACGACTCACAATCGACTATC
Organism: Ophion obscuratus; assembly: GCA_964007375.1. NCBI lineage: Eukaryota > Metazoa > Arthropoda > Insecta > Hymenoptera > Ichneumonidae > Ophion > Ophion obscuratus. Next base: position 33,785,426 of record OZ023315.1, read on the forward strand.
GACAAAATCGTAAATATCTCCGCTACCAATGTTCGAGCAGACAAATTATCGGTGTGTCCTTTCTCGTTGTCGTTCCCAGACTGCCGAGAGCCTCGGACGCACCGGTCGTGAGCGGTGGCTCGATATTCTCCTGGGGCACGAAGTTTAAGTACACGGGACGCACCGAGAAGGAGGTGCTCGAGGAATCGGCGCCCCTGAGGAAAGACGAGCCCCCGATACAACGCTGCCAGACTAGCGGGCTGCGAAGAAAAGCGAGCAGCGTACCGGCCACACCGAGCACGCCGAGCCAGGACCTCGTTGAGATTCGTGAGTCTCGCGTATTATCTAGTAGCTTAAAAAATAACAAAAGGGTTTGATTGCGACACGTAGTATTAATTTTTTTTTAACGAGAGGATATGTATTCGAAGGAAACTGAAATCAACGAAATTTGGAGTTTTTTAAATATTGTATTTCGAGAGTACATTGGCAAAAAAGGGAGCGTATATATTTATTTTTATTTTAAGCCTGTCTATTTTTTATTGTCAAGTTTTTATTATTTTGTATTATCAATAATTCATTTTTATTTTAAGCCTGTCTATTTTTCATTATCAAGAAAAACAATTGGAGTACTTTTTTCGTGATTGATAATTTGCGATCTTTTTACCCACCATTAAATCGCTAACGCTTTATTTTCCTTTTTTTTTAAAGGCATTCTCGAGTAGAAAAAATTCCCCGGAATTCTCTCGCATTGACGTTGCACGTTTTTGTGTTCTGAGACATAATTCTCACGTATGAATTTAAAATTCGCACTCGCTATTATTTTCTTCCGATACTAGAACCCTCGCGTACAAATTAAAAGTGTTCAAATCTTTTCCTTCTCCCCAATTATCATAAGATCTTCTGTTTTGAATGAAAAAAATGATTCAAAAAGCATTCAGGGAGAAATGAAAATAATGCTTTTTAAAATCGTTCTTTTCTTATATTGTACTTCCTGAGTAAATTGGAAGATATACGTGCGTACGATTTTCTTTTATTTCGAGCATTTAGCCTGTTTTTTTTTCAATAAAAAAATTGAAATAATTTTCCTCCAATTAATAATAAATACCTATGATTTCCACTACCTAGAATTAAATCGCCAACGCTTTCTGTTCCTTTGTTAAACCTTTGAAGCATACATTTTTATTCACGTGCGATTGGCTTCAAATTTTGTACTCGGGGGTTTTCGGGGTCGCTGATTACGAATCTGCACTCAAAATGTGAGAATTCAAGATGGCGGACTCAATATGGCGGACCATAAATGCAAAACGTTGCTTAATGATAGTGGAAGTTAGTACTCGGGGGTTTTCGGGATCGCTGTTATGTCAAATAAGTTCCCCCCCCCCCCCCCCCCAAAATAGATCATCAAATTTGAAAAAATCCCTATAGTTTTTGCCATTTATAGCCGCCATATTGGATCCGCCATTTTTAATTTAACGATTTAGCCTTCTGGTTCGTATTCAGTGGATCAAAATCCAAGTTTTTATCTATTTTTTGGTTATTATTTACCTGCTAGATTAATCGTGATCACATTTATGATGTAAAAAGTTCGTTTTTTTGCACTTTCGTCATTGATGACACCCGCTACGTGAAAAAGAATTTAATGTGGTATGTTTTAGTAGTTATTGAAGTCCTAGGAACCGTGAAACGCATTTACAACCGCCATATTTAATTGACAAACACTTTTGAATCGTCAAAATCTGAATTGAATTAGGAACACCAGTGTTACTATGTCGCAAAGAGTTAAAAGAATTCTCAAGTGCACCAAAATTCCCTAATTCTTTCCCCAGAATTCTCTCGTACTGACGTTACCAAAAAAAAGTTCTCAAAAACATAATTCCTACGTTTCAAGCCTGAGGCCACAGTAACGGGTATAAAATCATGTGCGAATTTAACAATTTTTTCGTATGAAAAAGTGTTTCACTCATGAAATTAATTACCCATCTATTTAGTATGAATATCATGCTATTAGAATTTTTTTTCTATGTACAAAATGGCCGACTATTTAATATTTTCTTTTGTTATCTTTTTTTAGGCGTTCCGCGTCGTGACATTTAGCATCCACAATTTTTTACCTAGAACAAAAAACAAAAATTCTCGTCAATCTACATTAGAATATCTGGAGAAGTACGTACGGAATTTAAAAAATATTGTTTCATTAAAAACTTGTAGGTATTGGCACTTAAGAAATGAATTTTCAGTGAAAAATTTCGTTATAACTGCTCATAAACTGCTCATAAAATGAAAAGTTTTCGATTGATCAGAAATTCCGTACGCAGTTCTTTGCGAAATGCAATTAGGAACATAACGTTCAAATTCGAAGTAAATCGAGTGAAAATTGTTGAAGTTATTTGTCACGCCAATTGGAAAAAAGCTGTTTCGAGAAGTTTCGAGTAGTCGGCCATTTTGTACATCGAAAAAAAAATTCTAACAGCTTGATATTCACACTAAATAGATGTGTAATTAATTTTATGAGTGAATTGCTTTTTCATGCGAAAAAAATGCTAAATTCGCACATGATTTTGTCCCTATTTGGAAACTTAAAAAAATCTTTACTGTGCCCTAAGGCCTTAAGGGGCCAGTCCACTTTGGAGCCACGAAAAAAGGCTATTTTCGCGATTTTTTTCTTGAGGATTTCATAAAAGATATGCATATAAAAGTTGTTGGGCTTAATAAATAAAGTCTTGAAATAAATTTAAAAAAAATGTAATTCATTTTTATTCATTTTTAAGTACAAAAACTATAGTTTAACGTAACGCCTCAAAAATGGGTGGGTAGCTCCATCACAACTCGGCAACGGCTTGTCTGAAACAAAAAAATCAAAGTCCATTAGATTCAGTATGACACCAGCTACAAAATGACCCTCGAATATAAATTTTTATCAAAAAATAAAAAATGGCATATGAAAAACGAAAAAAGTAAAAAAAAACGAGTTTTCCGCAGTATTTCGCAAAAAAAACAGTAATCATAAAAATTTTAAAACCATCGAGGGTAATCTTGTTGCGAATCATGTTTACAATATGTGCTTCAAATTTCAAGAGAATCGGTTTATTAGTTTTAGAGATACGATGGAGCTAGATTTTGAAAACGTTGTTTCGAGAAAAACGCGTTTGAAGCTTATACTATGAAAAACTCTTCCCTAACCTCAATCGGTAATTCCTGCACCGTACAAAATCCCTTCTGATTGCTCATTGTCGATTTCTTCAAGTCTTGCTTTTGATTTTTTTAAATTTTCAGTGGCCTGGCACCTTCAATAAAAAATATCCTAAGCGCTTTCTTCTCGCCAGCGACGCCGAAAAAATAGAGCACCGCGATCGACAAAAACGAAGCGCGATGAGCGACGATAAATCAATGATTATTGTAAATCCTAATATCAACAATATCAATCAACATTAATTCTCTTATCTCCACCCTGTCCAGGATATTCGAGTTTACCGAGGAGTTGTCACAGCTCGGGTCTGGACGGCGCTGGTATGTCTGACGGTAGCAGCTCTGTACCACTCAGCTCACCCTATTGTCCGGACAACACTCTACCCCTGCTCGAGACTGTCTCCGAGGATCAGGAGATTCATGCCAAGAGAAAGAACGGTTGGTTCACATTATACATATATACGTACACACGCGCATACGTACATGTGTGTCTCTCGATTGTATCCTCTATTTCTCTTTCTCCTTCTATCTTTCTCCGCCGAGGTCAAACGTCAAGAATATGTTGTATTTACTGTATAGGCAAATCCATTGATATATGAGCACCCAACATGCATATATATATATATATATATATATATATATATATATATATATATATATATATAGACATTCGTGTCCCGCGGAGGTTTTTTTTGCACGAAAACGAGCAAGGCATAAGCAAATGCAACACAGCCTGGTTGGAAGCCGTCCAAGTAGCCGTCACACAAACCGAATAATGCTGGAATGACAGTCGGTTGACGCCTCTGTTCATTTCCCAGCATCGATAGCCCGCATTGGGTCTCTCTCGCTTCGCGCTGCAAAAAAAACCTCTCACGTGTCACCTGCTGACAAAAAAGTAAAATAAAAAAAGAAGTCTCTCGATGTTTCGTCCGTAGTGCTTCTCTTCTACATTTCCAAAAAAAAGAAAAAGAAAGACAGAAAGCCTCGATGTGTCGATGTCTTAGGTTGCATGCGAAGTAGACCAAAAAAACACAAACACCCACACACACACACACACACACGCGCAAAGTAAAAAAAAAACGAAGAAGAATTGTTGGAATGAACGTATTGTGTTTACGAGAAGCTTCTTCTTTTAGAATATAATTCATCCACGATTTTCGAATGTTTTTCTCATCTCTCGTCCCTTCCCCGCCCTCTTTTACTCTGGCTTATTTGATTTTCTTTCTTCGCGCCACCTTCCTCGTTTGTTTTTTCGCCATATTTTGGTTTTTTCTCTCTCTTTTTCTGTTCCTTATAGCGGTAGATGATGAGGAAGTTAATGATGATGAGCATGCGAGTGCCGGGAGGATGTTGATGATGAGGAGACAGAGAGGGGTCGAGAATGGCAATACGGGTGATGATGATAATAATGATGATGATGATGATGTTGATGACGATGATGATTTGGACGTCGCGAGGGTCCGCGAGAGGCGAAAGGGATTGAGCAAACGAAGGATAGTGATCGAGCGTGCCGAGTTGGTCGACAAAACCGGTGAGAGCCTCGACTCGCTCGTACGCCGTAGAATAAAGGAGCTCGAGAAGAGCCCGAGGATCGTCAGGTCGACCGCTCTCATCATCAAGACCTCAAGGACACCGAGCAAACTTAAAACAATGAGAAATGGCATTTCCACGATTAAACGCAATGGAATTCCAGTAATTTTCCCAGCCCCGGAGACAACGACGACCGCACTGACGACAGTACCAATGGCGAGTCCAACGGGTGGCGCGGTGATAGCCAAAACGACGACAACGACGATGACGTTGTCGAGCAACGGGAACGCACCGAGGATCATAAATCACGGGGATCAGGTAAGATCGTCGCGCGACGAGACGGATTATCGACGCGCAACGAGCAACGGACTAGCGATGAATCTCGGCGACGACGATATCAAGACCATCAACAGCCGAATGAACAACAGGCAAAGGCTTGCCAATGCGAACGGTTACGCGAGCATAGATACCAGCCCGAGAACATTACGCCACGACTCGGGGACCCTCGAGACGAGCCTAATGCGAAAAAGAAAGGAATCGCTCACTGACACTCTTAGTAACGGTACGATCGAAACTTCCAAGGATCGTACAGAGGATTACGACGTTACGTCGAATCAAGCAGGTAAGCTCGATACCACATCTGTATCGACGCACTCTAATCATTTTGTTTCTTTCGTGTATATATATATATATATGTCTTTCTCCCGCTCTTTGTCTCTCTGTAAGTGGAAATACGCATGGAAAGACCGGGCTGAAAAGTTCTCGGCCCGAGGCACCGTTAGCCACCCTATACGCTTTACAGTACCGCGGGCCGAGAACTTTTCAGCCCTCGCTCGCGCATGCACATATACAGGGTGTACCTTCCAAGTTGGCACAACGAAATATCTCGAGAGGCATGCATATTGGGGAAAAAAGTTTCGGACAAAAGTTCCATTGTTTCGAGGAACAAAAATGATGGTCTTGGTCGTTTTTTATTTCATGGCTTTTTTCAAGGCTATTTCATTATCTACTTCGGGACATCGATATTCTTAAGGCCTTAGGCCACAGTAACGGGTGTAAAATCATGTGCGAGTTTAATCATTTTTTTTTTCGTATGAAAAAGTGAACTCATAAAATTAATTACACGTCTATTTAGTATATGTATCAAGCTGTTAGAAGGTATATCTATATATTTTTTTTTCAATGTACAAAATGGCCAACTATTAATATTTTCCTTTATCTTTTTTTTAGACGCTCCGCGGCATGACGTTTAGCGTCCACAATTTTTTACCTAGGACAAAAAACAAAAATTCTCGTCAATCTACATTAGAATACCTAGAGAAGTACGTGAGAAATTTAAAAAATATTGTTTTATTCAAAAGTTGTAGGTATTTGAATTTGAGAAATTAATTTTCAGTGAAAATTTCGTTATAACTGCTCATAAACTGCTCGTAAAATGAAAAGTTTTCGATTAATCAGAAATTCTGACGTACTTCTCTGCCAAATGCAATTAGGAACATGACTTTTCAGTTTGAAGTAAATAGAGTGAAAATTGTTGAATTTATTTGTCACGCCAATTGGAAAAAAGCTGTATCGAGAAGTTTCGAGTAGTCGGCCATTTTGTACATCGAAAAAAAAATATAAATATTTTCTAACAGCTTGATATTCATACTAAATAGATGTGTAATTAATTTTATGAGTGAATCACTTTTTCATACGAAAAAAAATTGTCAAATTCGCACGTGATTTTATACCCGTTACTGTGGCCTAAGGCCTTAATTCAGAATCATTCATCGTGCGACAAAATGGATAAGTTTAGTTTGATACTTTTTTTCCGTCTGAGTTGAATTTTATAAAATATTTCCGACATTCAAAATATCTTATTAAGTTCAAGTCGAACGCAAAAAATGATGCTGAAATAAAAAATATCCGTTCCCGTCGAAAAGTTGACCTTGAAATAACCTTGAAAATAGCAACTAAATGAAAAATGGCCAACAAGATTATTTTAGTTCGTCAAAAGTGAGGAACTTTTATTGGAAACATTTTTACGTAAAAGGCATAACTCACATGATATTTCGTTGTGCCAACTCAAACGTGCCACCCTGTATTATGTATAAAGAAACAGTTCCTTTTTTCTCGTCCTCATCGAACAGCGACGCTTGATTTTTTAAATTTCATTCCCAGAGTGACCATTTCCCGTTTTGTTCTCTCGTTCCGTCTCAAAAATATTTTCTTCTTTGTTTTTGTCTACGTGTTAATTTCCAGTTCCGCGCAACGAGGGCCCTCCGAGGGATAAAACGAAAGTCCGTGCTGACACAATGTCTCTTGTTTGCGCACACGCAACGGGCGATTTTCCGCTCGGAATATTAACAGCGGGCTCAGCGGCAGCACCGTAGGATCATGTTGGCTCGGCAAACTCTGTCCTCGTGTTTGTCAATCTTGATGACCTGTTGTTACTTATTAGCATTGTTTGTCCCATTGTATCCGGAACTGTTCTCGTCCTTCTTCCTCTCATTGCTGATCCTTCTCCTCGTCTCGTTCCTCCGCTCATCGTTTTCTTTAATTTCCGCACCGTTCGTCGCACCGAGCGTAATTCTATATGCGTTTTGCTCTGTGCTCGATGGAAATGCTCGTAGGGATTGATTGCATGCGGCATTTTCCGGCGCACCGGCACACCTCACGTCCAGTACGTATGTTCGTCCCCGTGGAGTAATCCTGGCCCCCCGCGCCGTCTCGTGTTATGACGGTTGGAGTACAGGAGTCGGGTAGAAAATTTCACCAGCTCAGATAAGCGGCGCTCGGATAACGAGTGATCGAGCAGCATTATAATGAGCCAGGCACCTCGACGGCTCTGCGCAGACTTGGGGCCCAAAAAAATGGTCGATTTTCAATATTCTTTTCTGACGAGAGTACGCGGAAAAAAAGAAACAGTACAAAATACAGGGGCTACACAGTTCGCATTGGACTCGAGCGATTGCACACAGCGATATTAACTGAAACTGAAACACAGTGCTCAAAATACAGTGTGCTCAAAGTAAATTATTACAGTTCCTATACTGTCCTCTTTGGACTCGAACTGCTCTACTGTATCTTTTACTGGAACACACCGTCCAAAGTACAGTGTAGTCAAAAGTAAATTTTGACAGTTCAACGCTGTAATATAAATTTAACGAAACTTGTAATTTGACAGTTGGTTAATCTGTATTGTGTACAATGAATGCGCCAGTTATATCGAGAGAGTTTATGTAGACACACAAAAAAAAGTTTATCCACAAAAAAAGTTTGAAAAAAATGTGTAGAAAATATTAAAAAATCAGTCACATACACAAGAACGTACCTTTATGTAAATAATTCTCTCTTTTTTATAATTTCTTGCATTATGTCGCACAAATTTCTACGTTCGCGTCCTATCGACCACGGACTACTAACTGGCAATACTTTGTGTCCTGGCCACGTGCCTCACTCCACGCGCCAGGCAAGTCCTAATTAGACAAGAACGTACCTTTAAAAAAAATTCTCTCTTTCTTTATAATATCTTGAATTCTGTCGCACAAATTTCGATGTCCGCGTCCCATCAACCACGCACTACTAACTGGCAATCCTTTGTGTCCTGGCCTCGTGCCTCACCTTGTGCCTCATTTGCGTACAGTATAAAAATCAGTGATCGCATTTAAATTTCACAGTTGAATATTTTTACTGAAATCACTCTTGTATTCACAATATCAAACTGTAAATAAATCAGTGTAACTGTAAAAATCTCAGAGTGCACAGATAACGTCACGAACTGTCGAAAGAAGAGTAAAACCACCGTGCCGCACTGTGAAATTTAATGAATCACTCTGTACTCAATACAGTGTACACTATAACCCTTGCACTTTACGTACAGTATAAAAATCAGTGACCTCATTTAAATTTTACTGTTGAATATTTTTTACTGAAATCACTGATTTATTCACAATACCAAACTCTAAATAAATCAGTGTAACTGTAAAAGTCTCAGAGTGCACAGATTACGTCACGAACTGTCGAAAGAAGAGTAAAACTACGGTGCCATACTGTACAATTTAATGTATCACTCTGTACTCAATACAGTGTACACTGTAACCCTTGCAGTTTACGTACAGTATAAAAATCAGTGACCTCATTTAAATTTTACTGTTCAATATTTTTACTGGAATCACTCATTTATTCACAATACCAAAATGTAAATAAACCAGTGTACCTGTAAAAATCTCAGAGTGTACAGGAAAATTCGTCATTTTTATAGGACGGGATTTACATTACTCTGTTCTACTGTAAAATGAAATATGGCACCCTGTTTTTTATGCTGTTTATACTGTGATTTTCGCTGTTTCTTTTTTTCCGTGTATCGGGATGACGAGGTCGGGATTTTAGACACTGCTGATACATAGTCTGGCCGGAGCCGGGGTGAAATTCGGAACTTTGAATGTTCAGAACGCTCAAAACCCCGAAAGATCGAAACTCCGAAAGAATTTTACACGAAAGACCAAAACTCTGAAAATCTGAACACCGTCAAAATACTTCGGCGATGGAATTTGTAAGTTTTCAAATTTTGAATAAATCGACGAATTATTTCAAGAATTTTTTTTTAGCAAGAAGTGATCTCGCGTCAATTTTGAAATTTGCCTAGACAATGTTATACGTTCTACATCATTTACAGTCAACTGGGTAGACTTTTGCTGGCATGATCTTGTCATGGGGACCGGGTTGAAATTCCAAACTTTGAATGCGCCGACGGTTCAAAGTTCCTAATTTTAATGTTCCGAAATTACAAGGTTCATCAAGGTCATGCCAGCGACAGTCTACACAGTTGACTGTAAATGATGCAAAACGTATAACATTGTCTAGACAAATTTCAAAATTGACGTAAAATCACCGCTAAATAAATTTAAAAAAAAGATATAGATCGTCGATTTATTGAAAATTTTGGAATTTTTAAAACTTCCATAGCCGAATTATTTTAAGGCCTTAGGCCACTCTAGAGGCCAAAAAAATGGGCTTTTTGGGTTATTTTTTCAGAAAAACTACATAATAAATCGAGATTACAAAAAAGGTGTTTATCGTACATATCAGTGGCTGTATACGACAATTTTTTTTAAGCGATTAATTTCAAAATGTCGGCTGTGCAGCGTTTATCTCAAAACTGCATTTTTTATGTTGGCCGTAAACATAACTCAGACAATTTTCCACCGATTCACTTGAAATGTTGAATATATCTTGAAAAATACATTGTCTATGGAAGTACGTAGGATTTTTTTTATATTGCATAGTTCATTTGTTATTAACAATTATCCGACGATCTTTAAGGCAAATTTTTGGAAAGTGAAAAATTTGAAATATTTGAGATTTAGAGTATGCTTTATTACTACTTTTGGCTGTGACATGGTAATTTTTATTTATTAATCTTTAAAAATGGCGGAGGTATGGCATTGTCTTCTAAACGGGTTGCGGCGGATGTCGGACGGCGTGACAAGTAGCGTCGACGGGATTAATCCGAAGAAAAAAACCAACGAACATTTTTCTTTCATCAAAACTCACACGCAGAATATGAACCAAGAAAAAGTGAGGAATGTTGAAAATCGATGAAGTGGTACATTCAGAAACAAAAAGATTAAATTTTCCGAAAAAATGGCTACATTTTGCAATTAAAAAATCCTTTTTTTTCTTTAAATTTTCAAAAACATTTGAGGTCACGTTTCAGACAATAAGGTTAAACATATTTATACCAAATTCCATGAGGATCGGTCGATTAGTTTTGTAGCTATACGCCACGCCAGTTTTGAAAATTAATAAAAAATAAATACCGTGTACCGTTAAATGGGGTTACTTTGAACAGGTTTTGGAAGTTTTTTATAGGTAACTTTTTTTACCACTCTAAATTCCAACTTTTTTTTCTCCAATAGAGCAATGTTTCCTTTGGCTATCAAATGTATAAGAAAGTGAAGCCCCCTTCCACAATTTCATACTTAAAAGAAAGTGTCAAAATAACCTCGAGTGTGGGGTTTCTACGACAATGCATTGAAACGCAACTTATGTCAAAGATTAAGAATTACTTTTACATCATTTTGATAAATGATGGGAAAGTACATGATTGCAAAACAAAAAAAAATTACATTTTACGCATTATACATAGAATTAAATGAAAAAACAACGATTTTTTTACAATCAAATTGTCATCTTTATTAAGGAAACATTTTACATCCAAATATCAAGTATCTGGGTTACTATTATAGGCACTTAATCAGTCTTATAATGAACATTGAGATGAAAATAAACTTGAGCAACATTACAATAAACTTGAACAACAAACTCCAACACATTTGAATGCGCACAACTTTAAACCGTATTTTGGCGCTTTGTTAAAGTAGCCCAAAAAACTGTCAGAGTTACCTTTAATGTCAATTTAACCCCGTTTTACGATAACAGCCAAAAGTAGTAACAAAACAAACCCTAAGTCCCAAAAATGGCGAATAAATATTTCCTTCAACCCTTAATAGTCACAGTGGGTCCACGGGACCCAAATAAATTATTTTAATGCCGTACAACTTTTTTTTCCAATAAAACATACATTTTTGTATATGCGTGAGCGTTTCGTTCTTTCCTTCTAAATCGCACCTGCGTTGGATGAAATAAATATACTTTTTGAAAAGTCCACAGGAACCGCTATGTCTATTTCAAAGTACATTGTTTCCAGGTTATAAAACGATTTTTTTTACTTTTTGTCAATAATTACAAGAGTTACAGCAATTTTTGTAAAAAAAAGTCATTTTTCACCTTTTTTGTCATAATGTGTTTTGCACATTTAAAATTTATTTTTTGATTTCCAACTAATATCCTTGTATTGAACAAGGTTTAACTTATACCTCACTATTTTTTTCATGCCGCTCAATGCGTTATTTCATTATTTATAACAATTTAAAAACAATTGAAAATATTCTTGGAAGTTCGCCCTATAAAGATATGCGACAAACGATTTTTTTGAAGTTTCCAAATAGGGACAAAATCATGTGCGAATTTAACATTTTTTTTCGTGTGAAAAAGTGATTCACTCATAAAATTAATTGCACATCTGTTCAGTATGAATATCAAGCTGTTAGAAAATATACAGGGTGTCCCAGAACTCAACGTCAAGCCGAAACGGGGTGACAGGATTGATTGTAACCATCATGAGAAAAATCAGAAAAAAAATAAAGCAGAAAAAAAAATAAAGCAGGGCCTTTCAAAGTAGACAAATTTTGAAAATTTTAAATTCATAGTTTAACAAATAGTCTTAATTCTAGGAAACTTGGGTTTGTTTGGGTTTGTTTCACAATAACCGAAAAATGGTTACAGTTTGACCAAATTTCTAGGTTTTTCTTAAATGCCCATAATTTTCAAACTGCATGGGAAAGATTTTGTTTCTGATTTTTCTCATGATGGTTACAATCAATCCTGTCACCCCGTTTCGGCTTGACGTTGAGTTCTGAGACACCCTGTATATATATTTTTTTTCGATGTACTAAATGGCCGACTACTAATATTTTCTTTCGTTATATTTTTTTAGGCGCTCCGCGGCGTGACATTTAGCATCCACAAATTTTTACCTAGACCAAAAAACAAAAATTCTCGTCAATCTGCATCAAAATACCTAGAGAAGTTCGTACGGAACTTAAAAAATATAGTTTTATTCAAAAGTTGTAGGTATTTGCCCTTAATACATGAATTTTCAGTGAAAAATTTCGTTATAACTGCTCATAAAATGAAAAGTTTTCGATTAATCAGAAATTCCGTACGTACTTCTTTGCGAAATGCAATTAGGAGCATAACTTTTAAATTTGAAGTAAATCGAGTGAAAATTGTTGAAGTTATTTGTCACGCCAATTGGAAAAAAGCTGTTTCGAGAAGTTTCGAGTATACAGCCATTTTGTACATAAAAAATATATATTTTTTTCTAACAGCTTGATATTCATACTAAATAGATATGTAATTAATATTATGAGTAAATCACTTTTTCATACGAAAAATAATTGTTATATTCATGCAAAGTAATGCAAAGAAAAGTTGTATTTTCAAAATTGTCTTCCGCAGAGCTCTTGCAGTCTAAGCTTTGGGCTCCCGTGCTCCAACCCCTCTGGCTTCCCCCTACACGTATCTTCCGAAAATACCCATGCGTAAATCTCCACCGATACAAAAGTGGCGCAAGAAGCGTTACCCAAAAGACCACATTGTTCCACCATGGTCTGGTGAAAATTGCGTTTGGACGTTCGTTGAATTTCGTTGAATTTCGTGTGTCCGCAGTTGGCCACAGCGACGGAAGCGTGAACGATTACTTCTTCAGGGACTCGTTCGACCACTCGTCCTCGGAGAGCCAGCTGATCGAGGGCACCGGCAAGGCCCCGCACCCCTCACATCGTACGACGATCAATTCGTCAGTGCCAAAGATGCAAAAGCTCCAAAACGCCAAGTTGTGCTTGCAAGCGGGCGCGTCGACCGCGACCATCACGACGACAATGACGACGACGGCGACGACGACGAGCGCGATGGGTCATCGCGGAGGTGCCGGCCGCACGAAGCAGCAGCAGCACAGCGTCCAGGTCGTCAGGCTCTTCGTGCCCGCCTTTTTACTCACCATCGTCGTTCTGTTCATTCTCATCGTTGTCATTTTCGAGACGGACGCCACGGTCTTCAACAGCCTTCGAAAGACACCGGAAATGGTCGCCTTGAGAAATCAGTACTACGGACCGATCAAGGAATTTCTCAGGACCAAGCTCGGCCTATTCTGAATTCTCGCTCTCTTCTTTCTCCCCCCCCCCCCCCTCTTTCTTTTTCTCGCTGTCCACAATTTTCGTTTTTTTATCTCTCTCTCTCTCACTCTCTTGTCAGAGAAACGAAAATTCTTTTTTTCTTCGCGCAACGCGATCGGATGTGAAATTCTCGCGCGAGCGTAGAAGGAGAGAGAGAGAGAGGGGTGCGTTTCGTTCTCAAGCTTCACAATACAGTGCCAAGCCCCCGGGGAATAATGATAATAATAATAGATGATCATGATATACGAGAGTGAAAATGACGGAGAGCTCGGCGATCGCCATTCTGTGTAAATACGTCGCTTGAACGAAGAAAACCAAAAAAAAATCGTCGCTTCTGTAAAGAAAAAGAAAAATTCGCCACGATCATTCGCGGTGAGACTCGAGCGTGTGAATTATTCGAAGCTCGACCTATCGCGACTCGGGCCAAATACGAGTCCAAGGGATCACCGAACGAACCGATTTTTTTTCGTTTCCAACTTTTAAGTAGAACGAGCGCGCAATCTTGATTTCTATAGATTTTGTTCAAATTTTAACCAGATATTGTTCATGTCATTGTGCATTTTCGAGTGAAATTTCAGAACAGTCGAATATTTCGATTGGGAGATAATGGGTTTCAAAATTGCAACTTTTAAGGGGAGATATACACCTAGGAGCCGGAAAAAGGTCATCTTTGTGAATTTTTTCAAGGAAAATTATTTGAAATTTCGTATTGGGGTTTTAATTATCTAAAAGTATATACATTCAAAAATATGTTTCATTTTCTTTATTTAAAAAATCAAAAATATACAAGGATATTGTACGATCCTTGGAGCGTCGTAAAAACATCTGCGTATACGGTAAAATCATCTGAAAAAAAAAACAAAAAAGATTATTAAATTAGATACTATAATCTAGTACTTGTCATAGCCGATTTTGAAAATATCGATTTATGACAAAATGGCGGACGTTTGAACATAAATAGTGATTTTTGGGCCAAACATTATTTATTATTTTGCCTATAAAACAAAAACTAAGTAACGGAAAAAAAAATCCTATGACAATTACTAGATAATGTTGTATAGAATAACCACAAAAAACCTCAAGTCAATGGGTTCATTGGTTTTCGCGAAATGTTGGGTACCGATTTGAAAAACGTGGTTTTGAGAAAAACGCGTTCGAAAATTTGGGAATGAATAAATCATGAAATTTGTCAATTTACATGAAATCATCGATACCAGGCCCATAGCGTAGGTCTTCTACGCTCGACGGAATGTTCATAGCTTCTGAATCCTCGACATCAACCTTCTAAGTGTATATCTCCCCTTAACACTGCAGGGTCTGCATTGACCGAAAGTCAGCTCGCATAATTCGTCGTACCATTCTATTGTGTTTATTAATTTTGAATGAAAATTAGGTTTAGATAGCAAACTAGTTAGCGAAAGAGTGAAAATAGTTTGGATTGCCTTTACTATTCAGTTTTGCTAAAAACATTCAGTCAAAACAGAATAATTATTCGTAAAAATATATTTGTCCCCTGTAATAAGAAGACGTATGGCAACACCGCAAAACAGTATTGTCCAATATTTCGAGAAAGAAATAATTATCGTGTTCCTAAAGTTGAAAATGTTGTCAAAAAAATATTTGCATTATAAATATTAATATTTTATATTGTTTACGTTATCATCATTAACAAATAAAAGTGTCGGTTCATTCATAACTAATTAAAAACTTTGCACGATTAAAAATTGCTTCCAAATAAAAATGTGTGTTGTAGTATTATTTTAAATATGCCGCGCACACTCACGTCATTGGATACGTGGATTTAAATCGAATGTTCGAATGATTTTCATATGTCTTCTTATTACAGGGGACAAATATTTTTTACGGAAAATTATTCTGTCTAAATTTCAATGTACTCTGCAGTGTTAAAAGGTTGCAATTTAAAAACCCATTATCTCCCAATCTAAATAGTCGACCGTTCTGAAATTCCACTCAAACATGCATAATGATATGAACAACGTCTGATTAAAATTTGAACAAAATCTATAGAAATCAAGATTGCGCGCTCGTACTACCTTGAGCCAAGAGAATTAAAAATTCGAACGTCGAAGAAAGAAAACGTACATTGCTTGTGAAAAATGTAAGAGAAATGAATTTTCGGTTCTCGCGCGTAATCTCGTCTCGATCTTTCGTCAATTAAATTTCGAAAAGAAAATTCGATCGCAGTAGGTGAGGGCTGTATTAGCGTAGAGTAAAAAGAAATTACGTGGAACTTGTAGCGGTCGAGCGGGGCGAACTTTTGACGCGAGAATGAGGAGCGATTGAAAAAAAAAAGACATATCCAAGAGAGACATAATTCGCGAAAGACGTTTCTAAATTGAAAGCAAAAAAATGAAGGAACCTCGAGCGTTGCGCCGATTAGTTTTAAATTATACGCGTTTTCTTACACTCTTTTGAAAGTTTTGCACTACGCGCTCATAATCAAATTCGTCGACGAATTGCAAGTGCCGAAGCCCCCCTGACCCCGGCGTCGCCGAACGCTTTTTATCGACAATTTTTGCCCGTCTCGTCTCTTTTTCACAATATCGACGCTGCTTACGAAAAAAGCAGCATGTTTCAGAATTCTTACGAAAACAAGCACATTTGAAACCACCGCGAAAACTAGCATGTTTCGGCTTTCGACACGAAAACTAGCACGTTTCGGATTTCACCACGAAAAGAAGCAGATTTCGATATTCCCCGCGACAATTAACATGTTTCAGCAACACTGGAATTGTTTCCGACTTTGCTTCCATGCTTTTTTACGCCTCGCCTCTATTTATTTACTCCAATTCCTTTGACCGCAATCGGAAATTTACGATTTTTTAGACCTTTAAAAAAAATGTATTGGGCTTCAATCAAAATTGCAAGTATTCGGGAAATATCCATTCAACCTTACGTCGATAAAATCCACGTTAAATATGATTTCGACCAAGAAGGACGAGAGATGAAAATCTATTTAAAAAACAAAAACATGGATGATGTTCGAATGTTCCAATTAAAACAGACGTCAGATAAAAAATTGCCTCTTGCACCAAGAAAAAAAAAGATTTACAGGCCATGCTTGACAGAGGTTTAATTCCAATCGAACATCAGCAAGATTTTTCAAACATATTCGACGATATCCATCTGTAAGATTACAGTAAATTTGTCGAATGATATTTTCAATAACGTTATTTATTTTTTTAATAGAAAATCACAATAAATATTTCATTATATTTACAATTTCGATATTATTGTTTTTATAAAAATTACTACTAATGATTTTAATTGATAATTATTATCAAATCGTTAATAAAAGCAACGAGTATAAAATTAAAATGTCATTACGCGAAAAATTGTCATATTAAAAAAAATACTAATGCTTTATTTTTCCAGATTTTTACCTGAGCACGTAAAACTTTAAATTCTCACCAAAACTCTTTTCGGTCATATTGTACGAGCGATGGGATCCTCAAGGTTTTAAACTCACTCCTCTTACACTTGTTTTTACAGTGAAAATCAAACAAGCTAGTTTTCGCGGTGACAGCCGAAACATGCTAGTTTTCGCGGCGAAACTATAATCATGCTAGTTTCCGTAAGAACTTTGAATCGTGCTACTTTTCGTAAGCAGCGCCTAAATGTACGTGCAATGCAACAGGGGAAAAAGAGGAGGAAAGTCCTTGGCGAAATTCATATAGCTCTAAAACTTTCATTGCGATTATCATGATTATTACAATAATTTTCGATCGAAAGTTCCGGTTCACCTTCCTAGGCTATAGGGAAAAAACAATTGGAAACGTTGGAAAAGTATTTTAATGCGAGGGCAAGACGCGCGATAAAAAAAAGTCTTCGAAGAAACGACGAAAATGGTGCAAAAAAAAGTTAAATTCACAAGAAAAGAAACGCGTAACGATAGGAACGTTAGAAAATAATTCATGGGGGAAGAAAAACAGAGAAAAATCCAACGAAAAGCAATTTTTGAAGTTAGAGTCGAAGTACGTACTAAAAATAGGAACTAGAATTTCCAAATCTGGCGAACGACCGAACTCGAACGATTCGCTCGATTTCCAAAGAATACTTTCCGAGGAAATAGAACTGAAGAGAAAGAAAGAAGAGAAATGAACTTGAAAGGCTTTTACCGCTTTAGAGAGCAGAGAATTTGGAAAAAAAGTATATATGTCTAAATAAAAAGTTGTCTCTCAATCCTACAGTCTCGTGTCCTCGTGCACATTCAGAAAATCAAATCTACCGAATTCCGTTGAATTCCCGAGCGGCGCTCAAATTCAGCCCTATGGGAACATTTTGTTCTCGCATGGAAAAAAATCTTCGCAAATATCGATCGAGATTTGAGGCGATTTTTTTTTCGTGGGAAAAAAATGACGTTGCAATTTGCATCGTTGGAATGCAGCGATTTTTCTGTTCTTTTTTAATTTTTATTATGAAAAACATTTTTCTCGAGGTCGTAAGTATGCAACAAAAATACGTAAAAACGTTCAAATGATTTTCATAGCCAAAGTCGGCCGAAAAGAAATCTTATCAATTAGATTTATTTGTCGTAGAATTATTTGTCGTTGGGTTCCAACGATGCAAACTTGAAGATGATAAAAAATGGACCTTTACGTAATCCTATAAATCAACCCCCCCCCCCCCCCCTGTCAGTCGAATCCTTGTGTCAAATAATAATCAGGTAGATTCTCTATCACACTAATTTTCCTAAAAGTGCCTACGCTCTTTTTCAGAATCTCTGAATTATCGTTTATAGTGTCGCGGAAAGCTCGAAAAAAAAAAATTGTGTCGCTGAAAAGTCCCGCTTTTTTGTTTTTTCGTTATTATTATTACTGTTATTATTGCTGCAGTTTTATAGCTTTTGGTTATTTTTCTTATCTCCGGTCGTAAGCAACCGCGTGACAAGATTGTAAAAAACATACGGATGTCAATTGCAATATGATGTAACACTTTAGCTCCTAAGGACGATCGACGTAGCGTGTATCGTAGGGTAGGTCTATATATACATCTATATATAGAGCGCGAACAACGAGAGGCGGAGTGGTGCAAAATAATTTAACGAGATAGAAGAAAGTGGAAGAAGGGAAAGGGCAAAAGAAAAGGAGGGAGAGGAGAGAGGGAAAATAAATGGATGGAGGAAGCTCGAGGAGTATATCGATCGATCGACTTGCTTTTTTCTCTGTCTCTTTCTCTCTCTCGTTTTCTCTCTCTTTCTCCCTCTCTCACTCCGTCGAGCAACGTTTTTTCTCAAATTTAATTCGAGTTACTCGATTGGAATTTGCAAAAAAGATGGAAAGAGGTGTCGAGGGAGAAGAGAGCGATCTTTTAGTGCAATATTATGCTAATTAATATTTAATCCGCGAATCATTAATATTATGCAAGAGTGCGAGATAGATAGAGAGAAAAAAATTGAAAATCATGAATTGTATAGTTATTCATTCAGTGAGGGGAAAAATGGTTTAATTTTATTCAGCTCTATTGTACGATTTGTAAAATATTATTATTATTATTGTTGATGTCTGCTTGAGAGTATGGATGATTCCAACAAGAAAAAAGAACCGAACGGGTCGACGTGATAAATGAGGATGGAAAAAAACTTTTTAGAGCGATGACGGTGTTTGCAATGCCACAGACAATTTAAAAACAAAAAGACGCTAAGAACAATCATCATCCCCGCGTTGTGTCCCGTTCATCGTGTACATATATGCATACACACACACACACACACACACACACACACACACACACACACACACACACACACACACACACACACATGTATATACAGGGTGGGGAAAAAGTATGGAAATTTCGGAGGGTTGGTTAAAAAAATATATTCAAGGACAGGTCTTACATAACTTTCAACGAGGAATCCAACGATGACCTTCAATTTGATCTTGAACCTCATTTTCAAGGTTATTCCAACGTTAACTTTGTTTTTTTTAAAATGGGAACCCCTATTTTTCACATCGGCAATCGGAAAAGCGGGAAATTTTACGTTCAAACATGTACTCAGATCATTGGTCAGGTGTGATCTGGAAGGTCAGCTGAAGGTCATTTGAACTTGGGAAACGTCTGGCTTGGATTAACGGGACGGTCCAGTATTTTCTCAGGTCAAGATCATTCTTGGAGCAATTTTCAACGAGGAATCCAATGGTGACCTTCAATTTGACCTTGAACATGATCTTCAAGGGGAAACCACTATTTTTGACATCGGCAATCGAAAGAGCGGGAAATTTTGCGTTAAAAAAATGTAGATACATTTGATCTTCACAATGACCTTTATGATTACCCACAAACCCCAAGCCCACAAGCCCAAAGACCCCTACCCGCAATCCCCAAACTCACAAAGCTCAAAGCCGACAAACCCCAATATTCTACTCGTATGCCAAGTTTTACTTAATTCGGTGGGTTTCACTTGGGCAGGTGTACTTGTTAGTAATTTTTCATAAATCAAGAGTTGAAGCAGCAGCGATTTCAATAAAAGCAATTTTTTTTTCATTTCCTAAAATAAATTTGTCAATCGGCAGGCAATTCGTTTACTATACTAAAAAAATTAATTACGATTGAATAAATTTCCGGCCAGAGAAAAGTTCAATCGCATTTTTTTTTAAATGCCTGCTACGGCGAATGTTTTTCGCTCGTTGTCCCGTTAACCCAAGCCAGACCTTCCTTACGCTCAAATGACATTCACCTGACCTTCAAGGTCACACCGGACCAACTACCTGAGTATATATTTAAACGTAAAATTTCCCGCTCTTTCGATCGCTCATTCCAAATATAGGGGTTCCCATTAAAAAAAAACAAAGTTGACTTTAAAATAACCTTGAAGATGAGCTTGGAGGTCAAATTGAAAGTCACCGTTGGATTTCTCGTCGAAAATTACCTAAGACCTGACTTTGAATATTTATTTTTCAAACCAACCCTCCAAAATTTCCAGGGGTTTCCATACTTTTTCCCCACCCTGTATATACATTAGGGTGGCACAAATTTGAGCTCTATCTTTTTTCCTTATACTCACCATGCAATTATCTTCTTTGAAGAAAAAAAAATTGTCACGAAAGCTGCGAGCGGTCAAAAAATATTGAGCGGTCGCTCAAGTACCCCAAAAAATCAAGTTTTCATTAAAAAAATCGATTTTTTTATTCGTTCAGTTCTCACCCATGCATTTTACGCTTTATAATTATGTATTATTGTATTATGGCGTCGTTCGTCACAGAGTACAGCTACGATTGGTCCGCAGGTTGACTAACGAGACCAACTGTGGGACGCATTACGATGCGCGGAAAACTGTTTTTAAAGAAGAAAGGTTAATTGTTTTGAAAATTTGGAAATTTCGAGGCTCTTGAGCGACCACTAAATATTCATTGGCCGGCTAGAGCTTTCGCGAGGTTAATTTTAGCATTATAAAGCATAAAATTGATGGGTGAGAAGTGGACGAAAAAATATGATTTTTTAATGAAAATCAGAATTTTTGGGAGGCTCGAGCGACCTCTAAATATTTTTTGATCGCTCGCAGCTTGCGCGACGATTTTTGTTTTATTTAAAGAAGATATTTCGATGGTGAGAAAAAAGCAAAAAAAATAAGCTCAAATTTGTGGCACCGTATATAAATGTATAAATGTATGTATGTACGTATGTACGTAAAAATGTATGTTAGAGAATAATATTTAAAAAAAAATTATTCGATCCTCGCGCGCTGTGCTTTTTGTATTACGATTTGCATCAAATGACACGAAACGACAAAAAAAAAAAAAATTACGACAAAAAGCCAACAAAATGAGAAAATCCAGGGAAGGAAAAGAAAACTCTTTTTAAAGAAAGAAAGGAGAATTCTGCTTTTAAAGAAAGAAAACTGTTTTTAAAGAAAGAAAGGAGAATGAGGACCTTGGAAGTTTTGTAAATCTTGTATGGGAGAGTTTCGTTCAGCGCTGTAGAAGCGAGACGAGAAAAAGTCGAAAACAAGCACGTGTTATTTATTCTGGAAGGACCGAAATTTTGGATCGAGAGAGTACTGTTTTTTCTCTCCCTCTCTCGTCGGAGACGAACAGAAATTTCAAAAAAAAAAAAAAATAGACAGAGTAACAGACAGGGCAAATATTTAAAAATCTCCAGGAATGAAGGTCGCAAAAAAGTAGTAGATCGGAAGAACGAGAGGAGAATGTTAAAAAATTAAAAGTAGGAAGAAAACGTAACGAAAAAAAGTTCCGCGCCGAATTGTAATCAAAAAGAGACGAGAAAGCGAGGAAGAAAAAGAAAGAGAGCCACGAATCTTTGTACATCGCCGTCAGATTTTTGTATGCTTGCCCTCTTA
Organism: Ophion obscuratus; assembly: GCA_964007375.1. Lineage (NCBI taxonomy): Eukaryota > Metazoa > Arthropoda > Insecta > Hymenoptera > Ichneumonidae > Ophion > Ophion obscuratus. The sequence goes on from OZ023315.1 coordinate 33,807,224, forward strand.
GCACTTAGGGACCTAAGTCTTGCCGAATAAAGCGAGGGGAACCGACGCGAGCACCGGTGGCTTTCCGTGCCGGGGACGAGAGATATTTTTTACTTTTCTTCCGTTCTTCTACGCGCTTTTGATAACCTGAATTGTACTCAGGCTTATTGATCATAACCTGAAGTCGTCTGATTTATCGTATATTTTTGTTTGGTACATTTTTTTTATTTTTCGCCTCGGCCCCGAATTCACTTTGTGCACGCTCGTGCACACCTCTGCGATTTTGAGCCTCGCGCGATTCAACGATCATTAGCGTACAATCCTGAAGAAAAAACAAACGGAAAAGAGACGGCCGAGAAAACAGTTAAATTAAAACGGGAAAAGATATTTGTCCGAGAGAAAAATAATTCGTGTGAGAAAAAGAGGAAGGTTGATCAAGAAAAAAAATTGGTCAGAGTGATAAATATAAATCGACAATGAAAAATAAATCGTCTGAGACGAAAAATAAAGTCATTTGTCCGAGAGAAAATCGTCCTCTCTCTCTCTCTCTCTCTCTCTCTCTCTCTCTCTCTCTCTCTCTCTCTCTCTCTCTCTCTCTCTCGAACAAAAAAATCCTTTAAAAAAAAGGAAATAAAAATAAATTGATCAGAACCGACATCAGATGCACAAGTGCAACAATAAGAATTTAAAAACCAAATATTTTCTTCAATTCCATGTGAAATTAGCTTTCAATTAGACTTTTTTTCCATTGCTTTGGCTCGATTTCCGCCATTTTGAAAGATTCGAAAAAAGCATTCCGTCGTGCTTGGTCTGATGAGCTTTTCAACAAAAAAACTGTCCATGCCAACTAACAATAGTAATGATAATAAATAATAATTATTATAGAAAACATGATGAGTACTGTAATGATAACAATAATTTGATGTATTGTTAATTATTATCTATTATTATTGTTGTTGTTGTGTATCCTGCATAATAGTGAACATGTATTATTATTGTTATTTATTATCGCTGTTATTGTTGGGTTCGTTTATTTTTATTTATTTATTATTATTTTGTTTATTGTGGGCAATAATTATTATTCTATTGTTATCACAACATTGAAAACAATTATTCTCACAAAAAAAATGATTGTTATTACTTATTTATCATTGATATTATTTTATTCATAATTATTATTTATAACAATTATTGGTCTTATTTTATTTATAATATATTATTTATAATTATTATTATTGTTGCCAATTGTTCAAAATATCATATTTGTCTATTTAAAAGGACATTGTGATCTCTCCCAGCTTCGTAAGAAATCATATCGGAACTCGCGCTTAAATGTTTCTCACTTTTTTACAAAGTCGATTTTTTTTCCCAAAGGATCGGTTCGTTAATGATCATTGGAAAGAACGAGTCGCGATAATGTAGAAACGTCGAGGAACCGCACGGATACTCCATCAATTTCATTGTAAAACGAAGCTAAATTGTATATTAGTAGTTTGTAAGCGAAAAATAAGACGCCTGGAGCGCGGGGAAGGCAAAACAATGGCGGGAGGGTGTAGAAATTTCAGTCGCTATTGTGCGCATGCGTAAAAAAATTATTGTTGCCCTATATGTTACGATTATAGAAATATTCTGGCTTTGATCGAGACCGACGCCCGATGACGGAAAATAAAATAAGGAATATTCCCAAGTACCGGAAATCGCCGTGATTTTGGGAAGAATTTGCCTTGTTGAGAGAGCGAGAGAAAGAGAGTGTGAGAAAGGAAAAAAGCCGAAGGGATCATCGCTGCACGATCGAAAAAATAAATTTGCACTTTTCCAAAAAGAGCCTGTGTCGTTGCCTTGATTCATTGTTCGTCAAGTGTGCGAGTTATCGTCGCGTATCAATTTTTCTTGTCGACCTGCACTTTTCAATTCGCTTTGTTTCTTTTTTTCTTTTCCTCGCAAGCTTATTCGTACCCCGCGCCATTTTGTTTTGCTCTTTTTGGGTTCTGCGATGATTGAAACAGAATGTAAAAACGATTCGCGAAAGTCGCGTTACGAGTGCAGAGCGCGAGAATTTTATAGGTTAGCTCTAACCTCCACACGAGGGCGCGTCCAGAGCGACCAAATCGATCGAGCCCGCGCGATCCGATTGGCCGCGTCCGGAGCGCGAGAGACGACTCAGCCACGAGCGATCCGAGCGCGTTTCCCCGACGAAACGTTCCCGCGATCGATTCTCTCTTCGCTCGAGACGCGCGATCCTCACTCGCGCTCTTGCCAACAGCAAGAGACCGCGAGAACGACCCGAAAATATACCCCCCGCACTTCGTGTATCCTGTAAATCCTCTTTTGTACATTGTATAGCAGAAAGAGAGCGAGAGAGAGAGAAAAATCAACGGCGCGAAGATAATCGACGAGGGCACCACGCGCGAGCGAGAAGCGAAACTCTGCAAAGATACATTTGCCGATAGAATTGTAGATATCGAGACGCGCGCGCGAGACCAAAGAGATACATGTGTAAGGAGCGTAAGAGAAAAAAACGAAAGAAATAACGTGCGAAACGAAAAAAAAAAAGTAAGAACGAAATGTGTATACGCGTGTTTTTTCGTGTGAGTGAATAAACGAGGAGAACATCGTGTTTTTTCATTCTCGCGTATTACCTTCTCTTTTAGCCCGCGCGATTGTAAATGAAAACAAAAGCTCACACTTCGTACCTCGGAGCGAAAGGACAAACGATTTTTTCATGACGCACGACCCGTTTGAACCGAACGCCAAGGTCCGCGCGCCGTGAGCGCTCGGCGACGAGTGACGGTCCAGGGATGCGGGTCCGCTCGCGCCACCGCAGCGGCGAGCGGCTGAACTACCGCCCGTCACGTGACCTCTCGACGCTCTCGCTTTCTTTCCTTGGCATAGCCGCGAAACGAAAACTTTTCGCTTTACTCAAATTTTCCTATCGCTGTATCTAACAAAGCCTTATGCAATGAATAAATAAAATTCGCGTTTTCACACCCTCGCGCTTTTTCTCCGTTTACCTTGTCCGAAAATCCCCGACCACTTTATCGTCCCGACTGAATATTGAGGCTGCGCGATGTTTGCCCACTTTTTCTTTTTATCTCGCGCTGTACGTGATGCGCGTGCGAAAAAGGTGCGCGATGTGCCTGCGAACGTCCTTGGAAAATAACGCGATGACAGGTGATCACGGTGGAAGTAGAACGTGGCGTTGATCTCGCAGGAAGTCGCACAGGCGTGTGTGTGTATGTGTGTGCGCGCGCGCGCGTGCATAAATATATATATATATACACTTTTTTATAAAAATAGATTCTTACAACGAAAGTGAATAATTAAATTAAAATATAATTCTTTAGATAAGTAACTTTTCCGTAAAGCTTTTTTTGCTATTTTCTCATTTATTGGGTTATAAATGATGATATCCAGGGGGGGGAAGCTGACATTTTTCAATAACAAAATCTTTACGAACAAAAAATCGTTAAAAATAATTTCCAATTCTTCAAAAACCCAAACATACCCAATATAGGCGTCGAAACGTTCAAAAATGCCCTATTTTATCACGTGTTTCCGCGAACTTCAAAATCCCTTAACTGTTATGGGGGGGTTGAATTTCAGCTTCCCTCGACTGAATATCATCATTCATAATTCAATAGATGGAAAAAAAATGTAGCGCCATTTTTCGGAAAAGTCACTTCTCTAAAGAACTACCATTTTTTAAATATATATGTAGATATATCAGATTTCTTTTCAATCAAAAATATCTTAGACGCCGCCGTTTTTACATTTAAACAGCGATATTTAAGAAAATATTTTGCGTTATATACGTATACACACATATATAAATATATAATGCAAAATGTAGAAAAGTCATCGCTGTAACTTCCGGCACTCAAATCGCACCTTTTGCGGCCCAATCTCCTTTGTGTCGCTAGATAAGCCAAGCCCACCGAGCAAAAATAAAACCAATATCGAACTAAGTCCGAGAGCTCCATTATTCGCTGACTGGAAGATAAAAGTGTCGGATCTCTCGGCGAGCCATAGATAATCAAAGAACCAACATTTCGCTTTTGTTTTTGTTCGTCCCGCGAGTTCGCGCGCAATCTCCGATAAGTTTCGTGCGGTGTGAGTCAACGCACGAATTCATCACTGCCATGATGCCCGCTGGCGTCACGCGAGGTCGCCCCGCGCGCGATGCGGCGCGCTCTCGGCAGCGGCACCTCCCGCTCATCAGTGTCCGACGGACCTTCGTGGGAGGTGGTTCGTTTATTCGCGCGTCTTTTCGTCGCGGACGGTCGCGCATGCGCCATTTTGACAACTCCACCAAAATAAAGCGGTACCGCGCGGTGTCTTTGCCCTCGCCGACAAAATACTCGCTGAGATACGAATCGGACGTCGTATCCCGCTTATCCGGCAACTAATTTTTTTTCTCTTTTCTTTAATACCGTAAGAAAATCTCGACGCGGTCGCTCGCCTGCGGTGCGGGGATTATCGCGTGTGCTGCCATACAAGTGTGTTCGGTTGAATTATCGTGAATCATGGCCTGCTGGCACGGTTACGCCAATACGAAGTGGGATAACTGTATTTATTACTGTTGTCATCGTGCTCGATAACTACTTTACAATACACACACAAATATCGCCGGCTCTTTTTTTTCCTTCACTTAGTGTACTCCGTTTCGAACACACTGCAAACTTTAACGGTATATAATAATACTTATATACATCGATACCACACACCGTGTGCCTCGACTTTCTTTCGCCATTTGACATTGCGAATTTTCCGATTGTCACGGACGTGGACGGCCTCAACATGGTGAGTGTTCGACGTTTTTTGCCTTAACAATGCATTGAAAACCACACATGTATATACGTCTGTGTATGATATGCATGCTTTATTATTACCGTTGTTTGATTCGACTCTTCAACGGCACAATGGAGAACACGCGGAGCGATGCTCGGTCCTTCTCTATTATGCGTGTAAATTGATTGATGCTTTTCGACGCTTCCGTTTGGCCGGCTTCTTTCTCTTTCTTTTTTCTCAATGCTCGGCGCACTTGTGCCTGACAACTTGACGATATAGGGACGTAAAAAAGAGTGCGTGTTGCGATTTCTCTAACACGTGTTACACACACACACACACACACACACACACACACATGTATGCATATATCACACAGACGCATAAATAATAATGATAATGATCAATCAATAACGATAATGTAGTAGTCAAAACAATTATAATAACAATAAAGACAAATTACTAATAATAATCATGATGAATGATGATAATGATAATAAAAATAAGAGATAAAAGATAAAGATATATAAGATTGAAAATAATAACGGAAAAAATATGAAGTAATGATTATAATAATGATGATAATAATAATAATAACTATAACAAATAAAAAATAATAAAAGAATACAAATAAAAATATATAGAATGAAAGATTTTTGATAAATTGAATGATAACGACGATGATGATAATGGCTAAGACGATAATAATATTAATTGAATTCGGCTGACAATGAGTTCGAAAATTCATATAAGTATTATATATAACAAATTATCGATGTAAACCAATTTCGGTATTTTTTAAAATCATTTCAGTTGACCAATTTGCAATTATTATTGTTATCATTATCTTATTATTTTTATTTATAATATTGTTGTCATTTTATTATTGTTATTATTAGTGTTATCATTTTATTATTATTATTATTCCCGAAGTTATCATTATTAACAATTGGTCGTTGTCAGTATTATTGTTTCCACGAATTCGAGCTCAATGTCGACGACTTTATTCATATCCAAGCGCAATCTCAAAATGAAGGCAGAACAGATTTGCTTTATTTCAACTTTGTTTGGTACGTGTCTGTTTCCTTGTTTCGTATTTTCGAAAAATTAAATTAACATTGGACGCTGCGGTGGAGAGATTAAATTTTTTTGAACATTCATGAGCGTTCGGATTGATCGAAGCTCGCGATAATTGAAAATGAGAAAAAAAAATTAATCAAAGATTGAACGGAAAAACGACAGGAATAATGTATCTTTTTGGCAAATCGGCGAAAGCGCCGAGTCGCTCAAGA
>OZ023315.1:33818279-33937020 GCA_964007375.1 Ophion obscuratus
AAAATAAAAAAAATCGATTTTTTTTCGTTCACTTCTCACCCATGAATTTTACGCTTTATAATTTTTTAATTAGCCTTGCGAAAGCTCTAGCCGGACAGTGAATATTTAGTGGTCGCTCAAGGCTTTCGAAATTCAGAATTTCCGCCTAAAAATAAATCCCGCATGCACTATAATTTCTTGTAGCATAAAAACAAAATAAACAGCGAAGCGTTACATTTTCTGAACATTTTATTATAATAATTTGTAACAAACACCAATTAGACGATATGTGTTATTATGTATTATTATGTATTATTGTATCATGACGTCGCTCGTCACAAAGTACAGCCACGATTGGTCCACAGTTTGACTAACGAGACCAACTGTCGGACGCATTACGATGTGCTGAAAATTGTTCCCAAAGAAAAAAGGATTAATTGTTTTGAAAATTTTACAAAGCGTTAAATTTATGAGTGAAAAGAGTAAACAAAAATTGACGAAAATTTGAAATTTTGAAGATTTTGAGCGAACATTAAATGTTCCATTGGTCGGCTAGAGTTTTTGCGACAATTTTTTGTTGTTCTTTAAAGAAGATACTTGGATGGTGAGAAAAAGGAAAAAAAATAGAGCTCATAGTTGTGCAACTCTAATATATAAATATAGTTCCAAAATTCAAAATGGTGACGTTAAGATGGCCCACATGTTTTTTAAAAATATGATATAACGTAAGTGATGAGCCGCGGAGACCTAATCCTTGTTCGGGTTTGTTTAAGAACCCCAATAAACCCAAACAAACTCGTACCCACACACACGCGCGCATTTACACTTGGGATGTTAACGATTTTACCTCCTCGTGGTACATCCTGGATAGCGCTTAAATAATCGAAAATCGAGTTCTAATTAGAAAATTATGGACTTTATCAAAAAAATGTCTACTAAAGTTGTTTGTTTCGGCATAACAAATTTTTTGGTGAAACAAAAAAGTCATATTCCCATTTTAAAAAAAAACATGTCGGCCATCTTAACGTCGCCATTCTGAATTTTGGGCCAAAAAAGATTTATTTTTCGAACGTCCCCGTTTAAACCCCAAAAGATTTATTATACTCAATACTTGATGGAGCAGTATTTTGCGAGATAAATCAGGTGTGAGATTAAAATGGGACACCCAATATCTATATATATATATATATATATATATATATATATATATATATATATATATATATATATATATATATATATGGAGTACAACTTTGCAGTGACCGTTTATTAAAAATAAAAAAGTGGCTACATATTTTTTAATCAAAGTACTGCCCGTCGCTAGCTACGGCCTCGGTCCATCTTTCAGGTAGCATTCGAATCCCGCGTCGATAAAAGTCTTGGTCCTTGGAGGCAATCCAGGAATGGACCCAATTTTTGACTTCTTCGTAAGTACCGAAGTGCTGGTCAGCCAAATCGTGTGCCATTGACCGGAACAAGTGATAGTCGGAAGGGGCAATGTCTGGAGAGTACGGCGGGTGGGATAAAACCTCCCATTTCAGTTTCCAAGTACTTTTTCACGACATTTGCAACATGGGGTCGGGCATTGTCATACTGCAGTATCACCTTGTCATGTCTTTCGTTGAATTGTGGCCGTTTCTCTTTGAGTGCCTTACTCAAGCGCATCAACTGACGTCGGTAAAGTTCCCATGTGATGGTTTCGGATGGTTTGAGCAGCTCATAGTTCACAACGCCCAGTTGGTCCCACCAGATACACAGCATCACTTTGGATCCGTGAATATTCGGTTTGGGCGTCGATGAACCACCGCCGACACGTTTTCTCACTAATAGAATCCTCCCCGTAAGCATCTACAAGCAAACGGTGGGCCTCAACCGCAGATTTCTTGATGTTGAAGAAGTAAATCATAACCTCCCGCAAATGCTGAGAATTCGGCTCGTAGGCTGCCATGTTTGAGTGCCTATAACTTTATAATGCATACACGTATCCGTTAGCTTTTTTAAATTGTTTACATTGGCTGATTTTTTTTACAATTTTCGAAACAACCCTTAGTAAAAAAACATTCTCAGAAAAAAAACGCCCCGATTTAAAAATCTGAAAAAATTCCCAAAAATTGCCTGATTTCATATAAAAAAATTGAAGCTATCACCCGCAGTGGAAATTTGATTTTTTCAGATTTTTTCAGATTTTTAGATCAAGGCGTTTTTTTCGGATAATTTTTTTTTTACTAATGGTTTCGAAAAAAGTTTTAAAAAATCCGCGTGTCTTTTAGAGTCAATGGAATAAGATAAAAATAAATAAATCTAATTGGCGGGTATTACGGAAAAAAGTCCACTGGATTTACCTGGAATACCTCATATATATATATGGATATATATATATTCACGTGCGTGCAACATGAGCGTTTTATCGCTTTTCACACGGACTCCTCGCGTTGTCATTGTTCACGATCGAGGTACATATATATACGTGTATGATGTATATATATAAATGTCATACACGTATATTGGACGACGAGTTCGTTCGATGTTGCTCTCACGGTGACTCCCGCCGCGGTTATCTCGTCTTTCGTAATTTCCTACACGATTGACTCGTGAGGTGAATACGAGAAGTACATATTCATATAAGAAGAGGCGCAACGAAATATCCTCTCGTCCTATCTTCAACGCGAGATTCTTCTTATTCTGAATGTTTTCTTCTATTTTTTCGTTCCTTCGCTACACAAGCTTCAAGTCCACTGCACAGCGTAGTCCCTCGTTTCATAAAAGAAAGAGAGAGAAAAAAAAACGTTTTCGTTTTCAAGAGGCACGGTAACAGCGCGCACGCTTTCCCGCCTTTATTCTTCGTCCACTCTAATCTCGGTCGCGTGTGTCGCTACACTCGCGCACACACCTCGTTCTTCCTTTTCTTCTCAACCGTTTTTTTTTAACTTTCTCGCTCGAGGCTCATCGCGCCCGCGCGTTTTTACTTATGCAAAAGTGAGGAAACAAACAAATTCGCGTGCTTTGGTGGAGAGTGTTGACGGGGGGGGGGGGGGGGAGGGGGGTAACGAAAAAAGAGGATAGAGGTCGAGGAGGCAAAACGTGGGTTATTTTCGTGTCTCGGTGGACGACGGTGGCAAGGCCCCGGTGACGGTGTCGCGACTACAAAAGCGTGTTCGTGCATATTGATGGCAAGAGATGCACGCTAGCAGCCTGAGGCGTGCGTCTCCTTGTCTGGCGTGCACGCCAGAGGTGGAATAAATATATGTATATACAGTAGAGCGTCGATTTTCCGAATGGCAATTTGGGTTATCCGAAATATCAATGATCTAAACAATAATTTTCTTCATCCGAATGCTCAGTTATTCGAACGATTACGCCCACGGCCTTACATACAGGTCTTGCAACGAAGCTAAATTTTCGTGGTGGGGGTAGGCACGCTTATCGACTTCACTTTTCGATTCACTAGGCGCCGCTACGCGTCGCTACTAGCAAGGGGAGGTAGTTTCCCCCTTACCTCTTGCCGGCGAATGGGCCCAAGGTGTTTACGTATGTTTTTGGGGCGCGATTGTCGAAATAACCTTTCTTTGCGACCATACACCAGAAGGTACTACGCGATTTACCGTGATACATTTTTTATCGTGCTTTTACGCGTAAGTGTGAATTTTTATTGGTAGCGTTTGCGAAAAAAATGCGAAATGGCTAAGGGTTGCGGGGTTCGCAATTGTAAAACGGGGTACAAAAATTGTAAGCAGAAATGCTCCGTGTTTCGCGTGCCCAGAAACGTCAAACGATACAAAAAATGGCTCGATGCTATTCCGGGACTGAAAGAGTCTCAGTACGTGTGCGAAAAACATTTCGAAGAACGATGTATTGTGAGACATTGGAGAAAAAAGGATGTAAATGGTCGTAATATGTGCTGGTATGAATTAATGTATTCAAAAAGTTTTCAGTTTTCTTTTCGATCAAAGTAGTCATCTTTTTTTTAATCAACACATTTTTTTTATTGGTTTCGTATATTATGCAGTTTGCACGACAGTACGGTAAATTAAGTTAGGGCAAACGGCGCATGCGTTGCGTTTAGGAGGGAAAAGGACAGAAGAGCTATTTCTCTCTTCGTCGCACCATACTACTTCTCCTTGCCGTCACGCACCAAGCGGCAGAAACCGGAATAAAAAACAGAACCGCTAAGGGTGCCTACCCCCACTACCGCCGTTGTCAGACCTGTATGTAAGACCGTGATTACGCCGTATACATTGTTGCACGATGTATAAATTGTTGTACGTCCCACTCCACTTTCTCGGTCTGCGCTCGCGCGCACTTTGCTTTCCGCTGGCAGTCGAGATTTGGCAGCAAAGAAACGGGCATCCGTTGTGAAGCGGAAGAAAATCGTCGACTTTTTCAAAAATAAATAGATGAGAACTCAAAGATGTACGAATGTTGATTATTTTTAACCCTCCGTCTGTACACTGGGTCTTTGAAGGCACAAGCCAAGTTTTCAAATGGAATATCTCTGGATTTTGGAAAGGGGGGGAGTCGGGATCCGTCCGTAAAAAAACTAGGTAGTTAGGGTAAGTCGTACCCGCAGGGGCGCCACGATCGATCGTTGTGTCTGAACAGCAGAAAGTGAAAGTCTCGAGCGTGCCGTAGAAGACCCAGTGTACAGACGGCGACGGTATTTCGTGTAAGTAAAATTAAATTAGTGCTCTTTTTCTACTTTTGTAATAAATTTAACTTTCCTGAAATTATTTTTATCGCATGTATATGTATTAGACTAATTCAAAAGCGACAATTTTTTCTCTCGAAATTCCCTATTTGAAATCGAGTAATTAACAAACTGCGCAAAAGGTGCTCAATATGTCCTTACACAGACGATAAGGAAACAATGTTTTGCTGTGCGCTGTGTGGTGTGCCCGTGTGCGAAGAACATCGCACGTGTTTGTGTATCCCCAGAGGCGTAGCTTGGGGGGGGCAGAGGGGGCCATGGCCCCGGGCGGCGCAGGTGTGGAACGGCGGCGGGGGGCGGCACTTAGTTGCGAAGATGGGGGGGGGGGGGGGGGCGGCAAATTTAGGGTTAGCCCCGGGCGGCAAAAAACCATGCTACGCTACTGTGTATCCCGTACGCGAACAAAAATTTCCCGCAATAATACTGCATCTTTTTTCATTGCATTCACTTAATTACTTATATTTACTTCATTACTACGATTATGTAATAAAAAACATTTGGATTTGTAATTTAAAAAACTAAAAATAAACCGAAATATATGATTTTCTCTGATCTTTTTATATTAAAAAAGCGACCTTTTCGGTAGTGAAAATGAATATACTTTTTGAAAGTAGCACATTCACTGTATTTTTTTCCTAATAGTACATTTATTCAGCTATACAACCCCGAAAGAATTTTATTTTTGCATGAAAATTTGTCTTAGTTAGGTTTTTTTTTCATGAAAATCGATTTATCCTCCATTTTCGGTTACATTTATTGTTGTTAACATTTTTATTTACAGTAAATGGGTAAATAAATGATTGGATCATGGAAAGAAATGTTGTGAAAGTAATTCAGAATTTCTTCAGATTTTTTGACGTTGTTTTCTTAGAAAAAACATTAGCAGGACTTTTACGACCCTGTGTACAGACGTAGGGTTAAATACATATTTACATTCGTTCTATATCGTTAAATGATGCAGTGGTTATTTGCAATTCACCAAAAATGTACTTGTAATATTAACACATTAAGGTTCATTCTATATATATATATATATATATATATATATATATATATATATATATATATATATATATTGTCATATGGAAAGAATCAACGTTTTTTTTGCCCATGGAATATTGCTGTTCGGTTATCTGAATTTTCGATTATCAGAAAGGCGCCCGGTCCCAATTGATTCGGATAATCGACGCTCCACTGTATATATATTCCCACGGGCCTCGACCGAACGAAATTCGTGCGCGAATTTCTATATCTCATTTTACTAATACATTATAAAATTGCACTTCTTTTTGGTAACCTGCTCTCGTGTATTAGAGGCACGAAATTTTTGAACGCTAAGCGCTGGCGTGTTTTTTGTTCTTTTCTTTGAGCTTGGGTAGATTTGTTTTCTTTGGGTTTGATAAACAAAAAAAACATGAAGTCGAAGTTCGCACGGTTGGAATGCAATGAAAATTGTTAATTCTGAATTTCTTAAATTTCTTCTGGCAGATTTTGTGAAAAAAATTCTTCGACCCTTTTCTAATATATTTATTTATTGATCTACAATATGGGTCTATGAAAAAAGATCTTTTATAGGGTAGCATGGTCCGAAACAGACCGGTGGTCCTATACCGACCTCTCCATGTTTCTCACAAGGAACATCCCTCGGGTGACACCCTTCGATTCTGTTGAAATTTGGATATGTTATAAAGCACCGAAAAGTAAGCGATACGTATTTTTTTTTATCGGCGGAAAAACGGTTTTAAGAGCTGAAACGCACCCTCAGAAATAGGGATGTTTTTCGTTTTTCGTCGACAACGTTTTAACGGTACGAGATATTAAAAAAAATTGAATTGCAACAATGTTTATTTTTTTGTGCACTACGCATTGGAGATGAGAACGATAATGTTATCGACGAAAAATGAAAAACACCCCTATTTTCGAGGGTTCGTTTCACCCGTTAAAACCGTTTTTCCGCCGATAAAACAAAAATACGTATCGCTTAGTTTTCGGTGCTTTATAACATATTCAAATTTCAACAAAATCGAAGGGTGTCACTTGAGGGATGTACCTTGTAGGCGGGATGAAAAAACTAATGCAGTTTTCGAAAACATTGTCACGTGTAATCGCAACAGGAAATTTTGGGTGTTCTCCCGCGTTTTTGTTTGGGTTTGATGGCGTTGAAGTTTTGCATCGATGGGGTGCAACGAAAGTTCTTTAACGTATATTTTTATTTCTTCATTTTTATTACAACCTATAATTCTTTTTTATAAATTAAGATCGTGGGCCTCTCTCGAGGATGAGGAAAAACCGTTTGAGTGATTCTTGTAATCTAAATGCCCGAAAAAAAAACGTGAACAATAAAAGAAAAATTAACTTTTATTGCATTCCAACGATGCAAACTTCAACATCATCGGGTTTGTTCAGGGCTCGGTTTGGTTGGATAAGAGAAAATAATGCGTTTTCTTTTTTTTTTTAACGTTGTCTTCTGTAATTGCAACAAGAAACTTTAGGTACTCTTGCGCGTTTTCGGAAGGGGTTTTTTTTCAGGTTTAATTAGTTTGGTTCTGGTATGATTGCACGGAGAGAATTAAATGTTAAAAATTACCGTGCAGTAACGGTAACCAGATGACAACCCTGAAACTTCGCTTATTATTACTGAGTAAAATACAGATTTTCACGAAAATGAAATAAAATTTCTTCTTCAGATAGAAAATTTCACCAGATTTCCTAGTAAATTTTGATGTGTAACAAAATACGCAAAACTTAAATTTTAAAAGTATATAATATCAGCGAAATTTTACTGTGCGTTCTATTAATTTATCTCTTTCAAAAATGTCTGTAAAAAAGTATCGTCTTTATAACAGTTATTTTAAGATTAACTATAAAATTTAATGAGTGTTATAGGAAAATGTATTGTGCTCTCGGTAAAAATGATCGTGCGCGCTTGGTTAAAATTATCGTGCGGTACGGTACGGTAATTTTGAGGCACTGCATGGTAAAAATTCCTCTTCATACCTTTTACTTCAGAGCGGTATGGTGCGCGGTCTCGTTTCAGTGGTCTATCTATTCCTTATATGGCGCGATGGAAATTTCCAAAAAAAAAAAATCATCTAAACTGCGTACATAAACTGCTTATGAAATTTTTAAGAGTGAATACGATTTTACGATTTCAAATGATGACGAAATAATATGTGCGCAAATCAGTCACGTCACTCGAGTCTACGATGGTACGAAATGTATTGTAAAAAAAAAATGGTAGTATTAAATGAAAAATAAATTCTAATAATTAAATTTCTCTCCTTATCCGTTTGTTGAGTATACCAATTTATATGAAAGAAACAAAAAATTCCCAACAAAAAACAAACAGCGTTAATTTGTACCAATTTTTCAATAATAAATAATATTTATTATTATTATTATTGTTATGATTAGTTCGGTTATTATTATGATTATCATTGCACCAGTTTTGAAGAAAAAATACATCTAACGAAGGAACCAGTGCGATGGTCTAGTGGTTGGCGTGTTCGCCACTAAACCAGCGGACGGGAAGTGTCCCGGGTTCGAAACCCAGTCGCGCGTACATTTCGTCGTGAAATATTTTTCTTCGGCATTTCGCGACGAAATAAGACACAGAGGTGACCCCGGTCGGCTGCGGCCGCAAGAGGGGGGAACGGGGGAAAGGTGGGGAAAAAGGTAAAACAGTAGAGGAAAGAAACGGGTTACAATCAGGGGAAGATATATATATATAATAGAGTTTTATTTGCACAACTTGTTATAAAGTTTTTTACAAAGTCTCTTTTCTTACAATCAATCTCATTCATGAACTTACACCTAACAACTTACGTCTAAAATTCTAACCTATATCCTAACCACTACTGATCGCTGTCGCTCTCATCTTTTTCCTCTTTTTTCATTTTTGCACATAATGCCTCTATTTCTTTGAAGTAGCGGCAAATTCCCACATTTATTTTCCCGCTTAACATATTAATGATCTCCCCCCTTATCGCAACCTCGTCAACTCCTTGTATCCACTCCTCCGCTTCTTTTCTTGCCTCTTTTGGCATCATTTCCCAGCCTTTTTTGCAAATTAGGAGGTGCTCCACCGTCTCAAATTTCTCCTCACAAATCCTGCACCGCCAATTTTTCTCCCCCTTCTTTCCCGCCCTCCATACATTTCCACATCTTATTCTTGCCCACAATTCTTTCTCCCTACCCTTCACTCCTTCCTCCTTCCAGTATTTCCATGGGCTTTCTTCGTTCTCCACCAAGTACTTGTATAAACTATTGTATGATGATTTTTGTACTCTTTCTTCTTCCTCCTCCAGTATTTTTTTCTTTAGGTTTTCTAATCCTTCTTTCACCTTTTTTTCTAGTTCGCCCTCGTCTGTCTCGTCTCTTATCATCCCTACTAGATCCTCAATTCCCATTTCCATTAATACTTTTTTTAAATCCTTTTCCCATTTCGAGGGGGTTCCATTCTCAATCGCTCTTAGCTCCTCTCGCAAACATATTTTTGGCCATCTCGACTCCCCCATCTTCACAACCTCTTTCAAATATCTCAGAGCCCTTTCTCTAATGATGTATTCCAATGTTGGCACTCCCAACTCTCTCCTCCAAATGTAATTAGGGGTCGTTCTGTGTACCCCTAGCGCCATTTTACAAAACCTGCTCTGTATTCTTTTATAAGATTCAATTTCGAGGGGAAGACATATAAATTTTACCAGCCTTCTAGGAAATTTTTCTTCTGATGTTGACGCAGGTAAATTTTACTGTGCATTACCGTAAAAATACCGTACGGTGCAATTGGTAATTTTTTACCGACAGTAGGTAAATTTTCGAATATACATGCTAAATTTTACTGTCTCCAATTTTTACCCTTCTTGTATGGTAAAATTTCAGCTACGTATTTGAAGTTTTCTGTAACGTGAGTTAAAAAAAATCTCTCGCATACGAATTATTATGTTTTTCTCACTTGTCACCACATTGATATATATCACGGTAATTTTTACCGTGAAATTCACGACGAAAATTACTTTTTAATTCTCTACGTGTGTTTTATTTCGCTTCGGGCCGTTTGGGTTTGTTTGGGCTCGGTAAAAAATAGCAATTTTTGGTAACTTTCCCTCGTATAATCAGAATACGAAATTGTCTGTGGACTTGCACGTTTTTCGAAAATGTCACTCGCGCAATGTTGGCAGTGGCAGGGAAGGGAGTGCAGGCAATGGCAGTGGAAGGGAGAGCAGGCGGGTGGTGACGTCGGAGTCGCCATTTTCTATTTTTGTATCGTCACTCCCCCGGAAAAGGGAAATACGTACTTCCGCTGTAAGCTGCACGCGCGCGCGCGCGTGTGTGTGTGTGCGTGCGCGCACGTAAGAGAGAGAGAGAGAGAGAATGAGAGTTAGAGAAAGAGAGAAATGAACAGCTGTTAGCGCGATCGCGACGCAGCTGACCTTAAAATCAAAATGACTCGCTGAAAGTTTTTTTTACTCTTCTTTTACTGCCGTCCTGAATATATAGGCCGGATACGGAGATTAACGCGTACACATGTACTTGGGCTAAATTTACGTCTTTTCTTCTTTATTGCACGCGTCATTATTGTATCACCGTGCTCAAAAGTTTCGGTCACGACACGAACTATGGCCAATGAAACGTCAACCGTGTATTTTATACGAGCCCCGAAAAAAAGCGCAAATGTGTTCCATTAATGTGTTATGTTAGGGCAGTTTCGTCACTTTTTCTCGTGTTTTTTATATTATGTAAAAAATATGCAGGGTATCCCTCTTATCTCTGCCACCTGAAATAACTCGGTAATTATCGACGTCACAAAAAAAATTTCCAGACAAAAGTTGTACGGTGTGAAGGGCGAAACAGTTCCAGAAACAGTTCCAGAAACAGTTCCAGACAAAAGTTGTACGGTGTGAAAATAAAAACGATAGTGCCACCAATCGTTTTTATTTCGGTGGAGGCGCTGACGCACAGTGAAGGTCACCTCCACTTTTTTAAATGGAATCGTACATTTTTTTTCAATCATCCTCCGGAGCACTTGAAGCCGCATGAAAACCATTCGGGGTCAAAGTCGTTCAAGGTCATTCAAGGTCAGTATCGATGATACAAATCTAAATACCTCGGATCACAAATAAATATTTGGTAGCGATCCGAGATATTTAGATTTGTATTTCATTTTAATAGGTGACCTTGAACGACTCCCCCCCTAATGTTTTTTATGTGGCTTGAGGTGCTCCACGAGATGGTTGAAAAAATGTACCATTCCATTTGAGGTAGATCTGTAGTTTTGGTCAAATCTTAGGAATTGGCTGATGAATAAGTATGGTGTAGATATGACCTTTATGGATTGACGGCCAAAAATTGAATTCGGTTCACCGTTTAGTTCACGAGATAATTGAGATAATAAGATACGCGATCCCTATACCTAACACGTAAACCGATAGGAGTTTGCTCACATTTCTCGATATGGGTTCTAAACGGATCTTAGGATATCAAAATAAAAACACACGAGTACGCAGTACTATTGTGGGATTGATTTTGAAAAAAATGACGAACTTTGACCGTTCGGTTTCGGAGATATCGACTTATGAAAAGTGGTAATTTTATTCCACACCGAACTCGGGCCCAACCATCTGTAAAGGAATGGCAACAGTGTAAGCTGCAGCCAGCTGATCGGCGCGTGGTCTGGGAACTCGAAGCGTGTTTTTTTTCCCCCGAGTTCTAGTAATTCTGCGACGGATGTGAAATAAATTTATTCTGCAAACAAATTTAATTTGTTCAATTTATGCATGTATTTATGCATGTATTTGTCTTTGTTACAGCGAATACAATTTAAACTGTCGGTAAGATGTTGTAAATCCACGATCCGACGTCCTTCGACAGCGAATTTTTGCTGCTGATCGTTGAGGTTATGGTTATTCTCATCGCGTTTAGCCGCATTTGCTTGACACATGGCTGCCACAGCTATCAGTCTTTTAGCAAGCGCCTTTTTTCTTGTAAACTTTCCTTTGCATCGCAGTTGGGTTGACATTTTCACGTTTTTTTTTATTTATATAAAATAATTCGCGAAAGATGGATCGTAGGAAGCTCAACGCTATGACTGCAGGAAAATGGCGCTGTTGCCACGATTACAGCGCCGCTCTCTATACGAGTATGAGACCTATCTATGCATGAGGTGCGAATGTGTAGGGCATATAGAGGATACAAGCTCTGTCCAAAATTGACAACCAACAGTATCGTATAGGCATTGGATGTACTGTACGGTTCGACCGAAACTTTTGGCTCATACGTGTACCTACAGAACTACCTTAAAAAGTGGAGGCGACCTTCAGTGTGCATGAGCATCTCCAAAGAAATAAAAAAAAATTGATCGCATTTGATTGCTCCCTTCACACCGTACTACTTTTGTCTGGAACATGTTTTTGTGACGTCGATAATTACCAAGTTGGTTCGGGTGGCATAGATAAGAGGGACACCCTGTGTATAAGTAAATTATTTATTATGTTTTTTTTAAATGTATTTTTCATTGTATATTTATTAGATATTAAATATTATTATTATGTGAACAAGAACAAGGTCCAACGATCTTTTTTCCTCTCGATTCGTGTTCTATGTTTTTTTCTTTTTTTCTTCTGCTCTTCTCGATGTACTCCGAACAATTTCTTAACAATTAAGTTTTCAATTTTTATTCTGGATGGCCAATCAACGTATTTCAGGTTTATCACTGGCAGAGTCAAAATGTCCGGGTCTCGGGGGTGGACGACATGGTCCTATTGCCGAAGGTCACCGAGGACGCCATTATGGAGAACCTCAAGAAGAGATACATGGACGATTATATATTCGTATCCTTTTACGCATTTCTCCGACATTGTAGTTTATATATATATATATATATATATATATATATATATATATATATATATGGAGGGTTCAACGCCAAGTCGATCACCTTTACTACCCACCCCTTTTGATTTGGCTGAAATCTAAATATGCTGCTTTTTTTCTTTTCAAACGCTTCTGTGTTTTTTTTTCTTTTTTTTTGTACATGATCGGAGATATGTAGTGAATAAAAATAAAAAAATCGACGTTTTTTTCTTTACTGCTCATAATTTTCTGAAAAATTGACGAAATGAGATCTGTTTTTCTTCAATTTTTTGTGTCTTGAATTGTACTTTATGAGAAAAAAATCAGTCCCCTTCAATATAACTTTTTACTTATTTCGAGAAAAAAAACACGAATTTTTCAAGTTTGGACCTTTTTGATAGTCGACTTTTTTCGTACAACTATATGATAAATTTAGCATTTTTTTGCCACAAAACTCATCGTGGTAAGATTTTCTTTTCTAAATCGAAAAAAAAAATTGATTTTTTTTTCCAAAATTTAGTCGTTTTCTATGGTGCAATAATGTCAACTAATAAATTCTATGGTTTGAAAAAAATGCAGCGTACTACTTTATTTGCATTAGTGTTCTGCTTAGAAACTTCACAAGTAGTATTTGAATTTGCCGCTAAAATTATTAGAGATTGTTGGAAAACTTTTAAAATATGTTCATATTATATACAAAATATTGAATGTCATAGAATTAACCGTTCAAAATTATGTCAACATAGGAAAAAGTGACATTTTGAAAAAAAAAAACGAGAAGAAACATTTTTCAATTCCAAAAAAAACATAGAAAGAAAAATCTTACCACGATGGGTCTTGCGGTAAAAAACGCTAAATTTATCATATATTTTTTACGGAAAAAAATCGTATGAAAAAGCTTAAACCTAAAAAAAATCGTGTTTCATTCCGAAAAAAAAAACTAAAAAGTTATATCAAAGATGACTGAATGCTTTTTAAATATTTTTTTTTCAGACAGTTCATTTTAAAACAAAAAATTTGAGAAAAAGATCTCTTTTTGTCAATTTTTTAGAAAGTTATGACCATTTGGAACACAACGTCGAGTAAAAAAAAATCACTACATATTACCCATTATGTAACAAGAGTTTTTTTAAATCACCCAAACGTTTTTAGAAGGAAACAATAACATTTAATTTTCAGCCAAATCAAAAGGGCTCGGGCTAAAAGTGTTCGATTTGGCGGGGAATGCCCTATATATATATATATATATATATATATATATATATATATATATATATGAATTTATTTGGATACCGGAAGTGAATTGTGACGGAGTGTTTCCTTAACAATATTCAGACCTGTATCGGCCCAGTCCTGGTGTCCATCAATCCCTTCAAACAGATGCCCTATTTCGGCGACAAAGAGGTCGAGATATATCAGGGTGCGGTGAGTATAAAAAAAATTATCTCAGCCGGAAAAAGCATTCGGTCGTAATTGATAAATCGAGTCGACTGAAAAGAAAAAAAAACTGTTTTATTATCTCGTAAATGAGATTATTAAACGCAATTTTAATTTAGAAAAAATAATCATAGCATGAAAAATGTCTTTTTACGGGGTTAGGCTAACGCGACGACGCGAAAATCGGGGTTGTTGAAAAAAAAACATTAACTTTGAAGGGCAAAAGTAAAATGGTTGAATAATCGTTTGAACTCTTATTTGTGTGGACCTTGACAAAGTTGTGTACCAAATTTCATTGAAAAATATTGATAATTAAAGAAGCTATAAACAATCTCGTGAAGACTTTTGAACATGAGGCGCTTAACGCTTTACTTGATTTTAGCCCCCTGATTGATCTGGAATAAAAAAGATAATATTGGCTAAGACCTGAACGAGCTTTTTTTTACTTGGCGTGTTTAAATCGTCAAAAAATGTTTAACATTTTGTAGATGATTTTTCGAGGAAAAATGACATCGTTATTTTTTATAACCGATGAAAAAAAAATGCTAAGAAGAAAAGCGACGCTCAAGACTAAATTACGATAACATTGAATAAGTAGACCAAATTTCAAGTCAATACGTTTATTAGATATCGAAAAATCGTGTACACCGTTTTGAAAAACATAGTCTCGAGAAAAAAGCGTTTAAAGTTTTACTTCAATTTCAGCGAAGGTAACTTATGATTATCGTTGTAATCATAAGTTTACTTTCTACATGTGATGCCTGCTATATGTGGATTATATAGAAAATTTCCTTCTATAAGTGGACCTTCCTTTTCAATTTGAGTTGCCTCAAGCAACGAACGATTTTTTTAAACTTCCACAGCAGCCTAACCCTTAATGAATTATGACATTTTTCGTATCATTAACCCCTTTTTTACTTCCAATGTTATTTAGGTTATCATTTTGATAGTCAATTTTTATCATTTTAATAATTAATAAGAACGATAAAAGTGGGAATCCATTTCAATTGTAAAATGGAAAAATAGAAAAGAATAGCAAAAAAAAAAAAAAATCTTTCAATATTATTAAATCACAGAAAAAACGATACAAATAATATTTAAAAAATTGAAATATATTTCAGTTATAAAAATTGAAGAACAGTAAAAAAACATAAAAATGACTCACCAATAATAAAAATTAACGTCATGAAAAAGATCACCTAAATATCACTGAAATATATATATATATATATATATATATATATATATATATATATATATATATATATATATATATATATGGAGAACGGCTTATCTATAAATGAATTTTTCTAATACTGCCAGCCGTAAAAAAATGGAGTAATAATTGGTATCATTTGTCAGTTATAATTACGTATGATAAAAATTAATAAAAATACCGTTTTTTTAATTCGTTTTAATTTTCTCAATGACATTCAGGCGCCCTACGAGAATCCGCCGCATATTTACGGCCTAGCCGACGACATGTATCGAAACATGCTAATCGACAACGAGAGCCAATGTGTCATTATCAGGTAACTCATCTTTCCAAATTGCACTTGTTTCTTTTTCCCTTTATTTTTCGTCGTCCCGCGGCGACATTTTTCCGGAAACAATAATTTTCGAACAATAATAATGATCATGATGACGACGATGACAACGGTAATGGGAATGATGATAAAATTATATCGTTGATTGCAGTGGCGAATCTGGAGCGGGAAAAACGGTCGCAGCCAAGTACATAATGTCTTACATAGCGCGAGTGAGCGGGGGTGGCGAACGCGTTCAAAGAGTTAAGGACGTCATACTGGAGTCGAATCCGCTCCTCGAAGCGTTCGGGAATGCTAAAACTGTCAGGAACAACAACAGCAGTAGATTCGTGAGTTCGACCATTGGCACTTTTATTTCCATCAAGGGCTTAGACTACTGTAACGATCCGACTGTTATTTTAGAAAAATCAATTTTGAAGGAATAAGTGAGATGATTAAAAAATCGTTTTGGACATTTGTTCGTATGTACATTAAGGCTTTATATACAGTCAGGAGGCCCAAAAAGATACATTTTTCAAGAATTTTTCTTGAGAAGACCTTTAAATCTATTGACGTAAAAAATTGTACACATATTATGGTGACTTTTAACTGTGTTTTGACATTTTTTATTTGTAAAAATAATTATTTTGAAAGCTGCGGTGAGCACGATATCTCTGGACGGGATCATCTGAAATGAAAAAAATAAAAAATATTGCGTTATTATAATGGATTATCTTGTAATTGATCGAACGAATAAGCAAAATAATAAGTTTTGACAAAATGGCGGCTCCTAAAAAAAAATCGATTTTTGACAATAATTTAGACCTTACATTCTTTATAAAATGGACAATATTTATCGGTGAGAAAAAAACCTTCGATTAATTACTAAAAAATTTAGTTGAATAGATTATGTTAAAATTTGAGACTGATCGGTTAAGCCGTGTCCGAGAAATCTTGCTCACCGACTTTAAAAACACAGTTTTGCGAAAAACGCGTTTAAAGTTTCAAAAGTACTTTCGAACGCTCTGACACGTCATTACAAATGTGCGTGTAACACGAGGGGCCATTCACTCTTTATTTATGTGCACCAATGATTTCAATGAGTAGTTGATTTCATGTGATTTCGTGGATGATTTCTATAATTTAATCTGTACATGATTTCAAAGAATCGTTTCCGATTTTTAGTGATTTCGTTAAAAACCATATGATTCGAATCATGATTTCAAAATATCAGTTAGCGTAAAGAAATAGGAAAGAAGGCTAGGTCTACGATAAAAAAGATACATACAGCTTACAATAAATTCTTTATTTTTTTATACACAGCGTCATCAATTTTTAAACCTTTATCCGTTATAATCGGTGGAGAAATGGTAACGTGGTATTGTTTTATGTTTAAATAGCCGTGTACATCCATTGGCAACGGAAATTAAATAAGTATTGTTTTTGGAGGATTCATACCAATTACATAAGACTCCAATCTCTTTGGTATTACCGCTTATACGTGCATACTCACTGGAATACTCGTGACTTCGAAGAGTATTTCCTTGCACGTAAGCAAAACTTAATACTAGGCCCACGAAACACTTGGAGCTATTAGATTTTTTGAATAGGCACCAATCGCCGATACAAATCTCATTGCACTTTTTTATGAATGCTTTTTTTTTTCTTGTATTTTAGTCTCGGATTTTCGTACGTTTGTAGGGCGAGTAATTTCAGAATCTTTCACTCTTTGCAGTCGGTCACTGCTCAATTGGCACGAACCCTTATTTAATAGCCAACAAATAGACGATTTCCGCACGATAAAGTCATTCTCCTGACGATCTTTCACTACGACAAACGGACTTTTTTCGTGCAATTTAATCTTTACTTTGTCATACTTTTTCAATTCAATCGACTCTGAAACATTAGAAAGAATAATCAAATCTTGCAATAAGTCATTGTGAGTATTTGAAAAAAAATCCGTCCTCGCGTTTATCGGCAAGAGAGTCTAAATTTTGGTTCGGGTTGTTTGCATCCGATTCATTCGCTTCGTCAACGATTTCTGCGCGCTTCAAAGCAAAATTTATCGCATTCCAAAATATCGATAGTCATCCTTAATGACTGGACTTTATCAAATGCATCTTGCTTCGCCTTTTCTATGACTCGATTAATATTGTAAATATCCGGAAGGGAAAAGTCTGCCTGTGTTGAAAGATTTGGTCGCTTCGCTGGAGGATAGTTAAAAACGTTCGTATTTTCAGTTAGATGTCCAGAAGAAATTATATGAAATCACATGATTTCATGTGATTTCATATAATTTCAAGAAGATTTCAAACATTCTTCAGGATATTTTGAAATCGACGATGACGGATGATTTCGAGTGATTTCTTATGATTTCGCTCGTGATTTCATTTGAGGTGATTAGATGATTTCAGTAGTGAATGGCCCCTCGGTGTAACATCAAGAATATTCGCCGGATTGACAAGAAATTTTCTGTGTGTGTGTACTTAAATATATGTACATTACGAAAAAAAGTCGATTTTTCAAAAAATTTAACTGTATATAACCCCTTAAGGGATCATCACAGTTTAACGGGTCGAAAAATAGCTGATTTTCGCGATTTTTGTTTCGATGCTTGAAATACGCGAATCAGTCTGATATTTTAATGTCAAATCAAAGCACTCGTGAAGAACAGAAAATAAATTTTCAAACGATTATTTTGATTTATTTCGACATTTTTTGAACGGTTGAAAATGTCTTCGAAAAAAAAGAAGGCCTCACGGTGTACGCGGTTGTGGCCGTAAATGATATCTGAAACAAAATTTGCAAAAAGATTACTAATCAGCATGAAAGCCGCTATCTAGCTATGGAGGTATTTTTTAAAATCAAAATTGACAAAATGGCGACCGTTTGAAAAAAAAGAATCGAATACAGCCTACTTTTTTGACCAGATTTTCGTTAAAAAAATATGAAGATTAAAAAAAGCTTCCATAGCAAGATAAAGAACGGCGTGAAGAATGTCGTGTCAAAATTTAAGACGGATAGCTTGGAAACTCTTTCTTTGAGAGTGTAGACCTTTTTGAAAAAACGGCATTTCGAGAAAAACGCGTTTAAAGTTTCGAGTGCGGAATTTTCATATAAATTGTCTACTTACGATCAATCGGCGATGCCACGCCAATGTTTATGATCGTCTGTGCCATCGGATAATGCTCAAAAAATCGATTTTTCGAAAATATCATTAATTATAGACTACATTATTAAATATACATTTAAATTTACACTGCGATGATCCCTTAATGCAAACAAATTAGTTGCAATCGACGCGCGATTTTAATTTTTACAATTTATCACAATACAGTACTACCTCTCTAAGAGAGCCCTCGCTAAGAGAGAATTTCCCCGCCGTTCCGCTTGAGCGCATTTTATGGCTTCCCCCACCTAGCTCGAGCTGTCCAGAGTACCCGAGGCCTCTCGAGTTTGTCGCGGACAACTCGATAAGAGATCGCGAGCGATTTCAGAAAATCGCACGTCGCACGATTGTCAAATGGATAATATTCCTTTGTATAATAATATATACGTTTAAGCCGTAAAGTCGGAGAAAAAAACATGCACCATAATTACATTTCAAGTAGTAATTTAATGCAAGTAAAATATATTTTAATAGACATTAGCACAGCATAGAATATTATTGATATTGATAAAAATTATCGAGGCTACATTATACTAGAGATATGTTTATGAGTAGTAGTAATAAATGCAAATATCGTACAGCATATACAATATGTATGTATCATAACATACATACTATACATCAGAGTATAGAGTCCTGTTGACGTCCGCAAGAATCGTAGAGACGGCTTTATTTTCGTGATCAGCTGGCGCTCTCTTATCGAGTTCGAGTGGAGAAACATACACGCTACCACATGCGCGATTTTGGAGCGCGCTAACCTAGCGGTGGGGGAAGGCTTCGGCGACGAATTTCTCGAGAATTTCTTTCCCTAACCGCCCTAGATCGCTCTCTTAGAGAGGTAGTACTGTAATTCCAGAGCCTTTTGCGCAGGAAGCCAATAAGTGTAGCAAAGGCCATAGCCGGGTAAGTAGGGAAAAATTGCCCCCGCATTTCTTCCAGCGAAATTTGGAGTATATTCTGAGGTATAAAGAAAACAAATTTTCTGAAAATTTCATGCCCGTCAACGCAATGGTTTTAGAAAAATGATTTTTTTTTAAATATAAAAAAAAAAAATTCCAGAAACGGTACAGTGGATCGATTTGATTTTTTTTTGGTACTTGTTCCGATCAAACGTGTTACGAAATAAAATTATAGAACATCTTGCGAAAGATTAAGGTTTGAAAAAAAAATAATGTTCCTTGTTTTATTATTTTTTACTATAATCCACTTGGGGTACAATAGCGAAAATGTTTTCATATAATCTTTGGGCACCTTATTAGATTATATAATTTTTGCAAAATGATCGGTTTGGTACGCCACAGTGAAAAAAAAAAGAAACACACTTTATTGATATATTTTAGTTATATAGATATATAACTAAAATATATCAATAAAGTCTGAATATGTGACTAAATGATCAGCTTGGTACGCCACAGTGAAAAAAAAGAAACGCGCTTTATTGATATATTTTAGTTACATAGATATATAACTAAAATATATCAATAAAGTCTGTTTCTTTTTTTTCACTGTGGCGTACCAAACCGATCATTTTGAAAAAATTATATAATCTAATAAGGTGCCCAAAGATTATATGAAAAAAATTTCGTTATTGTAACCTAAATGGATTATATTTAAAAAAAATAAAACAAGGAACATTATTTTTTCTTAAACCTTAATCTTTCGCAAGATGTTCTATAATTTTATTTCGTAACACGTTTGATCGTAACAAGTACCAAAAAAAAAATCGAATCGATCCACTGAAGCGTTTCCGGAATTGTTATTTATTTTTTATTAAAAAAAAAATTCATTTTTCCAAAACCATTGCGTTGACGGGGATGAAATTTTCAGAAAATTTGTTTTTTTTTTATACCTCAGAATATACTTCTAATTTCGCTGGAGAAAATGCGAGGGCAATTTTTCCCTACTTACCCGGCTATGACCTATCAAGTCAATCCGTTCGTTAGATGTCGAGGAATCGTGTGCACCGTTTTCAAAAACATAGTTTCGAGAAAAACTATCGTTGTAATCATAAGTTTACCTTCACTCTGCGATTCCTACACCGTATGGTGGACCTTCCTCTTCAATGAGAGTTGTCTCAAGCGATTATCGATCCTTTGAAATTTTCAGAGTAGCCCAACCCCTTAATACGCTGCCAACATTACTGTCAACAATTACTCGTAATAACCGTCCCTCTCACACAAGGAACGTGACTTTGGTGTCGGCTTTCTAATTTTGTTGAAACTCATGTATACGCTAGAGGATTAAAAACTATTAGATACTTTTTTTTTGTTCATCAATGTACCCCTAGTGAATTTCTGATCGTTGTGCTTCGGAAGAATTTTCGTTTATGTTTCACTGAAATCGCTGGATTGCTTGCAGGTGAAACTGCCATGTTTCAGTCCTAGAGCCAGTTGCACCCCTTAAGATTTTCCCGTCGATAAAGAAAATACGTGGCTAATAAGTGTTAATGCCCTACCGGAGATGGGCATACTAACAGTATTTGAGTAGGAACATAATACCGAATACCTGTCAGATGGATATTCATTTTTTTTTTCGATACTGTATCCACCTCGATTCAGTATTCGTTCTGAGAATAAATAATGAATCCAGTTGGATCCAGTATTCGTTCTGAAAATGAATAATGAATCCTACTGGATTCAGTATTTATTTCATGAGAAATAATGAATCCAGTTGGATTCGGTATTCATTCCAAAATGAATAATGAATCCAACTGAATTCAGTATTCATTTCAACATAAGTAACGAATCCAATTCGATTCAGTATTCATTCCGTATTCGGATATCATCAAATTGAATAATCTGGAAAAATTGACAGAAAACATGTTTATTCTATGAAAACATTATCGTTTGATTACATTATATTTACCCAAGGGAAATCGCACGCTTAGTATCTAAGAACTGAAGAAACGGGGGTAGAAATGGGACATTATATTTGTCCCATTTCCATTGTCCATTTTTCCAGATTATTCAATTTGATGATATTCGAATACGGAATGAATACTGAATCGAGTTGGATTCATTACTTCTGTTGAAATGAATACTGAATTCAGTTGGATTCATTATTCATTATGAAATGAATACTGAATCCAGTAGGATTCATTATTCATTATGAAATGAATACTGAATCCAGTAGGATTCATTATTCATTATGAAATGAATACTGAATCCAGTAGGATTCATTATTCATTTTGAAATGAATACTGAATCCAGTAGGATTCATTATTCATTTTGAAATGAATACTGAATCCAGTGGGATTCTTTATTCATTTTCGGAACGAATTTTGAATAAGATTCTTCATTATTCATGAATTTGAAAAAAATCGTATATACCCAACCCTGTACCCTACCATGTACATGAGTTTCAACAAAATCGAAGGCTGACACCAAAGTGATGTTCCTCATAAGTATCGGTTCTAACCCTACTTCCTCTATTTGGAAAATTGATCCTCAATTTCCTCCTCTTGTGAGTCTGGAAAAGGAAAGTGAACGTACAGGCGGACACTATTATTTCATAATTAAAAATTAAGATGTCATAATAATAATAATAAAATAAATAAAATAAATAAAATAATAGTAGTTCCTTTATTTCCATGTATGCCCTCGTGGGCTTCTTACATTTCCTCCTTTCTTTTCTTTACAGCAGTTTTCCTTACTCCTACGCTTTAACGCTATGATCATTCTTCTGCCACTTGTCCATCCACACTTACGTACTGAATCCCCCTTTTTGCTTACTTGTCTAGTTATATGTTTACAAAGCTTACATGGTAATATCCTTATATTCTATATCTCTGAAATAAATAAAATAAATAATATAAATAATATAAATAAAATATACAATAAAAAAATACTTTTTTTGTGTGATCTCGTAATAATTGAAAAGTTTGTCCCATCTGCAGGGAAAGTACGTCGAGATGCAATTCGGCCCAGGTGGCCAACCCAGCGGCGGGAAGGTCTCGAACTTCTTGCTGGAAAAGTCACGCGTCACGTGTCACAATCCTGGAGAGAGAAACTTCCATATCTTCTATCAGCTTGCGACCGGAGCGAATCAGCAGATGAAAAGTAATTAATTATTTTTTCACATCTCTCTCTCTCTCTCTCTCTCTCTCTCTCTCTCTCTCCCTCCTTTTTCCCCATTTATTTTGTTTCTTTGTTTCGTTCCTTTTTTGTGTTTTTATTTCTATTATCACAAATATTCGCCGATCTTGTCAGGCCTCCGAGCATTATTCACTTCCTGTGGGTTTCGATGACAAGATCGCGTAGTGAGAATTCTGACTCATCGAAACTCTCTTCGATTGCGGAACTTCCAGACGTTTTTTTTACGCTTCTCTCCTCGTCACTTCTTTGTTTTTCGTTTAACTAATTTTGTCACAGAACACAATAAATGCACATTCACAATTGTCGTTTTTATAATCATAATAATAAGCAACAACGAGAACCATAACAATAATAATTACGACCTCAATAACAAGAACAACAATATTATTAATAATAATAATAATAATAATAATAATAACATCGACTGCTAATATTGTGTGTAAAGCTTTGTTGTTGCTGTTATTTTCATTGTTGGTATTGACAATGCAAATTAATAGCTATTATTATTATTATTTATTAATATTATCAAACAACTTGAATAATAATGACGATCGCAACAACGGGAACAAAAATATTTATAATAATAACAACAGCAGTTATAATAATAATAATAATAACAACGGCTATAATAATAATAATAACAACGGCTATTATTGTGTATCGATCTTTGTCGTTGCTGAGGTTATTATTATTATTTTCATTGCACACTCATCGTTTTTTATGCTGTTGCTCTCGTCGTTATTGCTGTTATTATTTTTCTTATCATTGTCATCATTTATCATTGCACAATTATTAGACTATTGCAAAATAACGTAACAAAATATTGTTATTAAAAAAATAATCGATCGCTTTAGAATCTCGTTATTTTCCATTTTTTTTCTCGCCGTCTTCGATGCTTTGATTTTCCTTTTTTTGCCCGCACGAATTTCAAGGCGACTTCGGACTAACGGACCTCGACTACTACACCTACCTGAGTTACGGTGGCAGCCACAAGGTGGACGGTACGAACGACGCCCGCGACTTCCAAGAGACCCTGAAAGGTGAGATGACGATGCTTGCGATGAGTCGTCTTCGAGTTCACCTCTCTCTCTCTCTCTCTGTCGCTCTCGCTCTCTCTGAATTTTATGACGCGAGGAAAAGTCCCAGTAGGGTAATTGTTATTCTATTTTTCTCATCTTTCTCGTTTTTTTTTCAGCGCTTAGCGTAATGGGAATCAAGGATTCGGAGGTGACGGATATACTGAGACTCGTCGCGGGGATTCTTCATATCGGGAATATAACGTTTCAGGAGAGCGGAAATTATTCCGAGGTCGCCGACAAGCAGAGTTCGTATACAGTCATTTCTATACAAAATAATTATCATATATATATATATATATATTAGGGTGTGCGGAAAAAAAACGATACTTTTTTTTTCGGTTGCATCCACCAAAAAAAGGTGAATTAAGGTAAAAAATGAAGAATCCTCGAAGGAGAGCTCACAAAAAAATTATTTCGAATGGCGCATTGCATTTGAATATTTTCCATAAGAATAATCCAGGAAAATATTGAGATTTCTGAATGTGGTAGTGCAACTCGTCAGGAAAAAATCACACAAAGATGTCATTAACATATTCTCATGGAGAAACGAATTTCCAACAAAAAAGTTTTTACGAAAAATTAGCTCAGAACAACCGTTCAAGTGGAATCGCTGTCTGAAATTGGATTAATAAAAAAAAAAATAATTCGAAAGGCTGTAAAAATCGAATTTTTCGCTTTACGAAAAAACTTTTTGGGGTTTTTTTGTAGAGAATCTTCCGCTCTAACATACAATTTGCATGGAATCGTTCTCAAAATATTTCTCTGAAACAAAAAAGAATCAAGTACAACAAGAAATATAAAAGAAACGACGTCCATCATTGATCGTGTTTCGAAAAGTTTTATTCAATTAATTTGGTTTAATAAGATAAAATAATTTGTTTTTACATTATAATGCTTGATAATCATCGTTCCTTTTCTTAAGAGTCTGTTTGTTGCAATTAGGGTATTTCTGTCGATGATTTTGCACTACGTCCAATAAATATTGTAGCTGCTCTTCGTGTTTTGTTAATGAACCGTTATATGCTTCTGTCAAAGTGACACGACGTTCGGCTACGTTATTAACGACTTTTGGGTTAAAAAAATCTAAGCAACTTAAATAAATGGCATTTTCCGGCCATAATTCAATATTTACTCTCAAAAAATCATGAGGTAAATTGAATTGCTGGAAAAGAAATAAGGATTCTTGAGTGACGAAATCGCTTATGTTTTTTTTTCAGCACCATTTCCCAATCATTTTTTTTAAACAATTACTCACTCGGAAGGATTTTTGGATTTTTCTCGAGATTGCAGAGCTTGTACCATTTTTGCCTTCACACTTATCGGCACAGCATTGTCAAAAAACGACGAAGCAACAATTTTCTCGTTAAAGTACCACAAGTGACTAGCTAATTTTTTCGAGGCAGCCTCCCCTACTTCAGGATTCACTTTGCAATAACGAATGAAATTTTGTAGCAGTAACAGATCTTGATTCGAGGCCAAAATGAGGGGAAAATGTAGCGGTTTCCCGTTTGTGGCCTTAGTGTGAAGCTTGTGATTTTGCACTACGAGTGCAAAATCACTCGCAGCGTGTGCCATGGCGCGCACGTCGCTTAAATAAAAAATTCAATTTCAGACAGCGATACCACTTGAACGGTTGTTCTAAGCTAATTGTTCGTAGGAACTTTTTTTGTAGGGAATTCAATTCTCTATCAGAATATCTTAATGACATTTTTGTGAGATTTTTTTCTGAAGAGTTTTACTACGACGTTCAGAAGTGCCAATATTTTCCTGTGTTATTCTTATGGAAAGTATTCAAATGCAATGCGCCGTTCGAAATAATTTTTTTTTTGAGCTCTCCTTCGAGGATTCTTCTTTTTTTACCTTAATTCACCTTTTTTTGGTGGATGCAACCGAAAAAAAAAGTATCGATTTTTGTCCGCACACTCTAATATATATATATATATAAAATCAAAATTAAAGGTTAAAAAAATCGATTTTTTCCCAACGGTAAATTGAAGTATGTTAAGAAAAAGAAGGTTTTGCAAAATTTGAGGGTTCTAAACGATTTTTTTGTGCTTAAACGTCTTTATCGTGTTTTTTTTTTCATGATTATCGGAGTATTAATTTTTTTTATCTCGATGCAGAAAATGTTAGTGCGTGATCCAATGTAAGTCTCGATGTCATTTTTTCTGTAACAATACACAATTTTTATTTAAATTTTTTTTTTTACCATAAACAATTTGTATTTGCAGATCAAGAATCAATATATGTAATTCGGTAGTGAAAATTATATCAACCACTTGATGAACAAGAACACGGTGTTTACATCACTGAACGTCTAACAAGTATGCATGTTTTTTTTTGAGTAATATGTTGTTTTGGAGTAAGAAAACAAAGTCATACGGATTCGAGAGTTACAAACCGCGGCGCTGTTGACGCTACTGCATCTTTGTTTCTCTGACTGTCCGTGAGTTCTTTTCGCGATTCATTTGATTGTTTCCAGTAGTTGCTGTATCGAGGTACGTCACAGTTCACGTAAAAATAAAAATGTAAAAAAGTTTATTCGAACGATTTGAGCTCCCGTGCAGTTTTTTTTGGACTTGAATCCTTCAGTTTGGGATTTTAATCAGGATTATAATACGTGCTTGATTACTTTTAAAAACATGCAAGTTGTGAACGACACAGCTGAGCGAGCCGTTTCTTTGATGAAAGATTTCAACGGTTTGATTACGAAAAACGAATACCAAAAGCTATATCTGTTGCAAGCTGTGAGCGAGCACAGAAAACCCATCCTTTTTGCGAGAAGAGAAATTATTATTCGGCTCGATCTTCGGAGTTATTACGTACGTTTTTCAACAATCGCATACTGTGATCCAGAATACATATTTTTATAAACATCGTTTGGAATTATTATTTTATTAAAACTACTTGAAATGATAACGACCTGTTTATGTTAATTTAGAAAATGCTACGGAGCGTAAAAAGTTTTGAGAAAATTATATTATTACGATGTCTATTGGCGGGGGAAAAACACTGACGAAAAATCGAGAAAAATAAATTAAAAGTCGTTTGAGCACTACCTAAAAAAATGTTTAGACCTCTCAAATTTTGTATGAATTACTTTTTCACAACGTAGTAACGTTTCCCTTCGAGTGTAGCGAAAAAAATTAATTTTCTTTAACCACCCATATATATATATATATATATACGAGGGTGAGGTGAAAAGTTTCCGGCCTGACCAAGAAAATCGATGTTTAAAATTTTTTTTGCTTTATTTTTCAACATAATCTCCATCAACACTCATATATTTCTCATAACGGTGTTCTAATTTAGTTATACCAATTTTAAACGTAGATTCGTCAAGTTCCTTAAAATACTGATTTACAGCTTCGATAACTTCTTCGTTGCTCTTAAATCTTTTTCCGCCAAGCTATTTTTTGAGGTTAGGAAACAGGTAATAGTCATTGGGGGCTAAGTCTGGAGAGTAGGGAGGATACGGCATCAATTCAATCTTCAATTCGTGGATTTTTGACATGGCAACAATCGACGAATGCGCTGGTGCGTTATCGTGATGAAACAAAACTTTTTTCTTCGCAAAATGAGGTCGTTTAATTTGCACCTCGTGCTTCAAACGTTGCAATAACTCTGCGTAGTATTGACCAGTGATAGTCTTACCCTTTTCAAGGTAATCAATGTATATAATTCCTCTCGCATCCCAAAAAACAGTAGCCATAACCTTGTTTGCCGATAAAATTGTTTTTGCCTTCTTTGGGGTTGGTTCCCCTTTTTCAACCCACTGTTTTGACTGTTCTTTATTTTCAGGCGTGTAGTGGTGGACCCATGTCTCATCAACAGTTATGAATCGACGCAAAAATTCGTTTGGATTACGCCTATACAGCGTCAAATTGTCGGTAGAAATGGTTTTTCGAAGCAGTTTTTGGTCGAGCGTTAGCAAACGCGGCACCCACCTTGCACACAGCTTTTCCATGTTCAAATGGTTGTGCAAAATATTTCGCACGCGTTCAGCTGACATCCTACAGGTCTCAGCTATCTCATGCACTTTCAACCTGCGGTCTTCCAACACTATTTTATGGATTTTTTTAACCATCTCTGAAGTTGTGACTTCAACGGGCCGTCCTGAGTTTTTAAATTTAGAAACCCACTGCTTAATAGTTGAATATGATGGGGAGGAGGCTCCTAGTGCTGAATTTTAAATTCAGAAACCCACTGCTTAATAGTTGAATATGATGGGGAGGAGGCTCCTAGTGCTGAATCCATTTCTTCTTTTATTTTTTGGTGTAAAACCTTTCAAATGGAAGTATTTGATAACAGCACGTTTTTCCAATTTTTCCATTTTTACCAAAACAACGGAAGCACCACCAAGAAAAACGATGTTTAAAATTTTTTTTTGCTTTATTTTTCAACATAATCTCCATCAATACTGATATATTTCTTATAACGGTGTTCTAATTTAGTTATACCAATTTTAAACGTAGATTCGTCAAGTTCCTTAAAATACTGATTTACAGCTTCGATAACTTCTTCGTTGCTCTTAAATCTTTTTCCGCCAAGCCATTTTTTGAGGTTAGGAAACAGGTAATAGTCGCTGGGGGCTAAGTCTGGAGAGTAGGGAGGATGCGGCATCAACTCAAACTTCAATTCGTGGATTTTGGACATGGCAACAATCGACGAATGCGCTGGTGCGTTATCGTGATGAAACAAAACTTTTTTCTTCGCCAAATGAGGTCGTTTAATTTGCACCTCGTGCTTCAAACGTTGCAATAACTCTGCGTAGTATTGACCAGTGATAGTCTTACCCTTTTCAAGGTAATCAATGTATATAATTCCTCTCGCATCCCAAAAAACAGTAGCCATAACCTTGTTTGCCGATAAAATTGTTTTTGCCTTCTTTGGGGTTGGTTCCCCTTTTCCAACCCACTGTTTTGACTGTTCTTTATTTTCAGGCGTGTAGTGGTGGACCCATGTCTCATCAACAGTTATGAATCGACGCAAAAATTCGTTTGGATTACGCCTATACAGCGTCAAATTGTCGGTAGAAATGGTTTTTCGAAGCAGTTTTTGGTCGAGCGTTAGCAAACGCGGCACCCACCTTGCACACAGCTTTTCCATGTTCAAATGGTTGTGCAAAATATTTCGCACGCGTTCAGCTGACATCCTACAGGTCTCAGCTATCTCATGCACTTTCAACCTGCGGTCTTCCAACACTATTTTATGGATTTTTTTAACCATCTCTGAAGTTGTGACTTCAACGGGCCGTCCTGAGTTTTTAAATTTAGAAACCCACTGCTTAATAGTTGAATATGATGGGGAGGAGGCTCCTAGTGCTGAATTTTAAATTCAGAAACCCACTGCTTAATAGTTGAATATGATGGGGAGGAGGCTCCTAGTGCTGAATCCATTTCTTCTTTTATTTTTTGGTGTAAAACCTTTCAAATGGAAGTATTTGATAACAGCACGTTTTTCCAATTTTTCCATTTTTACCAAAACAACGGAAGCATCTCTGTACATACAAGCTCGGTAGGAATGGTACTGTAGGATGCCGCTCCAAAACTAGACCTAGTGGCACCATCTCTTGGTCAGGCTGGAAATTTTTCACCCCACCCTCGTATATATATATATATATATATATATATATATATATATATATATAAATGCAAATTAAATTGTATTTGTTCTTTGTGTTCTATTTATTGTTTCTTTTTTTTTCTTTTCATTCGTTCGTTGACAGGCCTCGAGTTTCCGGCCTACCTTCTCGAGATCTCGTCGGAGCAGCTCTCCCACAAGCTCATATCTCGGGAATTCGAGTCCAAATGGGGCAGCCAGTCCGAGAGCGTCGACGTCACACTGAACGTGGCACAGGCTCTCTACACGAGGGACGCCCTCGTCAAAGACATTTACGCCAGACTCTTCGATTATCTCGTCAAGGTGAGCGACAGGCCCACCCTCGAGAGACCGAATGAGACTTGTTTTTGTTATTTTTCACGCGAAACAAAGCCAATTGGCCGATTTGGGATGGAGAGTGAAAAAGTGGGAGTTTTTTTGTTTCCTCTTGGTTTGGTCTCTGAATTTATGATTTTATTTTTATTTTTTTGTTTCTTTATTACTGTTTCTTTTTAAGGTTCTACTGTGATGGCTAAAAAAATAAGCTGTTTTTAATATTTTTTTGGACAACTGTTGCATGTATCGGTACAAACTTTATTTTCGCTTACAGGTTCACTCTTACAGAATAGAAAACAATTTTTTGTTGTTGCATATAAATGTACATTTATTTAACAATTTATAATGGTGTGAAGGCACGAAAAAAAGGACGTTGCTGGCGTTGATGATTTGCGCTCTCTAGGTGGTCGGAAACAAAAAATTCAAAAAGATTCTCAATCTGTACGAGCGTCGCTATCGCCCGAACTAGAATTATTATTTTATATTGGAAAATAACAAAATGACGTGGTTTTTTGCAAAAGTGTTGGAAAAACACTTTTTTCGTCATAATTCGAGCGAAAGTATAAGTTAAAATTGATATTTTTCAAATAATTCTAGTTCCGGCGGTAGGCATATACATGCTGAATGTGCAGTATATTTTTTAGCCCTATTGGTTAAGCCGTTTTTCCGAAATCACCAACGCCAGGTGAAAAAAGTCGTTTCGAGAAAAACGCGTTTAAAGTTTACTATACAATACTAATCGGTAGAGCGTCCTTTTACTCGCACAGTGAATGGAGAGACTACTACAGTCCGACCTCCGAATAAGAAACCCGGCAATAAGAAACTTCCCCCAGTTTCTCACTCGAGCGCTTCTCCCACACCGACTTGAATTCCGGGCTTGAGAATTTTGTGCGCGGAACCTCTGGTTAAGAAATGACGTTGAAGTTTGCATCGTTGGAATGCAACGAAAGTGTTTTTTTTTATTTTCGAAATTTCTTTGGTAGATTTTGAGCTGCAAAAATAACGCAAACATTTTTTACCATTCTTATTTAGCGATCTACAACAAATTTGCGAATTATGATTTGAGATAATAATGAAAATGAGAAATTGGAAAGGATTTTCGTTGCATTCCAACGATGCAAACTTCAACCCCATGTTAAGAAACCAGCCTGGGAGAGATTATTCGGGCAAAATAGAGTGAACGTTACAGTGTGAATTGACGTGTGCATGCGTGCGTGAGTATGTGCGTGTGTGCGTGTGTGAATGTAACAAAAAATCTACAAGTTTATTAGAAATTTTTTGTATTCATTAAAAAGATACATATATGTGTTGACAAGATTTCATATAAAATAAAAACAAAGATAAGGGCGTTTAAAGATTTTCATATAAAACAGCAAAAGTTTTCGAGACGTAATGAAAAGCGTTTTCGTCTTGTTGCGTATTATTTTGATCCGCAACGCACTCAACTGACGGTGGAATATTTTCGAGAGAGTCGAACTCTGCCATTGAAGATGAATCCTCAGAGATATTGACTTCTTCTTTTATATAAATGGGATAAAACAATATGGACATAAAGCTCTTTGTTTAAATGATCACCTTGTGGCGCAGATTCTGTTATATTTTCTTCGACTTGTATACTACAGTCTGATCTCTTACGCTTCTTTACAGTTTCGGTCATTTTATGACAGTTAATAGTAATTCAGATACCGTAGTACACAATAATATTCAAAAGTATGTATATTAACGTGAAACAAAAATTCGCTAAATAAATGTCCACGCGCAGTCGAAAACGTTTCTGCATGGGCGATGTGAATACTAAGTTGCAACTCGTTTGAGCGAGTTTCTTGTCGAGAGGATCGCATACGGACAAGAGTGAGAGAGACAGACAGAGGTAGCGAGCGCGGAGCGCGCGCCTCGTGGGGGTATGCGATATATAAGAAAAACGCTTCCCCTTGGGGGCTTTTGGTTTCTTATTCGGAGGTCGGACTGTACTGTACAGCAAATGTATAGAAGTATACGTATATACACTATCGTTCAAAAGTTTGGATACACCAGTCGATATTTCTTGCCGCACTAAAAGTTAGATGGCTCCGTCAAAAAAATAGATAACCAAATTTAACGAACGGCGTTTCAAAGGGAACCAATTCAGCTTTGTTTTGCTTTTTTAAATAATTTTTTATGATTTTTTTTTCGACCCGGTACGCACTTTTGAACGTGTCTGTTTTTCGGCTTTTTTTTCGACCATCGAGAATTGGGCGCGTAACTTATGGAGATTTTTTTTGGTATTTTTATCCATGATAATCTTGAAAGGGGTACCAGAAGGTCCATTTTCGTTTTTTTTTCTTCAAGTTTCGTGCGATTTTTTTTCGCAAAGTTATTTCATTTTTTGTTGTAAAAGACAAATTTTGGCAAATGCAACGTAACACAAGAACTATAGGGTTTAAGAGGAAATGTCATAGATGTAAAAAGTTACAGAAGTTTATAGTAGATCGCCTGGCATTTTTAAAGAATTTTCCCGTGAGATTTTTGTTTGGACTATTTTCGCTCGAAACTCCGATGAGTGGCTTAAGTCGAAAAGTTTGGCATTTAGGACAAAATGTCAGGAAGCGAAACTCCTTATTTTCGATTTTATATTTGCTGAAAAACAGACACGATCAAAAGTGCGTACTGGGTCGAAAAAAATCATAAAAAATATTTCAAAAAAGCAAAACCAACTTGAATTGGTTCCCCTTAAAACGCCGTTCGATAAATTTGGTTATTTATTTTTTTGACGGAGCCATCTAACTTTTAGTGCGGCAAGAAATATCGACTGGTGTATCCAAACTTTTGAGCGGTATGTATATACTCAGGTATGCATTTAAAACAGCTGCTGAAATCGACTTTACCAGCAATTGGATATCAATTTTATGATGAAATAGAATTTAAAAATGGCCCCTTAAGTTCTAATTTTTTAATTTCCGTTTTTTTTTTCATTTTTGGATTTATAATTTCTTCTTCGTTGAAATATTTTCGTTTTCGCATTTTTTCATTTTTCACAATTTGTTAATTTTCTCATTCTCTCTGTCTAACTAATTTTTTTCCTGTTTCTTTTTATTTCTCACATTTTCCCTTACTGAATTTTTGCCTTTCTTTTCTTCCATCCCAGAGAGTGAACTCGGCCATGGAAACGACGATGGAGGGTTACGAGATAGGTATACTCGATATTTACGGCTTCGAGATCTTCGAGAGAAATGGATTCGAGCAATTTTGCATAAACTTCGTGAACGAGAAGCTGCAGCAGATATTCATCGAGCTGACACTCAAGGCCGAACAGGTGAGACAGAACGATTTTTAGCCCTGATTCGATTGCAGGTTAGTGGAACGGCGTCGAGGGGTTCTTTATTCGGTTTTTTTTGCCGTCTTCCTCTTTTACTTCCATTTATTATTCGTCATTGGTAAAAAGGCTTGGTCACCTTATATGTATATGTATATGTATATATATATATATATATATATATATATATATATATATATATATATATATATATATATATATATATATATATTGTACACAATATACCATTAAGGGTATGTACATGGTGGACATAATTTCAAAAATGTTCCAACCCACTCATCTCATAGATGGTTGAGTTTCTTTTAAGGAAAACAAAGCATCTGGCTCTGGAAAATTTCCTGAGCCAGAGTTTGACGACTTTCTTCTGCCCTAAATATTATTCATCTTCATGTTTAAACCCTTCAAATAATTGCAAAACGTTCGATCACTGGATAATTGCCAAATAATGTTAGAATAATATTATTGATTTCGTGTATTATTTTACGAAGAGACTATATAGCTCTGTATGGTTAATTATATTATTCCAATATAATTTTGCGATTATCCGAAGTGTATATATATATATATATATATATATATATATATATATGTGTGTGTGTATGGAATAATAATGTCATCATTTATATACTACATATATGTATATTTATATTTAAAAAGGTACTAAAAAAAAAAACATTGAAATCCTAACCCTCCGAACAGTATTATTAGGTATAAAAAAGTACATGCTGAATTTGGGTTCTGACTTGAGTCATGTGATATTTTTTTTCCCACTTGATTTACACGAAAAATGCGCTGTAATTCGAGATAGCGTCTATACATACATGCACACACACGCACACGCACATTATATACAGTACCGGTAGAAATTTTCGGATTATGTTGGATATTTGAAAAATTATATTAGAATAATGCAAGTCATTTTATAGAGCTATACAGTAAAAAAAATTGAAGAAGGGGGGCTCGTACGATGGTTCTATGAAGGTTGAGATATTAAAAAAATATAGATTCTTCGTTAAATGTAAAATAAAATGAATTATATTATTCTAGTATCATTTGGCAATTATCCAAAGTCATCGAAAACTTTGACCGATACTGTATATATGTATGTATCTGTGTGCTCTGATGTGTGTGTGTGTGTGTGTGTGTGTGTGTGTGTGTGTGTGTGTGTGTGTGTGTGTGTGTGTGTGTGTGTGTGTGCATATATGCCGCAAAACCGTATATTTTTTTCTAAATCCTATCTCTATACTCATCCTATTTTAACACTTAATCTTGATATTCTACGTAAGAAAACGGAAATATACAATTTTTTAAATAAAATCTAATTTTATTGAACAATTGAAGTATCATTAAATATTTTTACATTGAGTAAACATATTTTTCGTGATTTTCTTGAGTGAGACTTGTCGAGGCAGTCGCGCATCAAACTCCAAACGAAGTCAGCCATCATGTGTGCCTGTGTCCCATCTTCCCTGATACCTATTTTCCATGATTTTTACGTTTGGCTGGAAGCGTTTTCTTTGCTCTTCACTGAAGGAGCCAAGATTTTCTGCGAATTTAACTTCATGCTTCATTGCTATCCCGAAATAAGATAGAAAAAAGGAGCACTTTTCTCGAAATTTGTAGACGTTTTTCTATATTTCTGAATAACATACTCTCCGCATGCATAACCAATCGATTAGGGTAGTTCGAACAGGCTTGTTTTCGCTCTACGACCGTCGCCCTATCACTGAATTAATTTAAAACGTGAAACAATAAATAAAAGAAGAAAAATCCTAACCGAATGGGTAACGACACTCACTATGAAATAAAAATTCATTTGAAGACGCTGTGTAGTAACTTGGAATATACGTTGGTATAGGTCTCATCAGTAGTCACGACAAAAAATCATACGAATTTTGCCGGCACCAGAGTTTTGTTTTTCTTGTTGACTTGTGTAATGTATTGGGATGTTGAATAAGTTATCGCTGTTTTTTTTGGTGAAAATGAACGCTTTATTAAAAAAACATCATTCCTAATACTTTCAAACGTTTCGAGGCTGTTGTGTGATCAGCTCCTAATGATTCTGCAAGTTCAACTAGCGTCCGATATGAGCCTTCATGAAGCCTCCAATTCAACACAACAAAATCATTATTTTCGACGCGTCCAAACCAATGTCTGCATGTTGTTTCCGACCGAGCATGGTCGCCGTGAGTCGCAACAAGAATTCTGTGTGCTTCAATTGCAGATTTCAAAAGAATAAAGTAGTGCAGTAAAGTCCCCCGCAAATGCTCTTTTTTGGCACGAAATTTGACATATTTAACACTACGAAAGAAAAAGTTGTTTATACTTCGGCGAAATGACGTACACTGAATTTCAAGCTTGCTTATAGTACTCCTTTATCGATGCAATACCATCTTAAGCTATGCGCACGCCGTTCTGGTAACGCCATCTGTTGGAAAACAGCGAGAACTTATTCAACGTCCTAATAAAATAATCTTCATATACTGTATATCACGGTCTTACCGTGGTCTGAAGAGGTCTGGAAACTCCGTTAGTTCACACGGTTCCTTTGCCAAAGCTCGACGCTAGAGGCGCTACAATCGAGGGGTGTTGTGTGCGACAGAGACAACAATACTCACGCATTCGCGTTATAGCCTAACCCGTGATTAAAACAACACCCCTCGATGCTAGCGACACCACAAATTCGGCTTCAATAGGCGAGTCACCCCCACCACCGAAATTTCATCGAGTTTCCAGACCTGTATGTAAGACCGTGCTGTATATATTAACACTATACTATACACGCGGTGGATATATGTATATATATTTATATATAAAAGCGTGTCGCATTTTAATCGTGTACCTGA
Organism: Ophion obscuratus; assembly: GCA_964007375.1. Lineage (NCBI taxonomy): Eukaryota > Metazoa > Arthropoda > Insecta > Hymenoptera > Ichneumonidae > Ophion > Ophion obscuratus. The sequence goes on from OZ023315.1 coordinate 33,854,216, forward strand.
TTTATCTCGAAAAATACTACTCCGATCAAGTATTGAGTATAATAAAACGTTTAGGCTTCAAAGTGGGGCGTAAAAAACATCTGTTTCGGTCTAAAATTCAAAATGTCGACGTTAACATGGCCGACATGGTTTTTTTTTTAATTGGATCATGAATGTTTCTTTCACCATAAAATTTGTCAGGCCGAAACTAACAACTTTTGTAGGAAATGTTCATTTTGATAACATTCATCATTTTTTAGGTTAGAATACCATTTTTTACTGCTTTAGCGCTATCCAGAATGTACTGTGAGGAAGTTAAGTTCTCAACATTGCTAGAGTAAGTGTGCGTGTGTATGTGGGTATGAGTTTGTTTGGGTTTGTTCGATAAACCAAATAAACTTACACTTGGGTTTGTTTGATAACGGAAGTGACGAGCCGGAGAGACCTAATTCTTGTTTGTTTTGTCCTAATCCTAATTATACTAGGGATGTTGAAGAATTTACCTCCTCGTCGTACATTCTGGATAGCGGTAAAACGGCAAAAAATGGTATTCTAACCTAAAAATGATGAACGTTATAAGAAAACTTTTCCTACAAAAGTTCTTAGTTTTGGCCTGACAGATTGGCGAAAAAAATGCATGATCCCATTTTTAAAAAAACGTGTCGGCCATCTTAACGTCGCCAATTTAAATGATGAAGCAAAAAAAAATTTCTTTGAACCCCCTGTATACCCTAAAAGCTTTATCGTACTCGATACTTGATCGGAGCAGTATTTTTCGAGATAAATCAGGTGTAAGATTAAAATGGGACACCCAGTATATATATACTTCGCTTGAGTTCCTTAAGGGGTAAGGCCACAGCAAAATGTTCAAAAAATCGATGTTTTTTCCTCTAAAACGGTGCATTATGATTATAAGAATAAGTTACAATTCGATTTATAGCAAGAACATTTGTTTTTCGCGGACTTTGAGTGTATAACTTAAGCCCACCTCTGGCACGGCCAGAGGCATATGTAAAATTTTAAACGTCTTTTTCTCGATACAGCTTTTTTCCAATTGGCGTGACAAATAACTTCAACAATTTTGACTCGAATTACTTTGAATTTAAAAGTTATGTTCCCAATTGCATTTCGCAGAGAAGTACGTACGGAATTTCTGATTATTCGAAAACTTTTCATTTTATGGGCAGTTTTATACGAAATTTTTCACTGAAAATTCAAGTTCGATTCAAATTCAAGTTCAAATATCTACAACTTTTGAATAAAACAATATTTTTTAAGTTCCGTACGTACTTCTCTAAGTTTTCTAATGTAGATTGACGAGAATTTTTGTTTTTTGTTGTAGGTCAAAAATTGCGGATGCTAAATGTCAGGCCGCGGAGCGCCTAAAAAAAAGATTTAAAAAATATTAGTAGTTGGCATTTTGTACATCGAAAAAAATTCCGATTTTATACCCGTTACTGTGGCCTAACCCCTTAAAGGACAAAAATATATTTTCTGTTCTCCATTCCTTTGGCTTTTTTGCAGAGAATATCGTTCCCAAAATTTTAGGGTCCCCTTGTTTGGGTTTGTCATTCGTCCTATTCTCTCTCTCTCTCTCTCTCTCTAATTTTGAGGCAATAAATTCCTTTCACATACTTTTATACTCACAGCATAAATAAATTTAATTAATCAATGAAGCAATCTCTTTCTTTCTTTTTGTTTTCTTTCCAAGCCAAATCATTACCGAAAATGTCGAATTCCTCGTTAAAATGTTCTATGTACAATTGCAACACGGATCTCGAATACGCAGACGTTTCTTTTTTTTTGCCTCCTTTGTATTTTTCTTTCCTCTTTTCGCTCCTTCGTCTTCGTCTTTTTCTTCTTCTCGTCGTTCGATTAAGATGAAAGTGTCAAGCGTCGTTGTACGCGGTGAGTACGGCTGTCCTTCTGAGGGCGTATCTTTGCACGGGCGTGGTACGCGCGAGTCTAACGAGACTGAGAAAACCGCTCGGTGGGGTTGGAATTTGTTTCGGAAGTTCGGTCGATGTGATCGCACCGTGTCGATTTTCTCGGCCCATCGGCAATCGCCAGGACGACGCCGTCGACGCGTCATCGACTCTTTCCCGAGCCCGTTCACCCACTGTTTCCGGTCGAACACGCGTACCCGGATATTTTTTCGGACGCGGGTATTGCGACGACGCGTGACGGTTCGCGTAACTACCGGTCTTGCCGCGAGACTCGATTTTCACGCTTGGCGCATGGTTCTCGCTCGAGCCCGGACTTTGCGACTCTTCGACCCCCGGCGGCCGCACGAGGGTCCTTTTTTCCTCGCGCTCGCCATGGACACTGCGATAGTTCAACGAGGGCGCGACGATCGCTCGCACACCGAGCAACGAGTTCGGTATGACTTCTGGCATCGCCGCGACTTCCGGATGGCGCTGCTGATCCTCGTTCTCATCCTCGTCCTCCTCGTCGTCGTCCTCATCCTCCTCCCGCTGATTCTCCGCCTCGTGCTCGATCTCGCTCTCCGTTTCCTCGTTGCTCAGCATCGCACGCACGAGGCCACGGAGATGCGCCTCGTCCACGTCACTCGCACCTGCCAGCTCGATCTCCAGTAGCCTTAACAGAATTCGTCACATCTCATATTATTCGATGTTGGAATTAATTCGTAGCGTTTAACGAAAGATGGCGTAGGTAGTACAGTATTTCGTTGTTACCAACAGTTATTAGGTGTACAACTTAGTTCGGTCTGTTTTCGAAAGATGGCTCTAAGTGCTATAAATGGTTGACGGCAACAGCTGATTTTTGCTGTATCGTGAAGTATCAACATCTCTGAACCAAATATCGTTTACAGACCTTTGTGTTTTGCGCGTCAAGTCTAATTTTTACTGCGGTGAAAATGTCGAATTTCGTCCCAAATAAGCACCATTTGCGGGAACTGTTGATTTTCTGTTTCAATTGGAAGAAAAGTGCAGCTGAAGCCCACCGAATGCTTGTTGAAGTTTATGGTGAATCTGTACCGTCGGATAAATCTGGCAGAAAATGGTTTCGACGGTTTCGAAGTGGTGATTTTAGTGTTAAGAACAAAGAGCGTTCGGGTCAACCGAAAAAGTTTGACGATGAAGAATTAGAGACATTACTCGATGAAGATTCGTGTCAAACGCAAAAAGAGCTCGCACAAACATTAGAAGTTACGCAACAAGCTATTTCGAAACGACTCAAAGCCGCGGGATACATCGAAAAACAAGGAAATTGGGTCCCGTACGAATTGAAACCGAGAGATATCGGACGACGATTCTGCATATCCGAAATGTTGCTAGAACGTTACAAAAAAAATCTTTTCTGCATCGAATCATTACCGGAGACGAAAAATGGATTCATTATGACAACCCGAAACGGAAAAAATCGTATGTACAGCCGGGTCAACCCGGAACATCAACGCCGAAGCCGAATATCCATGGTGCCAAGGTTATGCTCTGTATTTAGTGGGATCAAAAGGGTGTGATCCACTATGAGATACTAAAACCTGGTCAAACCATCACGGGAGACTTCTACAGGCAACAATTGATCCGTTTAAAGCAAGCTATAGCCGAAAAACCTTCAGAATATGCGACTAGACACGAGTCCATAATCTTTCAACACGACAACACTCAGCCTCACGTTGCTATTGTGGTTAAAAAGTATTTGGAAAATAGCGGGTGGGAAATTCTGGCTCAGCCGCCTTATAGCCCAGACCTTGCCCCTTCCGACTACCATTTGTTTCGATCGATGCAGAATGCTTTGACTGGAATACGCTTCACGTCACAACCGGGTATCAAAAATTGGCTCGATTCATTCTTGGCTTCAAAAGATGAACGCTTCTTCCGCGACGGAATTCATAAATTACCAGAAAGATGGGGAAAAGTAGTGGCTAGCGATGGATAATATTTTAATTAATGTATTAATTCATTTTATCATTCAAATAAGTGCGTATTTTAAGCAAAAAAACGGACCGAATTAAGTTGTACGTCCAATATTAATCGTGAAACAGCTATCATTGAATGTTATTTGCTGTACATAACCTCTTTTGGAATTGTAAATAACAACACTTTATAATTGATTGAATATGTCAACATTTGTGCCGAATACGAGGTGTTTTTGCAGGGAGTTTTACTTCCCGCTTTTTTCCCGGTTTTTTGTATCGAATTGTCACTGGTAATGAAAAATGGATCCATTACGACAATCCGAAGCGCAGAAAGTCACGGGTTAAGCCCGGCCAACCATCAACATCAGTGGCAAAGCCAAATATCCCTGCTCTGTATTTGGTGGGATCAGAGGGGTGTGATTTATTGCTGAAACCGAATGAAACCATAACTTGGGATTGCTACCAACTGCAATTGATGCACTTGAGCCGTGCATTGAAAGAAAAACGGCCGGAGTACTCCGAAAGACACGACAAAGTCATTTTGCTGCACGACAATGCTCGTCCGCACGTCGCAAAACCGGTACAAACATATCTGGAAACACCTAAATGGAGAGTCCTACCCCACCCGCTGTATTCTCCAGATATCGCTCCTTCTGACTATCATTTGTTTCGTTCGATGGCTCATAGCCTGTCTGAGCAGAAGTTCACTTATGAAGATTGTCAAAAATCGGTCGATTCGTGGATTGAATCTAAAGACGAGGCGTTCGTCCAACACGGTATTCGTACCCTGCCCGAAAGATGGTCAAAAGTAGTAGAAAGCGAGGGGCAATAGTTTCATTAATGTATTTTTTTATTTTCATTAAAAATAATTTTTTTTTTTTTCATTAAAAAAACCCTACGACTTAATTCCAAGTCCTAATACAAATACTCAATATACTGGCACTCTTTTCTTCATTATTATACAGTTTTCTTCCTTTCTTAATTATTGTACTTTTTATTTCATTACTATAGGATTTTTTTGTTTAGTACAGTCGTGCTGTCGCTGAAAAACCCCGTAATAGGACAAAATTAGAAGAAGGCCGGTTTCTTGACAGGTGATTATGTAGGTGTCGCGGGTGCTAAATCCAAGTTTGCCTAAAAATCGGGGTACAGTGTTCTTTTTTAGGGGATGGGGACTTCGGAGCTGTGCACAGGACTAAGGTGGTAGTTCATTGTGGGGGTGAAAAACTGGAGTGAAATTTTGAAAAATCAGTTTTAGTTCAATAACTTCTTAGGATAAATTCGTACAATTTTTGTTCAAATGGAAACGTCGTAGCCCTTGAAAAGACGCGTCGATCGAGGATTTGATCATTACGCTTCAATAATGTCTTCACCCCCAAAAGAATGGTTGCAATACCAACAACAAAAAATCGTTTATTGAATAACACAAAAACAACATGCCACATGACACCTCACCAAGGTCAATATCGATGATACGAATCAAATTCGTATTTCATTTTAATAGGTGACCTTGAACGACCTTGAACGATTTGGACGCCCTAATGTTTTTTATGCCAAACCAATTTACTAAACGGGGTTTCGAAGAGAATAAAGTCAGCTTCAATTTGCCTTTTTAATTTCATATTTGCGATTTTTTTTGTGCCCGGAACCTCATTTTAAAAATGGCGGTTTTTCACGATTTTCGCACCTTTCGCAAAGTCGTTCGCCGGACTTCGAAAAAATAGAAATCTCGCTATTTAGTGAAATGATCTTCGAAAAGGGAAGTGTTAGCTTTAGTTTCGTTTTTTTTTTAATTTTCCAACTTTTTTTCGCAGAGAAATTTAGTTTCTCTTGAAAAAACGGCAGATTTCCGTAAAGCCGGCCTCGTGCAGCGTATCGTGAAAACTACGATCTTGAGATTATTTGTCGTCAGGACTAAAAAGTTTTGTTTTGTTATTTTAGAGTTAAATTTTTTCGATTTTTTTGGCAACATTTTTGTTCATCGCTAGTTTCGATTGATCGTCGACGATTAATCTAATTAATTTATTGCTGCCGAGATATTTGATTTTTTGTCCGGAAAGGAAAATTGCAGGGTGCCCCGAACTTTTGGCCAAGGGGGTATATATGTATATTACCTGTAGCCATCGGTGTTCGGTTTCTCGACGTTGGTGTTGAGCTGTACGAGACTGTAGATCGGCTTCTCGTTGCCAAATTTTGGGCTCGCGTCGCCCGATATGCTGTTGAGTGACGAAGGCGGTCTGGGCAATACCATAGACGAGATGGCGAGCTCGCACAGGGTCAGCAGGGCAGTAAGCCCGCAACTTATTTTCAAGCTCATTGTGTTTTTTTCTTCAATCCTGCGGACAAATTCCTCAGTTAAGGCGGGATATACATTTAGACAGAAAAAAATAAGCAATATTGAGGGATTTTTTAAACTAAGAAATAATTATTCTACAATTATCAAACTTTAGGTATACTTTAATAGTATATTTAAGTAAACGAAACCATTTTTTTTATTTATTCATCATCAAAATGGCGGAGCTGTGGCAGAGTGTTACAGCAACTACGCCGCGGGAGTTGCGAATCGGCGTGCAGTCTAACTTCCCGTAGACTTTGATTTGCAAAAAAGTTCAAACATTTTTTCAGTTAGAACATATATATTTTCTATGTTACGGTAATTAAAACGAAGGAAATGAAAATTTGAGAAAATGGCACGCATTTACAAAAAAAAATCAACATTTCACGCAACATTTCTGTAAAATGTGAATTAAAAAAGTAGGTTTATTCCAATTTTTCAAAAACAATTTTCATCAAGTAGAAGGTACCGGTGTTATCAATATTTCTACCAAGTTTCAACTCAATCGGCTTGATAGTTTTTGAGTAATTCTGCACGCCAATTTCGATAATGCAGTTTTGAGAAAAACGCGTTTGAAGTTCACGCCCGCTCCGAATCCGAGCGGTGAGGCACAGCGTTGACGGGCTGTAACGCATGAAGTTTGTCGAATTTCGCTTTGAAACTTTGGGAAAATATTCTACATATATAGTTCTATCTTTTAAAGAAAAAAAAAAAGAAATCGATTTTTTTATCGTTGTAAATGTATATTCCGCCTTAAATAAAATTATTCGGTTACAATTGTCGAGTATTTGGGCTTTTGTTTATTTTGTTTTTTCTTTCTTCTTTTTTTCACCTTCTTCTTTTTTTATGTCGGAACCACGAGTCGCTCGGGCAATACATCGCGGTGAAAGTGTGTATCGCGGCTGGTCGTGTTAACATGAACCTATATACGTACACGCACACACACACACGTACATATATATATATAACTGCGGAGGGCCAAACAGGGTCCGTGGCTGATGATATCACACCATCACGCCTCTTTCAATTTATTTCCTTTACATAAGGAGGACACTCGCCCTTTTAGGGGCGACGGTTATTATTATTATTATTCTTTCTAATAATAACAATAACAATAATAAAAACTAATTGACCAATGATTTATTTTATTTGATTGATAATTAATAATTATTAATTAATTAATCATTTATTAACGAAATAAAAAATGTATAATTATAATTCATTAACTATTTATTTACAACTGATCGATTTTAACGAATTTATCTGATATATAATTAATGAACGAATTAATAAATAATGATTATTAACGATAATAATGATAGTGATAATAGTTTCTTATCATATTGAAAAAAATGGTTACTGTACCGCCGAATGGTGCAAGAACTCAGTGCTTGATAGACTCTACAAATTTATTTATTTGTTCGTCATCTCTATCGCTGTTATTGCTATTATCATTATTTAAAACAAGTCTCAGCATCTAGTCGGCGCCTATAAAAATCCTCCGGACGTATGTCGTTATCATTATAATCATCATTATCATTAGGACTATTACTTATGTTCTAAAATTATAATTCTTCATCCTCGCATTGGTATTATTGTTCCAATTATAATTTCTGTTCTAATTTATTTTTATTATTTTTATGATTGATGACAATATTACCTGTTCTTATTTCTTCATAACGATTGATGATTATTGTCATTATTAATATTATGGTAATAATCGCGGAGAACGAAGAAAAAAAACTTATTTCGAATTTTGTTCGTGCTAATACGAAATCCCGAGATCGTCCGAATGGCCTCTACTTCCTCTGTTCTTATATGTACCCTCCTTACCTAAGCTTTTGGTCCAGTAAAAGAGACGAAAATCCAGCACTTTTTGTCGTAAAATATGAATTTTTGACTGACGGTAGATGGTTGCATACTGAAAGTAGCGCCAATAAAATTTCGCCCCTCAACTCGCCCCAATCCTAAGAAATAGGGGTTGAAATATTAAAAATCGTCGCATTTCGATAATTAAGGTATTCCTTTCGCGGAGGGCCGCATTTTGTGGGGGCATAAGCAGGGCCTTCTGAATCGTCGGTAAATTACAATTGCGCTTAATAAAAAAAATAAGTTACAATGGATTATTATACACAACGATAACCTAGAATAACAAATTTCGCGCAAATTTAGTAGATTGAGATATTTTTACATTTATTTGAAATGTCACGGCTACAAAAATTCTTCTGCTAGTCACATTTTTCCAAGTTTCAACATTAATATTTTCTTTAAACGTTCCGTGAGCCTCTGTTTTTATTGTCGTTGCGGAATCTTTATACTTTTTTACACCTGTGAGCAGTTTATATTAGGCATCTAGAGTTATTTGGTGTATAAATTATTAAATAGAAATGCCAACGTGTCCATAAAGCGCCGTATAAATGAGACGACTTTTAGGGCCGTAATTTTTCGTTAAAAGTTCGGTAACTTGGCTTGAAATTTTACCAGTATACTGGGATGTATTTTTACTTCATTATAGACGAAAATCAGTTCAGCGTACAATATTTGGGTTCGTGAAAGAGATACAGTCCGACCTCCGAATAAGAAACCCGGCAATAAGAAACTTTCCCCAGTTTCTCACTCGAGCGCTTCCCCCACTCCGACTCGAACTCCGAGCTCGAGAATTTTGTGCGCGGAACCTCTGGTTAAGAAACCAGCCTGGGAGAGATTATTCGGGCAAAATAGAGTGAACGTTGTAGTGTAAATTGATGCGTGCATGCGCGCGTGAGTATGTGTGCGTGCGTGTGTGAATGTAACGAAAAATCTACAAGTTTATTAGACATTTTTTGTATTCATTAAAAAGATACATATACGTGTTGACAAGATTTCATATAAAATAAAAACAAAGATAAGAGCGTTTAAAGATTTTCACATAAAACAGCAAATGTTTCCGAGACGTAATGAAAAGCGTTTTCGTCTTGTTGCGTTTTATTTTGATCCGCAACGCAGTCAACTGACGGTGGAATATTTTCGAGAGAGTCGAACTCTGCCATTGAAGATGAATCCTCCGAGATATTGACTTCTTCTTTTATATAAATGGGATAAAACAATATGGACATAAAGCTCTTTGTTTAAATTATCACCTTGTGGCGCAGATTCTGTAATATTTTCTTCCATTTGTACACTACAGTCTGATCTCTTACGCTTCCTTACAGTTTCGGTCATTTTATAACAGTTAATAGTAATTCAGATACAGTAGTACACAATAATATCCAATGGTATGTATATTAACGTGAAACAAAAATTCGCTGAATAAATGTCCACGCGCAGTCGAAAACGTTTTTGCATGGGCGATGTGAGTACTAAGTTGCAACTCGTTCGAGCGAGTTTCTTGTTGAGAGGATCGCATACGGAAAAGAGTGGGAGAGACAGACAGAGGTAGCGAGCGCGGAGCGCGCACCTGGTGGGGGTATGCGATATATAAGAAAAACTCTTCCCCGTGGGGGCTTTTGGTTTCTTATTCGCAGGTCGGACTGTACCTTAATAGCCCGATCAAAAAAAATTTCAATCAAAAGTTGTTTGGAAATAATAAAATACGTATATAGTTATGTGACGTTCAATCCCCTATCTTTGAAAATAGCGGCACAAAAACACGAGAGCACTACCGTACGTAGGATTTTTTAAAAATATTGCATAGTTCATTTGTTATTAACAATTACCTGACGGAATTTTTCACTTTCCAAAAATTTGCCTAAAGATCGTCAGATAATTGTTAATAACAAATGAACTATGCAACGTAAAAAAAACGATCCTACGTACTTCCATAGACAATGTATTTTTCAAGATATATTCAACATTTCAAGTGAATCGGTTGAAAATTGTCTGAGTTATGTTTCCGGCCAACTTAAAAAATGCAGTTTTGAGATAAACGCTGCACAGCCGCCATTAAAAAAATTAATCGCTTCAAAAAAATTATTGTACACAGTCACTGATATGTATGATAAACACCTTTTTTTGTAATATCGACTTTTTTTGTAGTTTTGCTGAAAAAAAAAATCTTCAAAAAGCCTATTTTTTCGGCCTCTAGAGTGGCCCCAAGGCCTTAAGGCGGGATATACATTTACAACGATAAAAAAAATCGATTTCTTTTTTTATTCTTTAAACGATAGAACTATATAGGTAGAATATTTTTCGTGCAGGGTTATTCAAAAACTATTAAGCCGATTGAGTTGAATCTTGGTAGAAATATTGATAATATTGGTACCTTCTACTTGACGAAAATTGTTTTTAAAAAATTGGAAAAAAAACGACCTTTTTAATCCACATTTTACAGAAATGTTGCGTGAAATGTTGATTTTTTTGCAAATGCGTGGCATTTTCTCAAATTTGCATTTTCTTCATATTAATTACCGTCACATAGAAACTATACATGTTCTGACTGAAAAAATGTTTGAACTTTTTTGCAAATCAAAGTCTACGGGGGAAGCTAGACTGCACGCCGATTCGCAACTCCCGCGGCGACGTTGCTGTAACACTCTGCCACAGCTCCGCCATTTTGATGAGGAATTAATTTAAAAAAATAGTTTCGTATACTTAAATATACTATTAGAGTATACCTAAAGGTTGATAATTGTAGAATATATATTTCTTGGTTTAAAAAAGCCCTCAATATTGCTTATTTTCTTCCTGTCTAAATGTATGTATATCCCGCCTTAATGATCGAAATCTGACGATTTATAAGTTTCCAATCCCTATGTCGTAGAGTTGGTGCGAGTTGAGGGGCAACATTTTATTGGGGTTACTCTCAGTATGCAACCATCTACCTTCAGTCAAAAATTCATATTCTACGGTAAAAAGTGCTGGGTTTTCGTCTCTTTTACTGGACGATTTGGGATTCGAGATTTGGAGCTTCGGAAAGTCACGATCGATTTGACTTATTTTTTTTTTTGTTTACTGTCTTTCACTTCCGTTTTGTTCTCTCCGTCTTTCCATCTCTCCTAATTCCTTATTTACTTCCTTTCTCTCTCTTCGCCCATCTCTCTCTCTGTCTCTCCCCACATGGAAATAAAATATATAAAAAATATATCGAAAGATACATAAAACAAATATCAAATACATTTTGTACGAAAAGTTGGATATGTCAAGTATAATTTTGGATATGATTAAAAACCTATGCGATATATAAACATAAATAGCTTCTAAGATGTATATTAAATATATTAGATATATATACTGAATATATGTTTAATATACTCGGGAGCATAACGGGGAATGTATGCTGACATCTAAAAAAAGATACATTCAAGATGCATATAAAATATATTGAAATTACATGACTAACGTACGCTTTATACATTTTTAATAGGATATCCGAATATATTTAAGGTTTGCTATATGTATATCTGAATATATATTACTATATATTTATATGTATATATAGTAATATACCATGAATAGTCTCAAGATCCGTTTGAATCATAAAAAATACTCATAAATGATACACTTTCGATTAATTCAGTGTATATATACATTTAACACACACACACACACACACACACACACACACACACACACACACACACACACACACACACACACACACACACACACACACACACACACACACACACACACACACACACACACACGCACGCACGCACGCACGCACGCACGCGCACACACACACACACACACATCTTCAAGTCGGTATCTCGCGAAGACCTAGCCGCACTAGCCGGAATAAATGATCGGACAAAAAAATCGAAGGTTATGTAATCTCGCAATTCTATTCGATTATCGCTCTCTAAGCGAACGCAATTAATTAATTGATCCGATAATGTTAGTTAGTCTTGTAAATCCACACATTTCTCAATAAACTAACATTGTGTATTGTACCATATGCAGACGATACGAAAATTAATTTATCAAGTAGAACTAGCTCAGTGGGGAAGGTCCCAGCTCATCACTCAGAAGTCCCGGGTTCGAAACCACCTTACGGCGTGTAAGCGTCTGATATAATTTAAATTTGAACGATTAAAATATGTGAACCGCAAACGCCATAATCGTAATTAACGACAAGGAAAAATATCGTAAAGGGGTGCAATGATGTAAATAACGTCGTAACAAAATTTTTAAGAATATTTCAAGTATAGATTTAATATATTCCAAGTATATCTTAAATACACGTTGAATATATTTTAATAATATTTAAAATGTATTATGAACTTATTTCAAGTATATTTTAAACGGAGTATGAACATATATCGTGTATATTTTAGATGTATTTTAAATACATTTAAAGTATATTTCAATTATAAGTCGAATACAGTTAAAATCCATTTGTAGTATATTTTGAGGTTAATTTGAGTAAATTGTAAGTATATTTTCAATATAGTTCGAATATACGTAACATTCTGAAGATCTATTTTGGACGAAAACTTCGATATCGCGAATATATTTTTAATCTATATCTAAGATGCATAATATATATCTGAAATGTATTTTACATCCATTTTTAATATACCGAAAAATATATTTTTACATATATTTTATTTCCGTGTGGGTCTCTCTCTCTCTCTCTCTCTCTCTCTTGATCACTACCTTTCTCTCGGCTTCTCCCTCCCTCTCTCTTTCCTTCGTTTACTGCCTTTCTCTCGGCCTCTCTCTCTCTCTCTCTCTCTCTCTCTCTCTCTCTCTCTCTCTCTCAGAAGCGAATTGCGGGATCCGATTATCGTTTCCCGATAGAGATCAGACCTCGGGGCTACACGGACAGGCAGACAGACAGAGGCCCAGACGAGAACCGCAACTTCGGTTTATCGGCAAAGGCGGTGGGTGTGGTTTAAAGTATCGCGGGGCAATTTGCGCTCCGGCGCGCGAAAAATCTGTTGCCCGATATCGCGCCGGCTGCCGCCAACAGGTTCTCCGCTTTTCACCGGCTAAAAACGAGCAAACAAGCATGCGGGTAAATGAGCAACGAGCAACAAAACAGAAAAACGGATAGATCGACGCAAAATCGTAAATAATATAATGAAAGAGTTGCGGATACGCGAGTGCGGTACATGTGAGTCTGGCCAGAGAGAGAGAGAGAGAGGGAGAGAGAGAGAAAAAGAGGACTTGGTGAACGTGGGCTCGGAACTTGTGGGAGAGTTCAACGTCGCGAACACGAGCGAACGTGTGTATTAACGGAACCTTTTCTTTCGACAATTCGCCGCTGGTTGCGCGCTTTGGAGTATCGAAGAATAATTTTTTTTAACGTTTTGTCGATTTTTATCTCATTTTAATTCATAGTAATTCTTTTTTTTTATAATTTTTTTTCTTTTTATTTCCTTTCAGTTATTAATAATTTCGTTCAATTTTCTTTCAGTTTTATAAGGGGAGGATTTATATAACAATATTCTTCGATAGTTTTCCTCGTTCGCCGCATAGGTTTTTTTTTTAAATTTTCATTTTTGACGGAATTGCGACCGTTTTAATTTAACATTCGTTTTTCGTTCGCAATTTCCGACGATTTTGGATTCCATACGCATTGCGTAAAAAAGCGATGGTTCAATCGAATGGAAAACCCCTAAGTGGCGAACGAGAAAAACTATCGAAGAATATTGTATCCAAATTTGGAGAAAATCGGACGAGCCGTTTTCGAGATAAATCTGGCACCGATTTTGAAAACTATGTTTCGAGATAATCGCGTTTGAATCGCTTCCAGTCGATGAATTTATTTTAAAAAAATTTTAAACATACCTCAATGTACATATTTTCCAATAAAAAAAAAACCCGGATCCAATCGAAACATTAGTTTTTGAGATAAAAATTCTCGAAGTTTACCTGTTTTTCTCGCCGTTTACTCAGTCACCTCCCCTCAAAGTATGATGTTGGGTGAACAAATTAGAGAAAAGTCAGAAGGAGGATAAATTGAAAGGGAAGTAGGGAAAAAATGAAACACTAATATGAAAGTAAGGCGCAAAAGTATTCGTTTTTGCCTTATTTTTGTATAATTTATTCATTGTTTTCCATCATTTTCTCCAATTGTCTACTTCTTTCTCTAATTTTGATTTATTCTTTAATGTATCAAACTTTTTACTTCAATTTCTTAAAATTTCTTTTTATTTAATTGATTTTGTAAAGTTCTTTTATCTTATAGATCTTACCTGTGTTTTTCTTCTAATTTATTTATTTTTCCTCAAATGTTGTTCTGTTTTTCACTTTGCTTGCCGAATTGAGATTAATTTTTTCAACCATAAAACATTATTACTAAATCAATTTTTTTTCTAATTTTTCATATTTTCTTTAATTTTTATTCGACTCATTCTTCATTCTGGTGTTTTTTCGAATTTTCGAGCGAGCAATTCTCATTCTTCTTGTTTTCATTGAGAATAATTTTTTTCCTCCTAATGTTTCTACAATTTCTTTGTTCCTTCTAATTTTGTTTCTAATCGACATTTCCTTTTCTTAAATTTCCTCCCAATTCAGTTATTGTGAAAAATGAATAAATTTACTAGAAGAAAATTTCGCGAGAAATTAGACGACGGAAGAACGAATGTGTTGGGCGAACATTTTTTTTTTAAAGAAAATTTGATAAAAGGAAGCATAAATTACAAGAAAAACGAAGAAATGACTAAACTAGAAAACCATTAGAAGGAAAAAAAATCATTCGATCAAGGAAATCGACAGAAAATATAATGGCTCGGCAGAAGATTCGGAAAACCTCTAGAATAAAGGATCAGTTGAATAAAAATAGGGGAAAATAATGAGTTAGAAAATTAGAGACGAAAGAGTAGAAAAAACGCAAAAATTGACATTTTTGTGTTTTTTTCCCCTACCCACAAGAAGCAAATTGTGAGGTTCGGCTCGAACCTATAAAATTATGGAAGCGCTCCTATAGTTTCCGGGAAAGTTGAGAGATGATCTCCCTCTGTCCTTTCCTATCGCAGGATGGCAAAAATAATTGAAATTCCGTGCGGTCTGCTAAGAATCATTATCCCGACAAGAGGGAATATATATATATATATATGTATATACCGTATACGATTAAATGTAAATCCGAAGATCGGAGCATATCCTCCGTCATTTTCTCAAATGGCCCCCTCCCCCGCGACCCGACCGAAATAACAGAAACCTCAAGCCCCGTTGATCGCAGGAATGCGAAAGAAAATTCCTCTCGTGCAGGGAGAGCTCGTCAGATTTTTTTTCGCCTTTTTATGATTGATCGGACCCTTTTTTCGCTGTCCCTCACCTCTCCCCTCTTCCCGCCCGAGTTTCGAATTTTTTTCCATATCGGGTGGCGAAGAAAAAGAGAGCAGCAAAACGAGAGAAAATTCACGCTTGATTTTTATCGGGCGCGCGATACATGTGGTCAGAGAAAAAGGAGCGAACGCGCGTGCAACGAAAGTGAGAGTGGCCGAGTCTCGAGAACCGCGATATATACATATATATATATATATATATATATATATATCAAGTTTCCATTTCTATATTACATATATGCACTAATATATTAAAACGAAAATAGATATAATACTATGCGAAAAAAAAAGAATTTCTAAAGTAACAAAATGGTATTAAGGGGTGAGGTGCAGTCAGAGACGTGAAAAAACGAGCATTTTCAATATTTTTTTTTAATGGTAATTAAGTTTGTTTTACAAAAGTGGTTATACAGAATTTTTATGTTATATTTCAACTTGACTTGTACAAATTTTCAAAGAAAAATATTTATTATTTATAAAAATATCGCCATCTTTGTCGGACCCCCTTCGGCATGTATTGCTTTGCGGTGACCACCATACAATTTTACTGGATCATCTGAAATAAAAAAAAAACAAAAAAATCATTAGTTTAATAATAAATTTAATCCTTAATCGAAGCTTTTTTTTAATTAACAAAATGGGGGCTTCCGGCAGATAACTTTATACCAAAAAATCGCTCGTTTATGGTTAAAAAAATAGAAGTTTTCAACAAAAACGAAAATCCTTCGATTATGGACTAGTTTTTAATGCTATCAATAAGCACACCAAATTTCATCAAAATCCATCGAGTGGTTTTTGAATTATAGTGGTCACCAAATTGAACAACATAGTTTCGAGAAAAACGCGTTTAAAGTTTTTCGATGTGGATACGGTATTATATGTTCGTAAAATTTTGAGGTCGATGGATGAAGCTAAACTTTTTTAATGTATTTTGATCCGCTGAATCCGAATATCACAATTTTGCCGAAAAGTCGAGCATTCAATTGTTTATAGCCAATTGTTTAAACAATTAAAAACAAATGAAGTTTTTCGGGATGAATTATTTTTTTTTTAATATTTTGGGCAATTTTAAAACGAAAGTATTCTTTATAAAATTTTGCTAAAGCTCATAGTTTTTGAGTAATACATTTTTGAAAAATTCTAAAAGAGTTTTCCAATTTTACACTTAATTTATGTATAGAATACTGATTAAAAAATTACTTACATCGAATCATCAATTCCTGGCCCACACAATAGGGCTTCTGCCGATGTGGAAGCTTCCAAAATATCAATTTGTTGTTGTCTTCGAAGCATTCTGCCTTCTCGGGTATTATCGTTTGCGCGTTTGTCAGCCACGTCTATACGCCTTCACTAATTGTGGAATATCCCGGAAACTATTCATCGGATTGACTTGAAATTTTCAGGGAATATTTTCGAAACATCGCACTTCAAGAAAATGTAAAAAAATCGATTTCTTGAATCGATTTTTTGAAAATTCTGACTGCATCTGATCCCTTAAAAGAAAACAAGGATTTATAACAAAATATATATATACTTATATATATTCTGTTATAGATCCTTGTTTTCTTTATTTGCTTCTTTACTTCTTTTCTTCTTTACTTTCTTCTTACTTTACTTCTTTTCTTTACGTTACTTCTTTCTTTAGAATATATATACTTATATATATTCTGTTATAAATCCTTGTTTTTTTTAAGGGGTGAGATGTAGTCAGAATTTTCAAAAAATCGAGTCAAGAAATCGAATTTTATGCATGCATGTGTAGAAAATGAAATTATATATATATATATATATATATATATATATATATATATATATATATAATTTCAATTTCTATACATGCATGCATAAATAGAAATAATGATATTTTAAATATATTACGACATTGAAGTTTGCAACGTTAGAACGCAACGAAAATAATTGTTCCCTAATTGCCAATTTTTTATGTTGGCGAAACAAACCAACGGCCAACTTTGTTTAAGATTCTCATCAGAGACCTACAACCTAAAGCTATCGAGAATGATTTTGAATAACAATAAAAATGGAAGAAAAAGGGAGACAAAAAATTCGTTTCATTTCTGCGATACGAACTTCAACAACATAATATATTTGCATATAAATGGACAAATAAATAGAAACGAAAATTAGGATAGAAGCAGGCTGTCGGGAAATAAGTATAGAAATGTGATGGAGATTCGCGAGATACACAGGTGAGGTAATGAAGATGGAAAACTACGGATGGCCAAAGGTTTGCTCGAGGGAGGAAGCTAGATACGTTATGAACGGAAATGCAACAAAATTGGGAAAGGAAATGCAACTAGCCATGGAAGAAACGGGGGTTGGGCAAATATGGCAAAGAATAAGAAACGGGAGCAAGGGAGGAATAGAGGTGGCAATATAAAAATATAAATATAAAATTATATTTATTATAAAAATATAATAAAAGAGCAAAATGAAAATTGACCAGGAAATACAGGAAGACTGGAGCAAAATAGAGAAGTCAACGTACTGCAGTGGGTGCAAAGACACAAAAGAGACCTTAGGAGTAGAAGATTATTGGGAGGACGAGAAAATCAAATGAGAAACAGAGGAGATGTGGGCAAGAATGAGATGGTGGGAATGTTGGAAGGGACGGAAACAAGAGCTATATGCAGACCCAAACTTTCGGGCATGTTGGATACAAGGAGAGACCCGGGTTCACAGATGTGAATGCGAAAATGTAAAGTCAATACAAAAATAAGTGGTAGACGATCTGACGGCATGGGTGAATCGCCATGCAGGGGAAAACTTGAAAGCGAAACTAGAGCGCGCATTGAAGTATGTGAGAATGGCTAAGCGAGTGAACCAAAACGTGTAAGCAAGAAAAAGAAATTATATTGCGTTGGATTATAATTTTGTACGGGAGAAATATATATCGGGGCGCCACTGTGTAAAAACCCGAAAGGGGTTCCCCTAGGAAATAAAATCGACTACCTTATATACAGGGTGTCCCAGAAGTAACGTACGCCCTTCTAGCATCTGGTAGGAACCAAAATTCTGGGACGAAAAGTCCTCGGTCATTTTTTGATCAGACGCATAGATAATTAGTTGTGAATTAAAATAAATAGCCAATCAGGTGCGCGCTACAGCGGAAAGGCAGCGTAGATGGGAGGGATAGGGGAATGCGTAGTAATTGCGTGCGCCTGAAAATGTGTGCGGAGAGAAAATTCCGAAAGCATGTGTGCAAGTGCACACACACACACACGCGCGCGTGTGCGCATGAACACTCACACTAGGACACACACTTGCACATACACACTTGCATACGCACACGCACACATACTTTCGGTATTTTTCCTCCGCACACATTTTCAGCCGCACGCAATTACAACGCATTCCCCTATCCCTCCCCTCTACGCTGCCATTCCGATGTATCGCGCACCTGATTGGCTATTTATTTTAATTAATAATTAATTACATATACGTCTGCTCAAAAAATGACTGAGGACTTTTCGTCTCAGAATTCTTTTTCCTACCAGATGTTAGAAGGGCGTACGTTACGTCTGTGACACCCTGTATATAGTCTTGTTTAATCTAACTTATATATATGCTATATTTCTCTATAGCAGTAGTAGTAGTAACTACTAGATAGGAACCAAAATTAAAATAGGTCTCAATTAGTTCCTGCGTTCCAACGTATACCCTTGCCGGTTTTCACGTATAACCCTTCCCAATCGAACCCTTTCCTATCACTCCCTACTCGCACTTCGCTGATCTAACCTAACTTCCGTTGCGTCCACAGCCGCCTTAATCTACACTATACCGTATTCGTCGAGGGCACGGGAAAACTGTGGAAAACCCGCGCCGGTATAGACGGCCGTAAAAAAACAGACATTTGTCATTTTAAATTTGTATGTTAAAAGAAAAGTAGGATTTTTAGCAAAGTTAAAAAATGTATATATTTCAGTTTTATCATTCAAAAAATTATATTAAAAGACAAATAGGATTTGTAACAAAAAAAATACTTTACACGCACACACACACATATATATCATATTTGATTTATTGTGCGTATGAAATATGATGTAATGAACTTCAACTCATATTTTATCTATATAATTGAGCGGGTCGTAGCGAACGGGTAAAGTTACGTTGAGCTTGCCAGTCGAACTTCGTGCGATTCTAATGGTCACGCGTGCCGGGCTTAAATTATAATTGTACAACTATATATCTTGATAGAAACGGGCTGAAGTGTGCGCTTTCGCCGATTGATATATATATATATATATATATATATATATATATATATATCATTGCACGAATTATTGAAAAGCGACGAGAGCGATTTCATTAGCTCCTCCTGCGTTTCTCCTTGTTTACGTTTCTTCGAATTTGAAAAGAACAACGAACAAAAAAATTCGGATGAGAATAACAACCAATCAAAAAAATCGAAATGTGAAATGAAAAAAACGATAAAAAATCTTAAGGTGATTCGAGGACAAAAAAAATTAGACGGGAAATAAAAACATCGAGAAAAGGAAGAAAAAAACATGGTTGAGAAGAAAAATGACAAAAAAATTGTCCGGTCCATCGAGAATAACGCTAAAGAAATCAAAAGGGGAAACAAGAATAACAACGAAAATTTAAAAAATCGAATAACGAGAACCAATAAAAAAATCGAAAGGTTAAATGAAAAAAAAAAGATAGAAATCGTGAGGTGATTCGAGCACGAGGAAAAAAAGAGTAACGAAAAGAAGAAAAAAAATTGGTTGATAAGAGAAATAACAAGAAAATCGTCAAATCAATCAAGATCAAGAATGACGAGAAAAAAAACTCAAAAGGGCAAACAAGAATGACAACGAAAAAAAAAATCGAACGAGAAGAAAAATAATACGAACAAAAAGATTGCGCGCCACAGCCACTTCGCGTAACCTTCCGCTGTGGGTACTGAAAATATTTCGAGCCTCTTACAAATCCGCCTTAAGGGCCGTGTGTGCTGCGACATGCCTCCACGTGTGTTTGTGTGTGTGTGGACAGCCATAATAATGTAGCCACGACACAATAACACTTTGCCAGCGGTGTTACGAAAGCGCCGGCCGATTGCACGATTTTCCTTCGCCTCGCGTAACCTTTTTTCTTCCTCTCCCTTTTCTCTCTTTTTTTTCCTCCCTCCTCGTTTCCTCGAACGTTTCGCGCTCGCATTTTCTTCTCGCGCGTATAGTATGTGCGCGATATATTTCGCGACGGCCCCCTCCGCTCTCACTATTGTGCTTCCTAGTTGCGCAAAAAAAAAAATAACAAAAAGGAAAAAACATAATGGAAGGAAAAAAAAACAAGACCGACGAATATGCCATAGGCGTATACGGAAAGAAATTTCATACTGGATGCGGTTGGGACACGCGTTACGAAGCCCTCTCACCTGCCTCGGGCACGAGTGTACTACTTACGTATATATAAGTAGATGAATAAATATCTATTAAGTGAAAATATATATATATATATTTTCTCCTGGGTCGATTGTTGCCATTCTTGCCTCGCGGCTTGATGACTCTTGGAAATAATAATATTCTAATTATTCAGATGAAAATATTAAAATATTATTCTATAAAAAAGTGGAATTCAATGCACTAATAAAACAGTTAAATTTTTTTTTAATCATTCACTTTTTTACGTTAGTTTAATGATTTCTATATAGTGATGATTACTATATCAGTGAATGATTACTATTAATATAGTTCGATAATTGACAAATCAACTTTTCCATAGTGAAAAATAAATTGAAAAAAATTATAATAGTTCAATCGAAATATTGAAGCATCTTCACGCGAAAAAGACAAATAAAAAATTGAATGGAAATTGTATGTAATGATAAAACATTGCACGTGATGATAATAATAATAATAATAACAATAATAACTATAATATTATAGATGGATAAAAATAAATTATAATATTGAACCATCTTCGCACGAAAAAGATGAATAAAAAATTGAGTTGACGTTGAATGTAATACTCGAATAACGAGTATTTTAAAAGAGCACGTTATAGTAATAATAATAATTATAACAAGAATAATATTATAGTTAGATCATTTTAAAACTTAATATTTTAATGATGAAAAATTAAGTAAAAACATTTTAATAGTTCAATTGGGCGATTCCAGCATCATCACACGTAATAGGCAAATAAGAAATGTAATGGACATTTAATGTAATAATCGAATAATGAATACTAAAATCGTGCGATAATTCAAAAAATCAATCAATTCCATCATTGAAAAAATATTATATTAGTTTAATTCAAATATTAGAAGGTACGAAAAAGATAAATGATTTTTTTATGGACATTCAATGCAATGATAGAATAATTAATTGAGCAATTGAAAGATGAATGAAAAATAATAATCTAACGACTTTTTCATATTATTCTAATAAATTCAAATATATTCTTTACGCTTATATTTATCTGGAAAACAAAAAACGCATTGAATTATGTATATATATATATATATATATATATATATATATATATATATATATATATATATAATTCAATGCGTTTTTTTGTTTTCCATATATATATGTCAATTCGAAGAGAAAATGAAATCGTTTTTATGCTCCTACCAATTTATATGATCGATTACCCGGAGGCGAGCACGATAAATTTCATTCCGCGATTTGTACAGAGACTTGTAAGACCGAAATTAAAAAAAAGGAAACGAAAAGATTAAGGCTACGGGGAACAAAAAAGAATTGACATACGAAAGATATTGCGAGTACAATGGAATTCTCCGAATTGCAGAAATTTGTTAATTTCCTTAATTCGGTCTTTACGAAGCGAGGCACGTAATGAGGCTTGCGGAGATTTTCCGCGTGCACACGACGGCGGTGGAGGGGAGGGGGGGGGGGCATCGAATTAAAAGTGTTATTACAGAGCCTGGGCTTGCGCGCTTAATTAACTCACCGCGTGTGCCTAATCGCGGTTCTCGAAATGTCACGATCGCGTATGATTCCCTTCCGTGCTTTTCAAAGCGTCTACGTGATGCGATCGTTTTTCGTCTACCGGGAGACATTTTTTTTTGTCTTTATCATCGTCGTCGTCGATACGAAAAATTGCAGCTTGTGTCAGTTCATTCGTTTTTTCTTTTTAAATCTCAAATTGAGCTGGGAGGGTTGGAACAGCATGATGAGAGGATATCTGTAATTTTTGGAAATTTAGTCTGTTCGTCTGTTTTCTTTTTCCCGAACCGCTTTTGGCACGTGCGTCGAGTGGACAAGAGAAAACGTTAAGTTGACAACGAATATCGAAGCATAATACTTTTTTAGTTTTCATTTAAAGGTTGAAAAAAGTTGAAATTCTTTAACTTTAAAAAAAAACTATTAGAGGTACAAGTAAGTTTTAAAGGATTTACAAGAAAGGGCGTTACTAGTATTAAATCGCATCGGACCATAACCTAACCACATTCATGTTAAAGCGTCATCATTAGGCTTTAGTTTCCAGCACGTCTCATTTTGTCGAAGTGTAAACAACATCGTATTTTTGAGCTCCAAATATGTCGACTTTTGTGCCAACGAAACGCAATTTGCGAGACGCTTTACTTTTTTGCGTCCATTTGAAAAAAAAAGCAGCTAAAGGTCATCGATTGCCGTGGGTGAGTCCTATGGGGACCATGCTCGATAAATCTCAACTTGTGAGTACTATTTTTGAGATTTTGACATGGAGGATGAGGAACATGAAGGAAGGCCACAAACGTTTAGAGATGCAGAATTGGAGGTATTGTTGAACGAAGACTAGTGTCAATACCCGTGTGGAAATTTGAGTCGGGAAAAAGTACTGCCCCTGATCTGCCTTCCCTAGATAATATCAGGCTCTGGTTGGGCCTTCCACCCTAGAATAGGTTCGCAATGTAACGGGTATCCCACATGAAAATAAAATATATCGAAAAATATATAAAACATGTATTGAATATAATTTGTTCGAAAAGGTGGATATGCCAATTATATTTTTGGGTAAGAGTAAAATCAATACGATGTATACATATAAATTCATTTAAGATACATCTTAAATATATCAAACATACAAACTGAATGTATGTTTTATATATTTTAAATATGGTTGGTTAAGCAACTTGAGTAACAGATGACGTTGCAAATGATACAAATCTTCAAGTCGGTATCTCGCGAAGACCTAGCCGCACTAGCCGGAATAAATGATCGGACAAAAAAATTCGAAGGTTATGCAATTCTATTCGATTATCGCTCTCTATGCGAACGCAATTAAGTAATTGATCCGATAATGTTAGTTACTCTTGTAAATCCACACATTTCTCAATAAACTAACATTGTGTATTGTACGATATGCAGACGATACGAAAGTTCATTTAACAAGTAGAACTAGCTCAGTGGGAAACGTCCCAGCTCATCACTCAGAGGTCGCGGGTTCGAAACCACCTTACGGCGTGTAAGCGTCTGATATAATTTAAATTTGAACCATTAATATATTTGAACCGCAAACACCATAATCGTAATTAATGACAAGGAAAAATATCGTAAAAGGCTGCAATGATGTAAATAACGTCATAACAACATTTTTTAAGAATATTTCAAGTATAGTTTAAATATATTTCAAGTATATCTTAAATACATGTTGAATATAGTTCAATAATATTTGAAATGTAGTATGAACATATTTCAAGTATATTTTAAACGGAGTATGAACATATATCGTGTATATTTTAGATGTAGTTTAAATACATTTAAAGTATATTTCAATTATAAGTCGAATACAGTTAAAATACATTTGTAGTATATTTTGAGGGTAATTTGAGTACATTGTAAGTATATTTTCAATATAGTTTGAATATACGTAACCGCCTATCCAACATACATATTTTTATATACATTCTGAAGATCTATTTTGGCCAAAAATTTTGATATCGCGAATATATTTTTAATGCATTTCCCGTATATATTGCATATATCTAATCTATATCTAAGATGGATAATATATATCTGAAATATATTTTACATCCATTTTTAATATATCGAAAAATAGATTTTTACATATATTTTATTTCCGTGTGGGATAAGGCTAGGTCCCGAACCGCCGTTCCCTTTCTGGAGAACTGGTCAGGTACGGGCCGGAGAACAAGCGGTAAATGACCAGGAAAGTTGTGAGGAATAGATCGGGAAATAACCAGGAACAAACGAGGAAATTACAAATGACGTTTCAGCGTTTTCGGAAGCCTTGGGGAGGTAAAAAAATAGATAAAAGAAGTGTACTCAATTTAGTATTTCGACAACATATTGTTTGTTGGTTATCTACTTGCTAAGGTAGTATATGCGTGTATACATACGCTTGCTCGCATTTCCTGATAGGGAAAGAGACCGAAAAACGTACACGGATCACTATCCGAGCGAAAAAGGCCTAGAGTGTAAAGGGTTATTTCACAAGTATCGCAAAATCACAAGCGTAAGTGCACGCTGTAAGCATAGCACTTCTGTACGTGGTACAACTCACAGGACGAACTTTTATCCTCGTATGATGGTATTGGGAGTACAACTTTGCAGTGACCGTTTTTTTCAAAAGTTTAAGGCTTTATTATAAAAAAGTGGCTACATATTTTTTAATCAAAGTACTGCCCGTCGCTAGCTACGACCTCGGCCCATCTTTCAGGTAGCATTCGAATCCCGCGTCGATAAAAGTCTTGGTCCTTGGAGGCAATCCAGGAATCGACCCAATTTTTGACTTCTTCGTAAGTACCGAAGTGCTGGTCAGCCAAATCGTGTGCCATTGACCGGAACAAGTGATAGTCGGAAGGAGCAATGTCTGGAGAGTACGGCGGATGGGATAAAACCTCCCATTTCAGCGTTTCCAAGTACTTTTTCACGACATTTGCAACATGGGGTCGGGCATTGTCATGCTGCAGTGTCACCTTGTCATGTCTTTCGTTGAATTGTGGCCGTTTCTCTTTGAGTGCCTTACTCAAGCGCATCAACTGACGTCGGTAGAGTTCCCCTGTGATGGTTTCGGATGGTTTGAGCAGCTCATAGTACACAACGCCCAGCTGGTCCCACCAGATACACAGCATCACTTTGGATCCGTGAATATTCGGTTTGGGCGTCGATGACGGAATATGACCAGGTAGTCCCCATGATTTTCGGCGTTTAGGATTATCGTAGTAAACCCACTTTTCATCTCCAGTCACAATCCGGTGCAAAAATCCCTTCCTTTGTTGTTTTTGGAGCAGTTCCCGCAAATGCTGAGAATTCGGCTCGTAGGTTGCCATGTTTGAGTGCCAATAAATTTATAACGCATACACGTATCCGTTAGCTTTTTTAAATTGTTTACATTGGCAGAGCCTCTAGTTTAAAATGCCACTTTTTTTATTGAGCTAGGGCCACTACTTCGGCCGCAGTGGCTCTCTAAGTAAAACGGTCACTGTAAAGTTGTACTCCTAATACCTTGCTTACGCGAAGCGCTTCGCTTGCAGCCACCTGGCGGATTGTTGGCGAAATACATTCAGATAATGTTTTCCCGGTCAGAACTTTGATATTTCCCAGCATGACGTCATGGCGTTCAAAAACCACGAATGACCTGCTTTACTTTTTTGCCTCATAAATTAATTTGGCTATTCTTTATGCTCAAATCACTAGTTATCCCGGTATTTTTGATAAGCATTGTTATCCTCGTCGATAATCATTGATGAAATGAATGCTTTTGATGATGAATAGAAGTACAACAGATGTATTAGTTTCATCACAATCAATTATCAAAATATTTGACGAGGTGAAAAGCAAAGTAGTTTTTCTTTAGTTCTTGAAGACAGGCTCCACTTTTCAGAACATACCAATCTTCTGGCTGGGTAGACATTACGCGAAGATGTGCTTGCTCGCAATGTATCCCGGTCAGAAGATTATCATTTTTAAACACAGAGGGTAAGCCGTCAAAAAACGATGCGATCTTCCCGGTTTGCTCCATGGGAGGGCCCGATCAGGTAAATCAGACTAGGCAAGTAGGGCCGCACACAAAGTAGGGAATGCTCGGTTACATTTTTGCACGGATAAACGCAAAAAGAACTTGCAGAATTGTTGGGAGCGACCTTCGCCATTCTTGCACAATAAAGCCCCAATTTTTACAAAAATCGTTTAAAACTTACTTGTACCCGAAATATATAAAAAACCATCTTTTTCATGGGGATATTACGATATCTAGGGCTTCTAATTCTGACCACGCAGCCTTCATATTTGACCCAAAATAAGACTTCTTTCAAGAGTTGGAAAAATCGAAATTTGACCCTTAAGAGGGTGAAACTGCGGGTTTAAAGTTTGGGTTTGTTTGGATGTTCTCTTTTTAATGCTCATATATGTGAGGCATACACAGTTAAGGAGTTAAAAGTACTACTCGACTGTCTATAAAATATGTCATGAAATAAATTGGATAAGTTTCAAGTAAATCTGGTCAAAAATAGGTTTTTTCATACAAATCTTAACACTCCCGTTTAACCCCCTTAATTCTTTCAATGCGGCGTTTAAATCTTCAAACACGGCGCTTCAATTTCTCAATATGACGAAAGGGTTAAACCCTTTCAATGCAGCATAAACGATCTCATATCGACGCATAGCATCCCATAACGCATCCCATAACGTTCCAGCCGTAATTTTAAAGTTTTTCCAGACTGGCACACCATATGTCCCGTCAGGTGTGAAAGGGTTGAAGGTTAAATTTTGGAAATTGCCGAAATACGTGTTCAATTATTTGTACTGAAGTGTATTTATAGCAAGTTTCAAGCAAATCCGACCAAAAAATATGTTGCCTCGTATAAACTTTAAAACCCCCGTTTCACCCCCTTAAGAGTCGAATTACGATTTTTACCGCTCTTGAAAAAAAGTCTTATTTTGGGTCAAACATGGAGACTGCGTGGTCAGAATTAGCGGGCCACAGATATCGTAATACTGCCTTTTCATAATGACCTCTGCACACCAAAAAATGTTCTATATATTTTTTTATTACATATGAATTCAAAATAGAAGAAAAATAACGGGATATTGGAAGAATAAAACATAAAGTGAAATTTAAAAAATCAGTATCCTTTATTACTCATCAGCGAAACGCGCGCGCCTGTTTATCGAGTCCGAACGAGAGCGAGAGTGAGATCGCGCTCCGATCGATCCGCAATGACAAGTACACCGCGCGCCTATCCTACAGACCCGGTCAATCGGAATTAATCCAATTGCGACTTCCGCATCCGGTCGGCGAACACGTATACGCGTTTTTTTTAACACCCATCGAGAGACCATTCGACGAACAATAAAATCCCCTAAATGGCAATTATGCTTGAAATCTAAATGGCGATCGAGCTCTCACCGATTACATTCGTCTCTTCTCTGAGCCGTTTTTTCGTTTTATTTCCTGTCATGCATTTTTTTAATGACAATTAACGCTGCCATCGATCAATAATAAAGAAACAAAAACACAAATACTGCATTTTTTTTTTCGTACCGTCGAGGTCAGTGGAAAAACATTTTCTTTTTTCGATTTGTCCTCGTTATTCGAGTTTTTTAAAAATAATTTTCAATTCCGCATGCAGGCGTGCCGATATTAATTGAGTGGACTGGAGACTAGGCACATTGGCACGTTACTATCCATGAGCATTTCAACGTTCGAGGTCCACGATATACGCGGCGAGACAATTGTAAGGTGGCCATGTGTTTTTTTTTCTTCTCTTTTTGAGCACATTGAGCGGAGACTTAGCGATCCGGAAAAATATTATTTTCAATGGTTTTTCAAGTCGTCTTTGAAAATAAAAATAGCGTATTTGTCTGACGAATAGTATTTACCAGAAAAAATTCAACATTTCGAAACAAAACTGCAATTTTATTTTGTGTACAGCAGAATGAAGATCATTCAATTCCGAATACGAAGCACTCCGGAAAAATTGTTTTTTTTTGCACATCACGTCATTGAGGACTAGAAATTATCAGACGTGCATTTTAATGCATTATCTTTAATTATCTTCATTTCCTAGAATTTCTTTCGTAGAATTTCATTATCTTTATTATGCTGAACGCAAAATGGACTTTTTTTTCCTCAGAATGCTCCATTTTTTTCTGGCAAATATTGTTCATCACGAAAATACACGATATTTTTTTTTCGAAAAAAAAAAACTTTATAAACCATTGAGTATGATATTTTTCTTGGTCGCAAAATCTCTGCTCAAGGCCTCGAAAAAACGCATGGCCATTTTATAATTGTCACCCTGTATAGGTTTTGTTTCTTCACTTCACAGTGGAGAAGTGCAAATGAAAATTGAACTTGACAGGGCAGGAGAGCTCGAGCGAACCAGAAAGAAAAGCGTGGCTATGTATATAATTAAGGAACTTGTATTATGTAACAATATATCCCCAGACTATATATCATGTTTTCATAAGTTTTGATATTCAGGTAAATATTCACACGCACGCGCGCGCGCACACACACACAAACAAACACACACACACACACGCACGCACGCACACACGCACACTTCTTCCACCGCTCAAAAGTATTCGATCACTTTGGACAATAGCACAATTTTCGATCGCTCTGGATAATTGCCAAATTATATTAGAATAATATAATTTATTTTATAGAACTATATCGGATCTTCGTAAAATAAGAAATAAAATAAATTTCATTATTTTAATATAATTTTGGAATTATCCAGACCGACTGAACATGTTGCTATTATTCAAAGTGATCGAAAACTTTTGACCGGTAGTGTGTGTATATATATATGTGTGTGTGTATACATGTGTGTGTGTATAATTGCCCAATTATATTAGAATAATAAAATTTGTTTATAGAGCTATATCGGATCTTCGTAAAATAAGAAATAAAATGAATTTCATTACTTTAATATAATTTTGGAATTATCCAGACCGATTGAAAATGTTGCTATTATTTAAAGTGACCGAAAACTTTTGACCGATAGTGTGTGTATATATATATGTGTGTGTGTATACGCGCTCCACAAATTCACGTATTGATAGTACTATATATATATATATATATATATATATATATATATATATATATATATATATATATAGTACTATCAATACGTGAATTGAAATACTGAAATAATGAAAAATCAATACGTGAATAGTACTATCAATACACGTATTGATAGTACTATATATATATATATATAGTACTATCAATACGTGAATTTGTGGAGCGCTTTGATCCGCGTCTCGAATTTATTTATCAGTGATTGTTTATCCCCACTTTATTTTTCTCAAGCTCTTATGCGTGTACATGTATTTTTTTACTCTCACTTGCCGTACTTTCGCATTGCACGCGGTTTATTTATTATCTTTCTTCGCGGGCCGATGTCGGGCGTTTTATCGGCCGATGATTTTTTTTTCTTTCGATGCAAATAATGCAAATAAAGTAAAATGTGTATATATATATATATATATACGCGTGTGTGTGTATGTTACAAAAACGAACGATCGCAATGAAAATGAATACTGACGAACAACAATAAATGGTCCAACGAGCACAAATAATATTTACATATTTGCATCTCGCTTTCTCGTAGCCCGAGTGAAAGAAAGGAAAAAAAGAGAGGTAAAAATAAGCAGGAAAAACAGAATTGCTCACCTTTTGTTTCGAACGAGTCGATCAGGATCCTAATGATCGGAAGTAAATCCCGATCTCGTTTTAATTCACTCAATATTCACAGTCAATTGTTCACTCGAGTTTATTTGTTCAAGCAATTATTATTATTTTTCTTCAGTTCGTTAATCGATAAATCATCATTTTTTTCAATTATTACTTCTCTTTGAGAAAAATGTAAAACGGCGAAATGGAAAAAAGAGAACAAAAACCAAAAAGGCGGGTACGAAAAAAATTCTCATAGATTTTTTTCGGCTTTAGACACGACTTAAAATCGATTTAAACACGAGTGTCAGTGGATGGAAAGAAGTTGGGAATTTATATGGCGTCAGATCGCGATCAACATCGTCGACCGTTCACTAACTATAAATATAAGTGTATGCATTTATATAAGTGTTTCAATATCGAGATATCCGGATTGAAGATCGATCCGCGATATTGCGGCGAATCGTGACAAACGCGCACATATATTATCGCGTCGATGTGTGTGTGTGTGTTTTTTTCAATGAAAATTATTTCGCGCGTATATTTAAAGTCAAGCGGGGAGAGCAGCGACTCGGTTGTCTTGGTGCTGTTGCTCGCTTCACGGATTGAGTGAACGTAATGAAATATTCCAAGCAAGTGCGGTATCCATCCGTACTTGCTCGCCATCTCCCACCACACTTCTTCGTAATATTCTCCTCTCTGTACAGAAACACACGGGTTGCCCGCTGTCATCTCTCTCTCTCTCTCTGTCTCTCTGTCTCTCTCTCTCTCTCTCTCTCTCTCTCTCTCTCTCTCTCTCTCTCTCTCTCTTCTCTCTCTCTCTCTCTCTAAAGAGAGTGCCACTCTCCTTGAGTATGAGACAGTTTCCTTCTTTTGCACATATATACGTATACATTGAAGTTGAATTGATATATGAAGAATATGTAATATAATACGTAATATATATCCGTAAAAAACGCGTATTATATATACAGGGTGGTAGAAATTGATGATTGTGATTTTCGGGAATTTTTTGGACGAAAAGTTCTCAATTAAATGTTTCGGAAAATTAAGAATATATTTGGCTATATTTCACCTATATCACATATTTTTTTCATAGAAATACATTGAGATCCAAGCGACTTATGCGCTGCCTTCGGAGGCGCCAAAAAAAAATTCCTCCACTGCTGACACGATTCCGGCCGATTGAGTAGCTGAAACCGAAAAAGGAAAAAATGTCGTTAAGCTGGAAGGTATTTCCTGTACAATGACGTAGGATTTTCGAAAAATATCAAAATCTAACAAAATAGCGTAGGTTTGAAAAAAAACGTCTGTTTTCTTGCCTGTAAAATGGTCGTTTTTTTCAATGCCAAATCGTCAATTTTCATCCAATAAAAAATATCCTACGTCATTGTAGAGTAAATATATTCAAGAGTATTCAGTACAAATTTCAAGTCAATCGGATAATTGCTCTTTGAGTTACAATGTCAGCAAATTTGAACAATCTCATTTCATATTCTTGAAAGTATAAAAATCTTGAAAGTATAAAAATTTCATCTTATATTCTTGAAAGTATAAACTGTGGAAAAAGGAAAAAAAAAACGATTTTTTTTAATGTGTCACACTGGTATAGCCCCTTAATGGTGTTTTTAAAAAATAGCATTAACATAAGAGGTATTTTAATTTTTTGGCAAGTTTTTAATTATTCAACGCGTTTCATTTAGTTAGTTGTGTGGATACAGATGATTTTATGGGTGTTTGTCGATTGAATACACATTAAGCTAAGACGCAAATAAGTTTTTAGTTACCAATTATTGTCTGTTTGAACATTATAAACGAGTTAGTACCTAATTTTGGGAAATTTTCCAAAAATCATACCATGATAACTTGTAATCCTTAGACTTGGACTACCTCTTTAAGGTGTTTACACAGAAAGTTCCCCTCTACATATATGTTCCCTCTTACAAAATGGTCTTATTTCTAAACTTACACTCTACTGTCGTTTCGCTTTTAATGTCCTCTTGCATTCGTTTCCTCATTTACAACTTCCCAATTAATTCCTCGAAGTGTTTTCTAAACATACACAACTCTGTCGCAGGCTCCTTCGTTAGCACCGTCTGTATCTTTCTGTTGCTTTGCTCTTCCTCTTTATCTCCTATTCATTTTTCCAGATTTTCTATTTATTTTTTATTTCTTTCCTCGACTTTTTCGCACATACATATGCGCACTAAGTTTTCCAATTCTTTTTTACAAATCCTACACTTGTTATCGCTATACCCCCATATGATGCTTTTATAGTATATGTAATATGAAATCTCTGAAATATACTTACACCTTCATATTTAATATATTATAATATAATATTTATTCATTATTATATGAAAGATTATGATCCAATTATGTTTCATAGATTATTGTATAATGCCATTTTAAACACGTATTACTTAATTAATGGTGTATATAATATTGAGGTTGAATACCGATACTCCTGATACCTTGGTGCAGATACTTAAGTTAAACGTCTGTGCACCAGAGAATTAGAAGAATATGGGGCCGTTTATACCACTACGGGTTATCCATAGTTTCCCCGTCTGTGGACGCAATGGAACGTTAGGTTATCGTAGCTAAGTGCGGATAGGAAGTGATAGGAATGGCTTCAATTGGGAAGAGTAATACGTAAAAGCTCGCAAGGGTATACGTTGTAACTCAGAAAAACGATTGATGTTGAATTTTGCTATAAAGAATATATACAATATATAACGATATTGAAGGTTAAGGGGATGAGGAAGTGGAATGTGGTGGGAAATGTAATACGATAATTCTGTAACTGTCGATAAGTCAGATTATGGGCTGATCAGATCTATATGCTGGAATTTCAATTTAGTAAAAGTCCCACGGTTGTCGAGACTTTAGGCTTTATGTTATATTTGTTTTTTTTTTTTTTTTTGAAAAAACAATCACTTGGTTCTTCGCATGCCATTTTCACAAATGATATGAATCGACAATAACTGAGCAACTTTTTAAAGTAATTGGCACGATATGCGTAATACATTTTTTTCACACCGCAGGCTATCAAAGTCAGATGATCGAATTGGTTTCTATTGAAATTCTGCATAAAATCTTTTTTCATAAAGTTTCCTTAACTTTTGAGGTTAAAAAGAAGACTTTTCTAATAAAACAAATACCCAAGGGTATTAAAAAAATTGGGAAAACAAGTTGTCATTTGTAGAAATGGCATGCGAAAAACCAAAAGCAGATGAGCATATGGGGCATTTCAGGTCAACTCACGTGGTCGTCGGCCTGACCGCCTCGGATTCAGTTGACGATTTTTTTTCGGGCATATTTTGGTATAAAAAAGAGGTTATTTTTTAAAGATTTGTATCATCTGTTTTGCCCCATAAAATAACTTTTTTTTTCATAACGTTTGAGTAAAAATGAATTTCGACTAGATTTAAAGTTCTGATTTGTTTTCCATCAAATCTAGAATTAAAAACAAGTATTTTCATCATAGTTCGAAAGTGGGCCGAGAATAATTTATATTTTTTAATTAACGAAAAAAAATTCCAACTTTTTAAAATTAAATATTTCAATGATGATTCTCTGTAGGAAAGAAAAAAACAAATACATCATATCCTGGTAAAAAAAAATTTCCTATATTTTGAGAGTAAACGCTGAAAATTCGCCCAATAATTAGAGTAACATCGAAAAAATCTATTTTGCTAGCTACTATAAAAATATTGCAAACTTGTGTCGTTATGAAAAAAAACTTACGATATCAAAGTGGAGTGGCTTTCTTTGCTACTGCGCATGGCAAAGGTCCATGCGAAGGAATTGGCGGAACTGTCAAAAGAGAAGCTGCAAGAGAACTATATGACTGGGCAAACGAAGGTGGACGACTTCCAAATATAACTGTTCAGTATACAAGCGCAGAATTTTATGAAAAAGAAAAACCAGCTATCGAAAAATCTTTTGAAAATGTCTGAAGATGAAAAATCTGCAAAAAGTTCACTACCTAATCCCCGATGCAGATGGTACAGTAATTGTAAAAGATTACTCCACTTCGACATCCCATAAAAAATGTCGGATTCTCCCGTACATTGAGAAGTTTTTTTGTTGACATAACAGTAGAAAAAAAGTTCTCTTTATACTTGAACTGTTTCAATTTTCTTCAATGACTATAATTATTATAATTGTTATTACAATTATTAGGGGAATTTTCGGCGTTTTCTCTGAAAATATAGGAAAACAATTGTTTCACCAAGATATGATTTATGTGTCTTTTTTTCCTACAAGGAACCTTCATTGAAATATTTCATTTTCAAAATTTGGAGAAAAAATATTTTCTTTAATTAAAATAATATATAAATTATTCTCGGCCCACTCTCAAACTACGATAAAAACATTTTACTTTAGTTATAGATTTTATGAAAAAAAATTCAGAATTTTAAACCTAGTTGAAATTCATTTTTACTCACAAGTTATGGAAAAAAGTTATTTTATGGCGTAAAACAAGTGATAAAAATCTGAAAAATAACCTCTTTTTGGACCAAAATATGCCCGAAAGAAATTCGTCAACTGAATCCGAGGGGGTCAGGCCAATGACCACGTGAGTTGGCCTGGAATGCCCCACATATTTACATATGTATGTAAACCGAATCATATATTTATCTATTATATAAATATTATATAAATATTGGTTTTACATTTATATTTAATTTATATCATAATATTTATTTTATATATCATTGTTTCTTATGGAATATTTTTTCCCGAAATATTTCGTAGCGTTCGAAAAATCGTTACAAAAAGAGTGCTGTATGATCGAAGAAAAAGAAAGGAAAAAAAAAATTAAAATTACAACAGTAACAAAAACGTACCGTCGAAATGGATTATTATTAGCCTCATTGACAATGTTATTACTTCCTCGCGGAGAAAGGAGCCCACTTAAAAAAGTGCCCTGTGAAAAGATTTACGGCGACGTTCACCCGGACCCCGTTCCCATCCACTCTCCGCAAGACTGGCAAAGAGGGAGTTTATTTATTTTCTAGGTTCTCTTTTTTTTATTTTCCACTAATATTGTCATTGCGCACTCGTCACACACGGAAGAAGTGAGATTACGAATATAGAGTTGTCCAGTTTGTTTTTTTAAATTCTTAACGATGTCTCGATATTGAGTGATTTTTTTTTCCGGACAACACGTTTTTTCCCGATTTTTTTTGCTCGCAATAAAAAGTCAAGTGGTCGGTGTAGAAGAAACGAGAGTCGCGAGGAAAGCGTTCCTTCTTTGAACGCAGCGATTATTCGCATCAATTCGTATATGTCGAACGTGGGGATGTCAAATGCCCGGAATTACCTCACACACGATGAAAGCGATATCGCGGGCTCGGGTGGACACGGTGGCGTTTAAATACGTGAAGGCATCGAAATCGTGGCTGCAGAACCGAGTTAAACTTTCTAACCGCTCCATATATCTCTCTATTCTTGCCGCTTTTTCAAGACTCACTATTTACACACACACACACACACACACACACACACACACACACACACACACACACACACACACACACACACACACACACACACACACACACATGTATGTATGTATATATGTATGTATCTATGTATATATGTATGTATCTATGTATCTATGTATGTATCTATGTATCTATGTATGTATCTATGTATCTATGTATGTATCTACGTATCTATGTATGTATCTATGTATCTATGTATGTATCTATGTATCTATATATCTATCTATGTATCTATGTATCTATGTATGTATCTATGTATCTATGTATCTATGTATGTATCTATGTATCTATGTATCTATGTATGTATGTATGTATGTATGTATATAATGGTTGAAGCTACATACAAAAAATATATATATACATTTTATAATATAAACAATGACAATAATGTTGATTTTCGTAATGATTGATATTATCGATGCAACATTAGTGCACATAATTAACATTAATATTAGCGACGAATGTGTTCTGCATCAATTAATTGATGTTTCTATTGAATGTAGTTATGTAACTAATTATTCAACTAATTATTATAAGTATTGTGTTGACGTACATTATATATATATATATATATATATATATATATATATATATACGTACGTATATATATATACGTATATACATATATATATACGTACATTATATATATACATTATATAAGGTCAAATTTGAATCTAAAAAGTACAAACAATATTATATAGTATATCATATACCAGTTATACTAGTTTCAATGATTATGATTATGAATCGATTAAGGTAATGCTGAATTGCTGTTTATTGAAATGATTTAGTCATTTATTTTCGCCATTCTTGCCCTGCTGGGCTTTAGAATATTTGATATATAGAGTTACAGCTTATAAGCCTCTGACTCCTCCAGTTACAAATACATAATATTCAATTACTATTTAATGTATTAATCAGGCATCATTGATTAATTGATTTAAGTCATATTAGTCAATAATCATATTTGAAATTTATAGTTAAAAAAGACGCACACACACACTTGTATATATATTAATGGATTAAGGTATTACTAAGTTAATAATTAATGTATTAATTGAGTATCTTTATTTAATTGGTGTAATGTTATTACTAAATGATAATATTTCAGTCTCATAGTTAAAAATGAATCTATTTACCTATCTATCTATGCTTAACATGTATATATAGATATATTTTTCATTATAAAATTCAATTATTGGGGATTGGTTTAATTGGGAAGGGTCATAGGTAAAAAAAACACAAGGGTATACGCTGGAACTCAGGAATTATTTAATTGATAAGCACAGGTATCTCATTATAAACAACGAGATTTTGAAACCCTTTTCTCAATTATTCTTCTGAAGAGCCGTAAATCAGTTCGGATATAGTGTGACGAGTGGTTCTAGCCGAACATGCTTGCCAAAGCAGTGCCTTCTACATCTTCTTTTCCAAAGAGACTAACTGTGTCGTATCATTTTGTAGCTTACGCTTTTTTTCTACAGACCTTATGTGTCATGAGGTGGTGTCACATACGAGGGAGTCATTCCTCTGGTCACTCTTACTCGTATCATTTTTCAATGAAATAAGTCACTCTTTAGCTGTTCAAGTGGAACTTTGAGACACTTACTCACCGCCACATGTTGAGGTTAGAAAAACGTAGCATGGCGCACTCTGCATAAAAACCTGTTTGAATCGTAACTCCTCTTGGCTCTTCCGAACATGTGGGTTCCAGGGGCATCATAGATGCGCCAGAGGAATGACACCATCTTGGTTACGCATGTTCGAATATGCATGAGATTACATAAAAATAATTCTCTTCGATTATTGCCATGCTGCTATCGAAAGAAGAAAGGCTCCGTAGAAAAAGATAAGCTGAAAACGGAGATACGAAAGGCTTAAACAGGATCCTGTAGGAAAAGAGAAGTTGAAACAAAAAAAAGTGCCCCGTGCGGAAATTGAACTAGGGCTTTGGTCGGGCCCATATAGAATTTCCCTAACTTTAAGGGCGGGGTAAAGTTAATTCGGCGAAAAAAGGCATGTTTTTAAGATTTTTTTTTGGCGTAACGAATAGTGTTCGTTTATTGAAAAATTTACATATAATAAAGTAACATTTGAACAACATTCTCCTAAATTTGCATTGCAAAATATTCAAAATTGAGCGAGTGAAAATTAAACCCCGGAGGCGCCTCGAAAAAAAGTTGGTTTGCGGTGTGCACAATAACTCGCAACAGAATCATCTGAAACAAAAAAATCAAAATGCATTTGTTAAAGGAGATGTTTCTCGAGGTAATGATGGGAGGATTTTTTTTTTCGATTTTTCGTAGCACTTGGGAGCCAAAAACCCGATTTTCTCTAAAAAAAAACGGCTAATTTGTTGTTGAAAAATTAGTAATTATTTTAAAAAAACAAAAAAACTCTCGACAATACCTGGTGAATTATGTGAAGAAGTACTGTGCAAAATTTCAAAGCGATTGGTCCAGTAGATTTTGAGTTATCGTGCACACGGACTTCAAATATGACAAGTCTCAGAAAAACGGTTTGAAAAACGCAGAAGAGTTTGGTCGGCATGGAGCAATAGACGCTCAAATACTCATAACTTCGTCAATTTTACTCCGATCGACTTGAAATTTTAACACAATATTCTTGATATATTATGCATTCATTTAAAAAATGAAAAAAAAATTTTTAATACTGTACCCTGCCCTTAATAGGGCCCTAATCGGGTAGCCTCACATGGGCCCTTAGTGGCCGGTCACACTTTGCTACTGAGGGCCATTAAAGGCAGAATAATGAGGGCCTTCAAGGATGCCTGATCGACGCCTCATGTAAACCATGGTGTGCCCATAAGTTATTCCTGTCAATGGATATGCTCACGTGTGTATAAATGTATGTGTTTCTGCGTATATGTGCCCGTTTATATAAGGTCACGATACACTGCCAAATTTTTTAAATTTATTAAAATAGGATCTAATGAGATAGGTTTTTTCCTCGTCTCACGGTCTTCTGCGATCTTATTTGTTTCAAAGATATTTTTTTATTCGTTTCAGCTATTCTTTTTAAATATCCAATATATTCAAATCGAATAAATAAAGATTCGATTCAAATAAATCTTTATTTGCTTACAATGTACACTGTAAATCTAAGCGTACTATGTGCATAAAATATTTCATAAATCCAAAATGAAATTAAGCACTTAATTGAGAGTTTACCACAACGATTTTGTATCGTAATTTGTCATGCCCTGGCCTTTCGGAATGATTTTTTTCGAAGAAAATTTTTCACGTATATCGGTATTGAACCTAGTACCTACCTACTCACAGCTACGCACGCTGCCCCTATGCTATCGAGTGCTTGTAACATCTTCGTCGCAGATATGGCATAACAGACCAAATTAATTCCTATAATTATTTGCTGTATCACATAAACAATATCAATTAGTTAATATCATTGTGATATTAACTATCACAATGCGACATAATTTTTCATATGAAAAGTATTCGGCGAAAATAGTCACTATAAAAATGTAAAAAAAAACCGAATGGGATTGTTCAAACATACGCGCTGGCATCACTCCGTGAGTGAATAAGGCAATAAGAATAATGTGTAATTTTTTGAAGGATTTATAAATGTAGTATATAATAATTTTTAATGCCCTCGCGTTTCCATCCTATTTTTACCTATTATCGAATAATTGAGTGTAGTAATTAAAATACCACAAACGATTTAGTCTAAGCTATGTATACTGGTCCGTTTCCTATAATGCCCAAATCTGGCCCTCTTGTGGCAATCCCTGTCGGGATTGCCATAATAGGACCTGCAAAGGCCCTTATTATGCCAACCCCTGTCGGGATTGCCATATAAGGGCCTTCAAGGGCTTATTTGAGGCTTCCCTGATAAGGAAAGCCCTTAAAGGCCCTTATTTTTATGAGGGATGCCCTATCAATTGTCCGCACGGGAAGTTGAATATTCATAGAAAAATAAGAAGAAGATATCAAGGCCTTAAGCCACAGTAACGGGTATAAAATCATGTGCGAATTTAACAATTTTTTTTTCGTATGAAAAAGTGATTCACTCATAAAATTAATTACGCATCTATTTAGTATGAATATCAAGCTGTTAGAAAAAATATATTTTTTTTTCGATGTACAAAATGGCCGACAACTCGAAACTTCTCGAAACAGCTTTTTTCCGATTGGCGTGACAAATAACTTCAACAATTTTCACTCGATTTACTTCAAATTTAAAATGTATGTTCCCAATTGCATTTCGCAGAGAAGTACGTACGGAATTTCTGATTAATCGAAAACGTTTCATTTTACGAGCAGTTTATGAGCAGTTATAACGAAATTTTTCACTGAAAAATCATTTCTTAAGTTCAAATACCTACAAATTTGAATAAAACAATATTTTT
Source organism: Ophion obscuratus (assembly GCA_964007375.1). Classification (NCBI taxonomy): domain Eukaryota; kingdom Metazoa; phylum Arthropoda; class Insecta; order Hymenoptera; family Ichneumonidae; genus Ophion; species Ophion obscuratus. Next base: position 33,894,159 of record OZ023315.1, read on the forward strand.
TAAATTCCGTTTGTACTTCTCTAGGTATTCTAATGTAGATTGACGCGAATGTTTGTTTTTTGTTCTAGTTAAAAAATTGTGGATGCTAAATGTCACGCCGCGGAGTGCCTAAAAAAAAGATAACAAAAAATACTAGTAGTTGGCCATTTTGTACATCGGGAAAAAAAAATTCTAACAGCTTGATATTCATACTAAATAGATGTGTAGTTAATTTTATGAGTGAATCACTTTTTCATACGAAACAAAATTGTTAAATTCGCACATGATTTTATACCCGTTACTGTCGCTTAAGGCCCTGATAAACCAATAAAACCTTGATAAAAAAAGGTTTGCATGATTCCTCTGGCCCTACTGTTCAATCATGATACATCTCTCAAAACTGAAAACTCATGTGATCCACAAGAAATGATATTATATCGATTCGAAATTAAGCCAATGGCGATTTTGAAATGAAAAAACTAAATCTTTTTGTTTTTAAATTTTGTTGTTCTGGAAGGAATCATTTCGGGAGAATCACACACACATACACACACACACGTTCGCGCGCGCGCACGCGCACACACGATGCATTAGTAAGATAAAATAAATTAATTGATGCGAACATATTACTAGATAATGAATTGTCAATCCTATAATTAGAAATATATAAATGAATTTCACACGCAGACAGATAGATAAATAGACATATTTTTTACTGTAGAATTGGAATATTATTGGTTAATAATATGATTAGCTTTTCAAACACGAGTCGTATGTGCATATATATATATATATATATATATATATATATATATATATATATATATATATCCACGTACGATTCGTGTTGTATATGGAAAAACTGCGTTCGAATAAGAAACTACCAGTAATCAATGTCCCCTTAATTACGGTTTCATCGTTGCGGGTTTCTGGCCCTGATCGGGATTTCACCGCGACGAGGAACTATGGAAAGGACAAAGAAAAACAAGTCTCACATCTCCTTCTCTACTGGTTCTTTTCTCGACCGCTCGTTAATTGCCTCGAGTATTTTTCCCTTTTTTTGTTGTTCATCGATATCCCATGCGTAGTTCGATACAATCTAAATCGAACGAAACTGAAGTTGGATTGACGAAAAAGGTTTTGCTATGGACGCGGAAGTCGACCGGAAGTCCGCAGTTGGTCGAAATAAACGAGTACCCCGTCACGGTGCGTCGACTGTGAAAGAAAAATCGAACCGCGTATGACCCGTCGTCGATTTAGGAGTGAACGAAAGCGGGTGTGGTGGGGCGGAAACCAATCGATTCAACGAAGCAAACATTTATATGAAAATGTTGCGAAACTATTTTGAGCATTCAAAAAGTTTTTTATGTTTGGAAAGGGGTTTTTCAATTTGAAAAATTGTTTGACAATTGCACGGTACGATGAAAATTGAGAAAAATCGTTGAAAAATGAAAATGTTAGTTATGAAGTTGAGAAAAATGTTGTGGATGAAACTTTTGTTTAATAATGAAAGAAAAAAATTGTAGACGAAATGAAAGAAATTGCTTGTGAAAGTGGAACATACTTTAAAAATTGGAATATTAATTTGTGACGAAAAAAAAAAATCGATTGAAATCTTTCCAAAATTCGTTCGACATATGTTGAATTTTGTTGAAAACATTAGAAAAAAATTGTTTTCATATTTTAAAAATTGTTAAATTTTTTTAATCGTCTTTACAGTGTAAAAATAGTTTCCAAATGAAAAAAAAATCATTTCCAATTTTTTTAAATGGTTTAAATCGTTTTCCGATTCAATAAGCCGATCGTTAATTAAAAAATTCATTGCCTAGTAAAAAAACATTTTCCCATTGCAAAATTCGTGTCGTAACGAAAACATTTGACAAATTACTTTATAATTTGTCAAGTGCTGTTTTAAAGTTATGCAAGTACGTTTGAACGAATTAAAAAATTGTTTTCCCCGCACGAGGTAACCAGCACTATTTTACCGTGTCCAAAGTTGCCGAGACTCCGTTCACTAAAGTGCGCGAACGAGGCGACGGAAAAAAAATGAGAACAAAAAAGAAAGAAATGGGTTGTTTCCTCATAGGAACGACATTAACCCAGAAATCTCGCTGGTTTCTTATCCCAAAAGATCTGACTCACTTGGCCATCTCTCTCTCTCTCTCTCTCTCTCTCTCTCTCTCTCTCCCTCTCTTTCTTTTTCTTATTTGTCGCAACAATTCCAAGTGTTTCTTATATTTTCACACGCTTGTCTTTCCAAGGCTTTGACGGACGCGTCGGAAGATTTCAATTAGTTCGCTTTTCTTGTCGCGACAAAAAACTCTCGATATATTATTCTTTCCGTATAATGATCCATTATATCCATGGACACGATGGAAGGAAGTAAAAAAAACGTGTTTCCAGTACACGAGCAACACTGCTTCCTTTTTCCTATTTCACAAATATTAGCTTCCTCTTGACCCAAATGTACTGCTGGAAAAGGGGGAAAGAAAATATTTAAAAGAAACCGACACTGGTGGACGGGCGCTCAGGGTTCGGCTCCGGCGGTACACCGAGTTTAGCAGTACCATGCATGGCCAATACTCGGAGCGGTGAACGCTCAACCGTGCACCGGCTGGCGCATCCGCCAGTTAGCGGAAGGCAAATACTTCTGAGAGCTTGGGTGTAGATACTTGAGTAAAATACTTGGGTGTAGATACTCTGTGCACCAAAGAATCAGAAGAATATGGGGCCGTCTATACCGGTACGGGTTTTCCACAGTTTCCCCGTACCATCGGCAAATGCGGCAAATTGTAGCTTAAGGCCTTTATTAATTATATTCAATGCCTTATATTAATAAGGCATTTAACAATTTGTTTTCGTATGAAAAAGTGATTCACTCGTAAAATTAATTACACATCTATTCAGTATGAATATCAAGCTGTGAGAAAATATATTTTTTTTTCTTCGATGTACAAAATGGCCGACTACTCGAAACTTCTCGAAACAGCTTTTTTCCAATTGGCGTGACAAATAACTTCAACAATTTTCACTTGCGTGACAAATAACTCATCAATTTTCACTTCAAATTTAAAAGTTATGTTCCTACCCGTGCAGAAATTTTGGCAGGGATACAGCTGGATTCTGACTTGTATTCCGGGCTCCCAGTCGGGATCTAGTCCGATATCGGATCAGATTCGAAGACTAAATGTCAGATCCGTAAACTGGATTCCATTAGGGATCCAGAACCGGATCCTTTAATGACTCTAAATAGATTCCCCATGGAATCATTGAGGAATCTGGGAAGGATTACGGGTGAATACAGGCTGAAATAAAATGTCAAAAATGGAATTATGACATGTCAAATTTATTATAAAAATAAATAATATTTATAAAGTTTTGGTGCATTAAACTATCAGTAAAAAAAAATTGTCCAAAGATTCAAATGGCAGATCGCGCTCATAGCGAGATTTTGATGTGAATTAAAAAAAAATCACATCAAAATCTGTGAATGCAAATGTATTGACAAGAAATTATGAATACAAAAAAATTCGCAAAATTAGTTGTGAATTTTTTCGTATTTAAGACAAATTAAAATCAAATTCAAAATGATTAGATTAAAGTTCGCGCCAAAAGTGAGTTCGTACGTATTTTGAGAGAAAACATTGCCTCGAGGCAAAGAAATTTTTGCACATAACTTTTTGTGCGAACATTTCTTTGCCTCAACACAATGTTTTCTCTCAAAATACGTTTACACTTGTGGTGTAAATTTTAATATAACTGTCGTGAATTCGATTTTGGTTTTCTTCAACTTGAGGAAATTCACAACTCAGTTTGTGATTTTTTTCATATTTATAATGTAATATTTGAAACTCACAACTTTTTTTGCAAAAATTTCTTTGCCTCGACGAAATGTTTTCTCTCGAAATACGTAAGAACTCACGGTTGGTGTAAATTTTAATCTAATCATTGTGAATTTGATTTTAATTTGTCTTAAATACATGTTTATACCCACCGACATGTCGGTGGGTATAAACAGAGACTTATTCCCCAAAACCGGTATCCCGGTTTGAATCCAACTTGCATCAGTATTGGAATATGTACGACGACGATGGCATAATTTTGAAAATTTTGGCATCACGTGTATTTTCGGTATTACTGTGTAATTCCTATCTATAGATAGGAATTTTATAGATCGGAATCTATAGACAGAAATTCCTATCTATAGATAGGAATTCCATAGTAATACAGAAAATACACGTGACGCCAAAATTTTCAAAATGATGCCATCGTCGTCGTACATATGCCGATACTGATGCTAGTTGGATTCTAACCGGGATACCGGTTTTGAGGAATCCATGACAAATCCTGATCGGGATTTGATCGGACATAGGGTATCCCGGTCAAAATTTCTGCATGGGTAATTGCATTTCGCAGAACAGTACGTAGGGAATTTCTGATTAATCGAAAACTTTTCATTTTATGAGCAGTCACAACGAAATTTTTCACTGAAAATTCATTTCTCAAGTTCAAATACCTACAAATTTTAAATAAAACAATGTTTTTTAAATTCCGTACGTACTTGTCTAGGTATTCTCATGTAGATTGACGAGAATTTTTGTTTTTTGTTCTACGTAAAAAATTGTGGGTGCTAAATGTCACGCCGCGGAGAGCCTGAAAAAAGATAACAAAAAAAAATATTAGTAGTCGGCCATTCTGTACATCGAAAAAATATATATATATATATTTTCTAACAGCTTGATATTCATACTAAATAGATGTGTAATTAATTTTATGAGTGAATCACTTTTTCGATTAGCAAAGTGAGTTGCAAATAAAAAAGGATATATATATACTTCTTTTTTATTTTCTGAGTCACAACTTATATCCTTGCGGGTTTTTATGTATTACCCTTCCGAATTGAACCCTTTCCTATCATTCTCTGCCCGCATTTTGCTAATCTAATCTAAACAAGCTTGAATCTTTATACTATATATCGGGGCCGGGTTGAAATTTCGAATTTGAATATTCCGAAATTCAAGATGGGGCCAGGTTGAAATTCCGAACTTCGAATGATCAGAACGCTCGAAATTCTGCAAGAATACTACCCCGAAAGATCAAAACTCCGAAAGAATTTGACCCGAAAGACCAAAACTCCAAAAATCTGAAGACCGTCAAAATAATTCGGTAGAGGAAGTTTTAAGAGTTTTAAAATTTTCAAAAAAAAAAAGAAACGAATTATTTCAAGATTTTTTTATTTATTAAGAAGAAATTTCGCGTTAATTTTGAAATTTGTCTAGACAACGTTATACGTTCTACATCATTTACAGTCAACTGTGTAGACTTTCGCTGGCATGATCTTGACATGGGGGCCGCGTTGAAATTCCGAACTTTGAATGCGCCGACGGTTTAAAATTCCTGATTTTAATGTTCCGAAATTACAAGGTTCGTCAAGATCATGACAGCGAAAGTCTACACAGTTGACTATAAATGATGCAGAGCGTAGAACATTGTCTAGACAAATTTCAAAACTGAAGTAACAGCACTATTTAATTTTAAAAAATTCTTGAAATAATTCGTCGATTTATTGAAAATTTTGAAACTTTTAAAACTTCCATAGCCGAATTATTTTGACGGTGTTCAGATTTTCGGAGTTCCGGTCTTTCGTGTAAAATTCTTTCGGAGTTTTGAGCGTTCTGGTTCATTCAAAGTTCGGAATTTCAGGAATTCGGAATTCCGGCCCCTTTATATCTCTGTATACCAAAAAATAATGGAAAAAAATCACATAAAGTTCAAAATGTCGAAAACCGTGGGATTTTTACTAAACTGAAATTCCAGCTTATAGTAGGACATGATCCGACCTATCAACAGTTGAGGGTTATCGACTCATTACAAGACACCGTGTTATATATTAATATAGGTTATATATTAATATATATATTAGGGTGGCTCTTATTTGGGTTTCGAGAAAAAAATTCGATGCCACCCCAAAAACATAATCAAGATGAATAAAAAAAATCTGTGTAAAGTTTGAAGGCGCTCGGAAAATTGGGATACGCGCCACCGAGCGATTGAAGTGTTGCGATTTTTTTTCCGAGTGTAATATTAATGAGAAAAATTTGAAACTTGGTACACTTATTGTGCATCGTATGGTGTACGAAACCAATTTTTTTCGATTTTTTTCATTCATAATGTTGTTAATGACAAGCTCTGTAGAGATGCTCATATTGCGTTTTTTTAAATATTTGTTTTCAAATAAATTTCAAATAAAATAAAAATAAATTTTCAGTTCGAAAATGTTATGTCTGCAGGGAAGAAAACATAGAAGAATATATTTTTTTTTCGCAATACATATTTACGAGCTAGCGTTGTTTGCACCGTTACAAGGGCAGTGTTGTGTTCGCTGTAGTGTATAATATACACTATTATAATACACTATATATATTATACACTATTATAATATATTAGTGTATAATATATACTAATATACACTAGTGTATAATAGTGTATAATATACACTATATATATTATACACTATATACTACAGTAGTGTATAATATGCATTACAGCGAACACAACACTGCTCTTGTAATGGTGCAAACAACGATAGCTCGCAAATATATATTACGAAAAAAATATATTCTTCTGTCTTCTTTCCTGCAGGCATTACATTTTCAAACTGAAAATTTCTTTTTTATTTTCTTTGAAATTTATTTGAAAACAAATATTTAAGAAAACGAAATATGGCATCTCTACAGAGCTTGTCGAGAACAAAATTATGAATGAAAATAATTGAAAAAAATTGGTTTTGTACACCACACTACGCACAATAAGTGTACCAAGTTTCAAATTTTTCTCATTAATATTATACTCGGGAAAAAAAACCATTGATGTGCGGGATAAATACATGTATTTTACATTTTAAATTTCTATCGCTCGGTGGCGCGTGTTTCAATTTTCCGAACGCCTCCAAACTTTACATAGATTTTTTTTGATACACCTTGATTATGTTTTGGGGTCGCATCGATTTTTTTTTGCCAAACCTAAATCACGGCCACCCTAATATATATATATATATATATATATATATATATATATATATATATATATATATATATATATCTTGTGTGTGTCTATTTATTAACAAATTTTACCCCCCTTCGTCTCCATGTACGGAGCATTTTGTTTTAAAGATATTGAAGTTTGGATCCTTGAAGTGCAACGAAAACCTTTTTTTCCTATGAACAAGTTTTTTTTTCTGCTCATTCAGGCTACGAAATTCTTGGATTTTTTTTTCGAAAGTTCTCCTTTTAGTTTTCCGTAAGCTGCATCTGCAATAAAAGCGTTCAGATAGTGGTGAAAATAAAGAAATGAAGAAATAAAAAAAAAGAATTTTCGTTGCATTTCAACGATACAATTGTCACTACAATTCTTTTTTTTTCACTAAACAAAAAAAAAACACGCATGTGTCAGTACAAGCTCGTTCAAAGAAGGAGAAAAGAAGAATAAAACGGGAAATGCAACTATATATTGCGACGACACTTTTGTTTCGGCCGATTATTATACGAGACACGCGGCAGTCCCGTGTTCTCTTAATGGGTTAAAAGGGTTCACGCTGGAGAGTTTCGAAACGTTGCGAGAGAGCGTGCGCGCGGTAGTGAGGACGATCGCGGTGCGACAATGAATTTCGCACGGAGCGTTTTACTTGGTCGTAGTCTTTCGCGCGGCTAATTGTCCTCGTAGTAGCGACGAGAGGATAACGGTTTGCTCCTGCGTGCACTCTCTCTCTCTCTCTGGCTCCCTCTCGGTGTTGTTCATTCTTTTGGCCAAATTGGCGGAAGTCTTAAAAAAAAATGTGCGTCTGTGTGAGGTTATAGAAATGAAGTAAAAAAAAAATGGAAAAAAAGAATAGGCAAAGAGAAAGAGAGATGAAGGGAATGTACGAAGGCTAAATCCTTGTGAGCATTCCGAGTGTCTGATCTCGACGATTTTACGGGGCGTTACCACTCTGCCGCACGAGAGAGCCAGTGCTCTCGGATTCCCTCGAGCTGGAACATAACGAACGTATTCTGGCCTTGTGCCAATTGATCGACGTGCACTCGCCCCCCCCCCTCTCCGGTCCCTCTACACTTCCCTCGCTGTTATTAATAATCCTCGTATTAACTGTACTCGAATAAAAATGGAATTCCAGCCAAACTTAATTAAGATATTTATGTGGATTTCAATGCACACTAGATTAGTATCAGGTATATTTATTTTGAGATGTAATTTTCGCGGGTGTCTGGACGAATATTAATGTGGATAATATCTGTGTACGTTATTCTAGCTTAATGCATTATTTGTATTTTAATTTGAATTGTATTCGTTGGATTTTAACTCGAATTCAAACGATGCCCATTTTTTTACCGTATATAATTAGTTGGTTGTTTGCATTTAAATTCGAGCGTAATTCATGATTTTGATTTAAATACGAGGTCAGTTGATCAATTTCGATTTTACTGCAAACTCAATTAATTGTTGGATTTCGAATGGAAATTGAATGGTTTGGATTTTCTACGCTGACAAACCCAAACAAATCCAAACAAGTTCAAACAAACTCAAGTGATGATTTGCATTTTATGCAAATTATAATGAATTTATTATTTGCATTTTAAGCTGACCACAATAAATTATTTGTTTTTTTTTTAATGCAAAGCCACTCGATCAAGTTGGATTTTAATCCAAACTTAAATAATTATTGAAATTTTATAAAAAAACTTAATTGTTTGGATTTTAACGCAAACTTAATGAATTGTTTCAATTTCAATACACGCGCAATTAATTGTTTTTATTTCAATGCAAACTCAATGAATTATTTGGATTTCAATGCAAACCCACTCGATCAATTTAATTTCATATCGAACATAATCAATTCATTATTTGGAATTTAATACGGAAGCAATTAATCAATAACGTAAATGCTAATAAAAATTTGATTAATTGATTATTTGGATTTTAACAAAAACTCAATCCATGCCTCATCTGAGTTCATAATTATTCGCATTCAAATCCATAAGCAATAACTTTTATTTTTATCCAAACACAATCAATTTTCTGACTCCCATAATTCAAACAATAAATTATTGAGATTTTAATCCAAACTCAATCAATTTACCACTAGAAATTAATTTAATCGCATCACTGTAGAATAATTTTCGGCAAATAATCAACATTTTTTTTGTTTTCAATGCAATTCAATAATGTCTCCTCTTATCTCCGCTAAGCATTCACCTCCGCGGCTGTCTTTTTTATTTTCTCGTTTCCTTGTTGTTTTTTTCTTCTACTTCTCCTTTTTCGCTTCATGTCGCGAATCACGAAGCGTGCAAATGTACAACTGGACTTTAAAATCAGGTTGCCAGGACGGAACAGCATAGGAATATTTTTTTCTCCCTTTTTTGTTCCTTTTGTGTGCGTGTTTTTTTTATGTATCTCCTTTTCGTACTCCTCGTCCTGTTCGTATTCTTTGTGTCAAAGCCACCGGACTGCGGTCTCGGTTGTTGTCTTGTTATACATTTGCGGCGCATCCAGACAAGATTAATAGAAACTATTTTGTGTGTGTGTGTGTGTGTGTGTGCGCGCGTGTGTGTAAATGCGTAATTTCGTGTACAGTGATGTGGGTTGCATCATTTTATTTTATAGCATTGAACGTAGACCCTTCCTTACTGCTGGTTTGCATGAGAGATTGAGAGAGAGAGAGAGAGAGAGAGAGAGAGGGAAAGGGAACAACGATAATAATCGTGAGCCACTTTTCAGGCAGTTTGAATGGGCACAACTAGACCGCGTTAAAAGGGGTCCCCCCTTTCTCCTCGTTCATCGCATCGTCTCGCCTTTTGCTCCCTTTTTTAGCGTTACTTCACTAAGAAAGTCGCGGGGCCTTTCATGAGATCTCCTTTCTTTCGGTCCTCTCTCTCTCTCTCTCTCTCTCTCTCTCTCTCTCTCTCTCTCTCTCTCTCTCTCCCTCTCTCCCCCTCTCTCTTCGAATCTGTCTGTCGATTTTCAACACCTATTAATTAAGATCTTTGTCCACGGTTCATCTAATTGCCTGATCGAACTATCCGTTTTTTGAACTTGCATATATATGCATGTGTCTATATACACACACACACACACACACACACACACACACACACACACACACACACACACACACACACACACACACACACACACACACACACACACACACACACACACACACACACACACACACACACACACACACACACACACACACACACACACACACACACACACACACACACACACACACACACACACACACACACACACACACACACACACACACACACACACACACACACACACACACACACACACATATATTTAATCAGATTATTTCATAAGGATGGTGATTTGCTTTTTTTTCACGCAGGAAGAATATGTCGCGGAGAACATACGGTGGACACCCATCGATTATTTCAACAACGCCATAGTCGTGGAGCTCCTGGAGGGAAAAAGACCGCCCGGATTGTTTCTCGTCCTGGACGACGTGTGCGCGACCCTGCACGGCGGTAGCACCGGCGCCGATGCCGATTTGCAAAAAGTAACGACTCATCGCGAAAACCTTTAAAAACCTTATATCGCATTTTTTTTTTCATTCGTATCCTGCGAATGGTAAATAGTATTTGTCGATTTTTATTGTTAAGTTTTTAAAAATTATTTATCATTTCATTTGGTTTCACTCCATTTTGATTTTTTTGTATTATTTAATTTTTTCCTGGCTCATTGGTTTCTTAATTCTTTTCGTTTAATTATTATTTACTCCATTTTTGTTGGATTTTTAAATGCATTTTTTTCCGCCTTCTTTATCCAATATTCATTAATCATTTTCTGTCGTGTTTTTTTTCATTGCTTTTTTACTCGACCACTCGATAAAGTCAAGAATACAAGGATAATTTCTGCTCTCGTTTCGTCCTATCTTTTTCTCGTCAGAGATTTACACATATTTTAATCATCCCTTTAAATTTACAATTTTTCAAAGCATCAACGATAGAGCAATTGGAAAACGTCACCTTTTTCACGCGTAATGTTGAAAGATGGATAGTAAAAAAAAAAACTGGAACGAAGATAAGATACTGCAAGTCCAAATCGTTAGTTACTCTTCAGACCCCCCCCCCCCCCCCCGACCTCATAAATTGCCACGACGATGGCCAATTACTCCGTCTCGTGAGACTGCTCTAAATGATTAGCGAGCGAGTCGCGCGAGTTCAATGACAAAAACATAAGCGGTGACAGTCTCGCGTACAAATCTACGACCGAAACGACTTTGCACGAACTGTTATTTTGTATGTTATCATTGTCGTTATTCGTGTTTTTTTTTCCACCAGAAATTGAACGGAGCGTCCAACGATCATGCCCACTTTCACGGCACTAGCGACGGCTTTGCGATTCATCATTACGCCGGAATTGTCTCGTACTCGGTCGATGGTTTTTGCGACAAAAATCGTGACGTACTCTTTCTCGATCTCATCGAACTCATGCAAACGAGCTCCAAGTAAGAATTTCTCAGTGTTTTTTCATGCCTCCGGCTCGGTTCGGTTGTTGTTTGCGTTGACTTTTGCAGTTTTATCGCAAAATGCATTGTTCGCATGCGACAATGTATTTTGTACGGTATGATGGAGTCTATAGGGTCAGAGTGGGATCAGTGGCTCATTTTTTTCAGAGGTCTACAGCTGCCTACTCGTTCGCACAATCTCAATGAATCTTTAAGGCAGGATTCTACTTTGAAACCATGAAAAAAACGCTATTTTCGTGAATTTTTTCTGAGAATACTATTAAAGATATCGATATGGGGTTTAAACTGTTCAATAACTACACTCTTTAAGTACATAAAAAAAAAATTTTAAATGTATTTTATTCATTTTTTGTACACGTGAAAATATGTTTAAAGCCAACGCCTCGAAAAGCAGGTACCGTTGCCGTGGTCGTGAAATCTTCCCGACGGATGGTCTGAAACAAAAAAATCAAATAGTTTCATGTTCAGTATGTCTTCAGGAACCGACCTAACTAGAATATTTTATATACGTGCAAAATTAACAAAATGGCGGCTAAAATACGAAAAAAAAATGCGTTTTTTTGGGTCTTTTTTTGCAATAAAAAATAGTTCCAATCAAAATTTTAAGTTGATTGTAGTTAGGTCGGTTGGTACACACATATAGAATATGTGTTCCAAATTTCATAAGGATCGGTTCAGTACTTTTTGAGTTATCACGACCACGGTACTTGAAAATGTCGTTTCGAGAAAAACGCGTTTAAAGTTTTGGTGAGTCCGGGCCGCGCGCCGGGCGGGTCACAATAGCGCGCTCAGGTAGGTGCGTTCGAAAGGCGAAAAAGGATAGTTAGACTGCTTGGAACTTTATAAAATTTTGACCGAACATTCTTGAACATATTTACTTTCGAAAAATGTAAAAAAAAAAAATAAAGAAATTTTTTTTTCAAAGTTTCAAAGTAGAATCCTGCCTTAACTAAACGTGAGGTGTGTTCAATGGCTTCATTTTGTTAAAAGACACTGAACGGCCTAACCTAATAAATATTGAGGTAACAATCATTTTCAAACAATGGGATTTGATCCACTGTCTACACAGTGATACATGCTCAAGGCTTTAGGCCACTCTAGAAGCCGAAGAATAGGCTCATTGGGGATTTTTTTTCAGAAAAACTACGAAATAAATCGAGATTGCAAAAAGGGCGTTTATCATACATTTCAGGGACTGTATAGAATAATTTTTATAGCACAGTGTGACCTAAACTCGCACTTTACGCCCGCTTTTCCGTGACCTAAGTAGCCTTTTTTTACATCCTACGAAAATCGATCGTCTAACTTCACAGATGCATAAAAAAAACAAAAGAAAATACTTTTAAATGTCATTTGAAGCTTGAAAATTCATCACGAAGAAATGACGAGACAGGGATAGATTAGCGATTCTCCTGAAAACACTTTCATGTTGTAAAAAAAATTACAGCGTAATCAAGACGAAACGCTGACCCATAGTTTGTTGTACGGAAATTACGGCCATAGCGACAATCTAATATTCAATAATTGCAATGTCACACGAACATGCACGACTGAAAATAAGACGGTGCAAACCAACAAAAGCGGTTAAAAAAAATCGTTACAATTTGTTAAATTGGTGTTTTAATTACATAAGTTGAAAAAATTAAAGTTATTCCCCTTGTTTAACCTACTTTTGTATATATTATTTAATAAACGTACATGGATTATCGAAATTATTATTCTGGTGTGGGAGTTTTTCAATTTTTTTTCTTCCGTGCTTGACTTGCGGTTAACGTTGATTATATGATATTTTAACGCAACTTTAAAAATAATAATTTCATCCCTCGGGGGGCCTGCGCCCCCCCCCGACCCCCCTCCCCGCGTCCGGGGCGGGTTTATGTCACATGTGCTATAAAATAGTATACGATACTCGTGACTAAAGTTGTCTAAGGAGGTACGGTGATGACCATGCTAGTAAACTTAGAGTCTATTTCACGCCGCAAAACCGCCACGTTTTAGATATATGTATATGGCCTATTTTTCGAGAAATATTTGTTAAGTATTGAATTTCGAGTTTCCTATTATTCTTATAATATGGAAACAACCTTAATAATCTACTACTCGACTTCAGGAGTACGCCATATCGTTGACGTTTAGCATCGTCGCATTTTCGGTTGCTGTCATCGGTTCCACGCGCCCGGCTTAGTATTTTTTGTAGCCGGTTAACACGGGGAATGAAAATACTGTGGAATTTTGTCGAGGAGTAACGGGATTGTACCTGAAGTCCAGTTTAGAGACAAATGTAGATTCTGACGGACAAGAATTAGAAAATGAAAAGATAATATTGCGATTGCTAATAAAAAACGTCACGTTGAAGTTAATCTCAATGCCCAATGTCCAATCTGTCCAAAGTCAAAACATATTTCATCGATTGTTATGTTATTTTTCCCTTTCCCAATTTTCAAAATATTTGCAGGTATAAAAAAGAACGTTTATTTTATATGACGGTTCTCCCATGCTGAATTTATATATAGATGCATTGTATAGATACATGTCGCCAGAAAAATTGAGATGCCTTTGCTGTACGTAAAAGAACTTCAAGTAAATAACGACGAAAGGCCCTTTATAATCCATTAAAAAATGTACGGCTTCGCACAATCATATTTTTAATTCGCGTTGAAAATATCCGATAGACGATTCAAATTTGCGCGGGTATCCGGCGTTGCCACACGTCGAGCAAGATGGCTGCTGTTACGTCACGAGAAGTCTCGCTCTCCGAAAACTTCGGTTTTTGCGACTTTATTTCTAAATTTATTGCTTATTTCTGCGGTGAGCTTTCCAATTCAAGGTGCCCTATCGATCACAAGGATTCAACGAACGCAACCATCAGTTTTTTTTTACGTGTTGCTTGGCTTCGAGTAGGACAAAAAAAATCGATATATGAGAGGACAAGCACATTTTGTCGTCTACGTGTGACTAATTCACCAACTTTAACAATTAATAACTCGGAAAGTTTAAGGTAAATCTCGTGGAGACTCCGCATACGCATGGACGAAGGTCTCGGCAATGCTATAAAAAAAATCGGGCTTTTATCTTGAACTCGCTCCAATCACCGTACCTCCTTGCACGGCGTTTAGCACCCTCGCTGCGCTCGGGCGCTAACTTCACACCATGCAATAATAGACTACTTACGTCACACGTATCGTAATATACTATTTTGAAGCGATCAATTTCAAAATGGCGGCTGTGCAGCGTTTATCTCAAAACTCCATTTTTTAAGGGGCCAGTCCAATTTGGAGCCACGAAAAAAGGCTATTTTGGCGATTGTTTTTTGAGGATTTTATAAAAGATATGAATATAAAAGTTGTTGGGCTTGATGAATAAAGTCTTGAAATACATTTTTAAAAAAATTAATTCATTTTTATTCATTTTTAAGTACAAAAACTATAGTTTAACGTAACGCCTTAAAAATAGGTAGGCTAGGTAGCTCCATCACAACTCGGCAACACCTTGTCTGAAACAAAAAAATCAAAGGCCATTAGATTCAGTATGACACCAGCTACGAAATGACCCTCGAATATAAAGTTTTATTAAAAAATAAAAAAATGGCAGATGAAAAACGAAAAAGGTTTTTTTCAACGCGTTTTTTCGCAGATTTTCGAAAAAAAAGTAAAAATCAAAATTTTAAAACCATCGAGGGTTATCTTGTTGCGAATCATGTTTACAATATGTGGTTCAAATTTTAAGAGAATCGGTTTATTAGTTTTAGAGATACGATGGAGCTAGATTTTGAAAACGTTGTTTCGAGAAAAACGCGTTCGAAGTTTATACTATGAAAAACTTTTACCTAAACTCAATCGGCAATTCCTGCACCGTACTAAATCCCTTCTGATTGCTCATCATCGTCGGTTTCTTCAAGTCTTGCTTGCTTTCGATTTTTTGAAATTTTCAAAGTGGACTGGCCCCTCAAGGCTTGATAAAAGATCACAAATCTTGGCTGGCGAATGAAGAACATTGCTGCCAACCTCAATGTCCGCGAAGTTGCCCTATTTCCGCAACACTTAAAAGATAGCTGAATTGCAGATAACCAAGGATTTCTAAAATGGATGATTTTTCGGGAAAAAGAAAAGATACTCGTTGCGCTCTGTTTAACAGTGAATAACCGCTATCTCTTCGTTTGTCCGAAATGTGATCCGTTTAGGAGAGAATTTGGCAGTAGGATTTTTAACCACCGGACGTGTGACACATGTCCTCAATATCAATCAATGGTAATAATAAATAATCTCGTGACAAATACAAATAGGCATAATTATAAATGACTAAAAATTTCATTCCCAGTTGTATAAAACATTCACTGACGCAGTTTTTTTTTTTCATAATAATCATCTATAATGTTACACTTTTTCAAGGTGGCAGTAACACAAAAGTTTTTCTTATTCGCGTAATGATAATATAAAAATGTATAATTTTGCTCTTTAATCATATATTAAAGAGCAATATTTTTAATTATATATTGCATATTGTTATATATTAAATAATTAATTGTATTAAATTATTAAAATATAAATTTCAATTTTGAATGATATATTATAGATTAATATAATTATAAATTTTATAAAAAATTAGCATCTACAGAATGAATCTACAGCTTGAATGCATTTTCTCGAGGTCCATTGAAAAAATTTATAAACAGTCATTTGACTCCCGCCTCCTTAAAAAAAATGTTCACGAAGAATCGAAAGAAATGAAGAAAAAAATTAAATGAATGAAATGATGAAAAAAAAAAAAAAAAGTCGAAAAATTGTTGCAGCTCGCTCGTTCGCTCGTTGTATCCACCCGAGAAGGACGCCTCGAAGACGAAAACTCTCAAGTCCCGACCGAGCACGGCCGGCAGCAAGATCCGTAGCCAGGCGAGTCGCCTCGTCGGCCAATTGATGAGATGCACGCCCCATTACATACGCTGCATAAAACCTAACGAAACGAAGAAACCCCGGGACTGGGATCAATTGAGGGTGAAACATCAGGTCGAGTATCTCGGCTTGAAGGAGAATATACGGGTGCGAAGGGCCGGCTTCGCTTACAGACGTCCCTTCGCGAAATTTCTTCACAGATACGCGATCGTCACGAGGGAAACGTGGCCCGTCTGGAGGGGCGACGAGAGACAGGGCGTCGAGTGGATACTCGCGAGTCTTCACATCGACAGAACCCAGTATCAGCTCGGCACAACGAAACTCTTCGTCAAAGCACCGGAAAGCGTGAGAAAGCCACTCGTCCTTATTATTGCCTTTTTCTTCATCAAACGATTTTTTTAAATCCCAACGGCCTTAAGGGGTTAGGTCACAGTAACGGGTATACAATTATGTGCGAATTTAACCATTTTTTCGTATGAAAAAGTGATTTACTCATAAAATTAATTACACATCTATTTAGTATGAATATCAAAATTAGAATTTTTTTCATTCGATGTACGAAATGGCCGACTAGTATTTTCTTTTGTTATCTTTTTTTAGGCGCTCCGCGGCGTGACATTTGGCATCCACAATTTTTTAACTAGAACAAAAAACAAAAATTATTGTCAATCTACATTGGGGCCGTCCATATATTACGTCATTCTAAATTGGGGGGGGGGGGAGGTTCGTCTGCAGATGACGGTAAATGATGGATGAGGGGGGGGGGGGGGCGTTTCGAAATTGACGTCATTCTTGTGATACCAGTTAATTGAAAATGTACAATAGTATATTGTACAACTAGAGTGGTTTTCCCGCATGAGTGATGAAAAATATTTTGCAAGTACCTAATGGTATTAATTATTGAACTCATTATTTATTTATTTATTATATAAGGTTTGTCTACATTATATTCGAGAACTTCAAATAACAGCGTACCTATGAAAATAGTTCGATCGAGCCAAAATGAATATGGGGAGGATACGGAGATATTACCCGTGATCCAGGATTTGCAAGAATGAGTGAAAACTCCGTGGGAGCTATCCAAAGAAAACTAATGAATAGGGAAGAATAATATTATTATATTAATGAAAATTGCCAAAGTACAAAATAATAAAAGATGATTCTATAACAAAATGTGGGAGCTATCCAAAGAAAACTAAAGAATAGGGAAGAATAATATTATTATATTAATAAATATTGCCAAAGTACAAAATAATAAAAGATGATTCTATAACAAAATGTTTTAATGTTACCCAATTTTTCTCAAATCCGCAAATGTTTTAATTTTGCCAAACTGGTAATGACGTCAGTTTTGCGAGAGGGGGAGGGGGTCATTAGGAAATACGATAGGATGATTGTGGGGGGGGGGGGGGGGGGTCGAAAATCAGCAAAAATCGATGACGTAATATATGGACGGCCCCATTAGAATACCTAGAGAAGTACGTCAATTTAAAAAATATTGTTTTATTCCAAAGTTGTAGGTATTTGAACTTAAGAAATGAATTTTCAGTGAAATATTTCGTTATTTGCTCATAAACTGCTCATAAAATGATAAGTTTTCGATTAATCATAAATTCCGTACGTACTTCTCTGCGAAATGCAATTAGGAACATAACGTTTAAATTTAAAGTAAAACGAGTGAAAATTGTTGAAGTTATTTGTCACGCCAATTGGACAAAAGCTGCTTCGAGAAGTTTCGAGCAGTCGGCCATTTTGTACATCGAAAAAAAAATATATATTTTCTCACAGCTTGATATTCATAATAAAGAGATGTGCAATTAATGTTATGAGTGAATCGCTTTTTCATGCGAAAAAAATTGTTAAATTCGCACATGATTTAATACCCGTTACTGCGGCCTCAGGCCTTAAGGCGAAGTAGAAGATCTACCACGTGACTAATGCGAGAGAGATCGCTGAAATTTTCGAACAGAGATTTCTCAGAGATGAATAATATTTAGGGCAAAAGGAAATCATCAAGCTCTGCGTCGGAGAACTTTCCAGAGCCTAATGCTTCGTTTTGCCTACAAAATTTAACCATCTAGGAGAAAATTGGGTTGGAAAATTTGTGAGGTTATGTTGACCTTGCACATGCCCTTAAGGGGAGAGCAGGGGTTTCAGCGTGAAAAAAACACTTTTTTGCGATTTTTTTTTCATCAATATGGATAGTGTCAATTTATTGAAACCTTTTGTACATTGTTAAGTGTCATTTCAAGAATATTCCGTGAAATTTGTACCCGAAAATATCCACAAACAAGCCGGTGACAAAGCATTTCCAAGTACGCCTTTGGAAAAACACGATTTGCGGTGTTCACTGCATCTCAGCTAGAAATTATCCGAAATCAAGTACCATTAAAATTTAGGCAAAGTATCATGAAATCCTCCCCCCAACGGTCTTTGATATTTTTTTTTAATTTCTAAATTTTTGGTGGTCATGTAAAATGAAAAGTGCTATTTTTCACGAAAAATTCCGCCATTTTGGGGGTGGAAAACCCCCTCAATGTAAAAAAAACTCAAACTAACCGTTGGGGGGAGGTATTTTATATGTAGAAAGTGTGTACCAAGTTTGAAATAAATCGGTCATGTAGTTTTCAAATGGCAGTGAACACGGACTTTGAAAAAGTGGTTTCGAGAAAAACGCGTTTGAAGTTTTCGCGTTTGGAGCTACAGTGTTAGAGGAGCGGGACCAAATAGTCAATAACTTCGAGAATTTTGCTCTCATTGACTTGAAATTTTGGGATTATATTCTTGAAATGTTTAACTATAAGAAAAGATTTTAAAAAAATCACAAAATTTTTCTCGCTGATTGAGGCCCCGTACGATGGACGTTTATTTCCGAAGATAAAAAATAAAAGAAGCCCGCGGTTAATGCCGTCAGTTTTCAGCTCGATCGATCGTTCGCCAGATTTATCTCGATAATTAAAGGAAACTGCGTGCTTCGTGAGCCGTAATTAACGAGCAAACGAAAGTACAATAAAACGAAGAAACAAAAGCGCGAACAAACGAAAGTTTAATAAAAGGGAGAAATAAAATAATCACCAGATGGAACCGAGACGCGTTTTCGCTTTAATTGCTTTATACTTTTTGATTTCTCACGCAGCTGTTCATGCTGGAGGAGGCGCGAGACCGAAAGTACAACGTGTACGCGCGTGTTATACAAAAAGCTTTCAAGAAGTATTTCGCCCGAAAGCGCCAGGAGGAGCAAAAAGAGGAGGCGGCGAATTTGCTCTACGGGCACAAGCAGAGAAGACGAGCAAGCCTGAACAGAAACTTCGTGGGTGACTATATCGGGATGGATTGCCGCCCGCAGACCGTCAACATTATCGGGAGGAGGGAGAAGGTGCTGTTCGCCGAAGTCGTGAAGAAGTACGACAGGCGATTCAAGGTGAGCAACCGGAAGTCTATTCCCCGCTGCCTTAAGGGATTAAGCTACTCTAGAGGCCGAAAAAATAGGCTCTTTGGGGATTTTTTTTTTCAGAAAAACTACAAAATAAATCGCTATTACAAAAGAGAGTGTTTATCATACATATCAGTGACTGTATACAATAATTTTTTTGAAGCGATTAATTTGAAAATGGCGGCTGCGCAGCGTTTATCTCAAAACTGCATTTTTTAAGTTGGCCGGAAACACAACTCCGACAATTTTCCACCGATTCACTTGAAATGTTGAATATGTCTTGAAAAATACGTTGTCTATGGAAGTACGTAGGATTTTTTTTTATATTACATAGTTCATTTGTTATTAACGATTTTTTAGGCAAATTTTTGGAAAGTGAAAAAATTTGCCCAAAAAATCGTCAGATAATTGTTATACGTCGCAAGCACTTTACAGCCACAAAACATTCAAGGCTATATTCTGATCATTTTAGATCTGCCGAGTATAGAAATGAAGGATTTGTTACAGCTCATTGTATAAACATAATATTTTCGACGCTATTTACTTCTAAAAGTATATTGTAAAGTAGTTAATCATCATAACCGAAAAATTTCGATTTGAAATATTTGCATTTTTTTAACCTTCTGTTATTATTTTATTACATTATACTTACCTAGTTCATCTTCATTCATTACGGGAATGAAACTGAGCTGGAAAATATTGAAAAAGGGGTTACACCTCCCCTGTCTGTTTGGAGAAAAAAAGAAACTTTAAAGAATGAACAGAGAAGGAAAAGAGTAGAAGCCGATTTTTCAATTCCGGTATAGTCAAGTATCCGTAATTATTCTCCATTATCCCCATTCATATACGAGGGTGGGGTGAAAAGTTTCCGGCCTGACCAAGAGATGGTGCTACTAGGTCTAGTTTTGGAGCGGCGTCCTACAGTACCATTCCTACCGAGCTTGTATGTACAGTTTCAGCCCAATCGCTACGTTAGTTTGCGTTTGAGAGCACATTGCGCGAGACGCTTCCGTTGTTTTCGTAAAAATGGAAAAATTAGAAAAACGTGCTGTCATCAAATACTTCCATTTGAAAGGTTTTACAACAAAACAAATAAAAGAAGAGATGGATTCAGCACTAAGAGACTCCTCCCCATCATATTCAACTATTAAGCAGTGGGTTTCTGAATTTAAAATGGGTCGTGTGAGCACCTCTGACGAGCCTCGCTCAGGACGGCCCGTTGAAGTCACAACTTCAGAGATGATTGAAAAAATCCATAAAATAGTGTTGGAAGACCGCAGGTTGAAAGTGCATGAGATAGCTGAGACCTGTAGGATGTCAGCTGAACGTGTGCGAAATATTTTGCACAACCATTTGAACATGGAAAAGCTGTGTGCAAGGTGGGTGCCGCGTTTGCTAACGCTCGACCAAAAACTGCTTCGAAAAACCATTTCTACCGACAATTTGGCGCTGTATAGGTGTAATCCAAACGAATTTTTGCGTCGATTCATAACTGTTGATGAGACATGGGTCCACCACTACACTCCTGAAAATAAAGAACAGTCAAAACAGTGGGTTGGAAAAGGGAAACCAACCCTAAAGAAGGTAAAAACAATTTTATCGGCAAACAAGGTTATGGCTACTGTTTTTTGGGATGCGAGAGGAATTATATACATTGATTACGTTGAAAAGGGTAAGACTATCACTGGTCAATACTACGCAGAGTTATTGCAACGTTTGAAGCACGAGGTGCAAATTAAACGACCTCATTTGGCGAAGAAAAAAGTTTTGTTTCATCACGATAACGTACCAGCGCATTCGTCGATTGTTGCCATGTCCAAAATCGACGAATTGAAGTTTGAATTGATGCCGCATCCTCCCTACTCTCCAGACTTAGCCCCCAGCGACTATTACCTGTTTCCTAACCTCAAAAAATGGCTTGGCGGAAAAAGATTTAAGAGCAACGAAGAAGTTATCGATGCTGTAAATCAGTATTTTGAGGAGCTTGACGAATGTACGTTTAAAACTGGTATAACTAAATTAGAACACCGTTATGAGAAATGTATCAGTGTCGATGGAGATTATGTTGAAAAATAAATTTTTAAACATCGTTTTTCTTGGTCAGGCCGGAAACTTTCCACCCCACCCTCGTAATTTCAGTACAAGACAGACACCGTGAAAATGTACCGCGCGCGTTGACAGCTTCTTTTGTTTACGTTATGTTTACGTGGCGCCATCTGCGCTGAGCTTTGCGTAAGGTTCCCTATGGGCTGGTACCGACTCCAAAAATAAGTCATTTGGTATTGTAAATATTTAAATAACGAGAATTTTATGTATTTTCATTATTAGCTTACAGCAGGAGTATACAAAGCTTCCTTTAGCTATCATCACCCCATATGGTTTCAGTTTAGCACTACCTAAGAACTAAGACAAAAAAAGCATCACCGAATTAAATATCTGGTTAAAAAAAAAGAATTGGTCGTATGTACGGAACCATAATAGAGCGAAGCACTATTTAATTTTTTTCTCCTTTCCTCGTCTCTGTCTTACTGCAGATGTGCAGACGCGACCTCATACTGACTGGAAAATGTCTGTACCTCATTGGCCGGGAGCAAGTGAAGAAGGGCATGGAAAAGGGAAAGGTCCTCGAGGTCGTCAAGAGGAAGCTCTCGTTTGAGCAGATCAGCCACGTTTCACTAAGCAGCTTACAGGTGAGAACGAATCCCCAACTTTTATCAATATTATATTAAGGAAGGACACCACTGTAAAGTTTTCAAAAAATTGATTTTTTTAAATTGGCTTAAGGAGTTTCGATACCAAAATCGAAATGGTTGTGGACGCTTGAAATTCATATCACCGAGAGATTAATTTAGGATGCATTAACTGTCCAAAAATTAATCCGTTTCACCCCATTGTTTCGGAGATTTTGAAGGTTCAAGTTAAGTTTTTTTCGAGTATTATTACTGAACCAAGTGGAGAAATCCCTTAATTTTTTAACACGACATTCCTGACGCTAATCGCAGTTTGTTCATTTTTTTTTTTCATTTAAATCGAAGCATTATTTTAACCCCTACAGCCCTATAACTAGTGTTTACGAAATGCCACGTGTCATGGCGGTTCAACGTGAACCTTCATCCATTTGGTAATACACGTGGCACTTCGTAAACAATCGCTATTTTCGCGATTTTTAGGCGTTTATAAAATATATGAATATAAAAGTTTTTGGGCTTGATAAATAAAGTCTTCAAATACAGCTCCATCACAACTCGGCAACGACTTGTCTGAAACAAAAAAATCAAAGTCCATTAGATTCAGTATGACACCAGCTACAAAATGACCCTCGGATATAAAGTTTTATCAAAAAATAAAAAAATGGCAGATGAAAAACGAAAAAAGTACAAAAAAACGCGTTTTTTTCGCAGTTTTTCGCGAAAAAAGAGTAAAAATCAAAATTTTAAAAACATCGAGGGTCATCTTGTTGCGAATCATGTTTACAATACGTGGTTCAAATTTCAAGAGAATCGGTTTATTAGTTTTAGAGATACGATGGAGCTAGATTTTTAAAAGGTTGTTTCGAGTAAAACGCTTTTGAAGTTTATAGTATGAAAAATACTTACCTGAACTCAATCGGCAATTCCTGCACCGCACAAAATCCCTTCTGATTGCTCATCATCGTCGATTTCTTCAAGTTTTGCTTGCTTCCGATTTTTTGAAATTTTCAAAGTGGACTGGCCCCTTAAGCGATGCTTTGAACCATCTAGAATAAGGGGGAAAAAGTCTGGTACAGGGTGCGCCAGAGAAACTTACTTATTTGAAAGGTCAATAAAAACAAAAGTACTTCAATTATTGTTTTAAATTTTTTTTTATTTGAGAATACAATATCCCAATTTTTTTTTCATGCAGTCTTGAAAATGACATCTGATAAATGGCGACCCCCACTGCGCATACACTGATGAAGTCGATTTTTGAAATTCGTATCCACTCTTTGCAGCATATCAATCGGTATGTTGGCAATGGCGTCGCGAATGTTGTTCTTGAGGTGTGCTATGGTCCGTGGTCGATCGACATAAACCAGAGATTTCAAATAACCCCATAAAAAGAAATCGCATGGAGTCAAATCTGGAGAGCGTGCCGGCCATTGGAGATCGCCTCTGAGAGAGATGAGGCGGTCGGGGAAATGTTGTCGCAACAAATTCATTGAGTCTCGTGCTGTGTGTGCTGTGGCTCCATCTTACTGAAACTACACGTTCCTAACGTTCATTTCTTCGAGTCTTGGAAGAAAAAATTCCTCGATCATGTTCCTGTAACGAGCTCCATTCACGGCAACTGCGCGTTCGTTTTCTTCAAAAAAATAAGGACCAATTATTCCCATTACCGACATCGCACACCAGACAGTAACTCGCTCACAATTAAGTGGCTTCTGGTGAAGCTCACGTGGATTTACACCACACCAATAACGCATGTTTTGCTTGTTGACGCAGCCGGAAATGTGGAAGTGAGCCTCGTCACTGAAAAAAACGACCGCGTCTTCAGGCAGGTTGTCAACCAGCATTTCACATGCATTTTGACGGGCAACAAAATCGCGTTCAGTTAATTCTTGCACAACAGCCAATTTATAGGGATGAAATTGAAGGTCTTCATGGAGAATTCGTCGAACAGTGGTGTCAGAAATTCCCATAGCAGCTGCGTGTTTGCGAGCCGAACGCCGGGGAGAACGCACAACTGACTGCCTCACTCTTTCGACATTTTCCGGAGTTCTGATGGTCCGTTGAAGTCCATTTCTGGGTTTAGCGACACTTCCACACTCCCGAAATGAGTTAACCCACGACAGAATCGAATTACGGCCAGGAACGAGTCTGTGAGGAGGAATTTCAAAGCGAGCGCGGAAGGCACGTTGCGTAGCAACAAGTGAGCGACCGTTAGAAAAGAAGCTCTCGACTGCGAAGGCCCGCTGCTCTCTAGACCAGAGCATGATGGCAACTGACTGGAGGGAGAAACAAACTTGGGAACTTCCCCCTCCAGATGCGCCCCCTCTCGCCCTTCTACCCGCCCAACTCACTGCGCGGGAATTTTTTCAAATAAGTAAGTTTCTCTGGCGCACCCTGTACCTGCAAAACAAAGGTCCGCAGGCCCGTGTGCGAGACGTCGGGCGTTTTTCTCGGAACACAACTTTTCAAAACGCGCGTTTGTGTGTGTGTGCGTGCGGGTGTGTGTATTGTCTAGACTATACTGAGACTACGAATTTTTTTAAACGCCTTCACCACAAAACACCAGCGATAAAAAATAGTTGAATGTATGTAATTTTACGTGCGGTTGAACGGGTAATACGTTCACACTACGAGTGATGTATTTTTTTAAATATATTTAGCACCAAGATAAACCATTTTTAACAACAGATTAACGGAAACTTAACCTCTTGTAAAGTTTTAGAACAAAAAACCCTATCTTGGCATCGCAAACTATATATTGGGTTGGTACAAAAATCTTGCAACACACAACACGAGTAAAAAAGAAAAATATTTTATTTTAACAATAAACGATTATTCAGTAATGTAGGCTCCCTCCGCATCTACAACTCTTACCCAACGCTCTGGTAGACTTTGCACGCCCGCAGACCAGAATTCTTTTGATCGTGAATTAAGAAAGTCGTCCAATGTATTTTTCAGATCTGACAGATCATCAAATTTTTTATCCCGTAAATAGTTCTTCAAAGCTCGAAACAGGTGATAGTCGGTAGGTGCTAAGTCTTCCCATCCTAGCTGCGAAATAGTTTCTTGTGTCATCTTAGCGACGTGGGGTCGAGCATTGTCATGGAGAAGCCGAACGTGAAGACGTTTACGCCTTTTCTGTTGCATAATTTTAGCCACCTTTTGCAGTTGTGCAGAATAAATCTCTGCCTGTATTTTGGTGTTGCTTGGCAGAAATTCGTAATAGAGCATGCCCTCAGAATCCCACCAACAACAGAGTAAAACTTTCTTCATTTCACGGGGCTGTTTAGGGGTCGGTTCTGGTTTTTCCCCTCTCGATAGCCACTGACGCTTGCGCGTGTGATTAACATACAACACCCAGCTTTCATCCCCAGTGACTATTTCTTGAAGAAAATCCTTTCTTTGCGGCCGATGCAGTAGTGAAAGACAGATGGACATGCGTGTTGCTTTGTTTGATTCGCTGAGATTGTGCGGTATCCAAGACGAATAAACTTTCCTATATCCCATCTCTTGTAAATGTCAAAGGATAGTAGGATGACTGCAGTTGAGTTTGTTGGCTAATTCTCGTGACGACATATTAGGCTTTGCCTTTATAAGTGCTCGCAGTTCTTCATCGTCCACAATCGATTCCCTGCCGGACCTAGGTTTGTCTTCAAAAGATGTATCGCCAGAATGAAAACGCTGATACCATCGGGAGACCGTTGAATAATTAACTACATTAGCCTTGAACGCACTGCACATATTACGGGCTGCAGCTCTTACAGAATGCCCTTGCAAGAATTCGTAATATGCGATTGCTCGAAGTGCACGTTGATCCATCTTTGCTCATACTGACTCCGCGGAACATCTGACTCGCTTATATATCCTGCGGCATGGAAGGTTCTAGACCATTCTTGTATTTCCTATTCTCGAATGTTCTCGAAGTTCATTATTAGGAAAAATATTTTAATTGAAAAAAAAGTGTTGCAAGATTTTTGTACCATCCCAATATACTCAATTATTGAACCATCAAGGTTTGATAAAAAATTACGAATCTTGGCTGGCAAATGAAGAGCATTGCTGCCAACCTCAACGTCCGCGAAATTTCCGTGTATCGGGAACACTTAATAATAATGAATGGTAATAATTAATAATCCCGTAATATAAATATAAATGGGCGTAATTATGAATGACTCAAAATTCCATTCTGAGTTGTATAAAACATTAACTGACACAGTTTTTTCATTGTCGTCATCAATAATGTTACACTTTTTCAGGTTGGTGATAACACAAAAGTTTTTCTTGTTCACGTAATAAAAATATAAATGCATAATATTGCTCTTTGATGATATATTTTATGAAAAATTAGCATCTACAGAATAAATCTATAGCTCGGAAGCCCTTTCTCGAGGTTCATTGAAAAATGAATTCATAAACGGTAATTTGACTCATCTGGACCGCTTTAACCCCCTTAAGGCCGTCGTCTAGTATGAAGATAGAGAAACGCAGTCATTCTTTGAAATGTTTTTTTTTTTTTCTCGAAAACCATCAAACGTCGGACATTTCGGGTTTTTGTGGTTTATTGAACAAGAAATTACGAACACATACGTTTTTACAGATTGAAAAATGTTAATTATTAACAAAGTTACACGTATAGTAATATGGTTAGAAAAAAACGGATGCCGCCGTTTTTTGGGCAGATCTCAGCTTCCAGTAGTTTGAAACAATAAAATTAGATAAAAGAAAAATTGCATAATCTGTAAGCATGTCGCTTATTAGAATGAAAGAGAAAAAAAAACATTTTAACGAATGGCGACGGTGTAACCGAACATAAGGATTTTTCCTGCAATAACTATGAATTATGATGCATGTTAAAAATAGTTAATGAATGAGAAGAGTATGTGGCTTCCGGATGGAGGCCGTGTTGAGGATCAGCGTTGTGCCGACGTTTCGCAAACGTTACAGTCTGCTTCATCAGGGCTGAGAGCTCCGATACTGAAGCTCTCGTGTCTCAGGTATTCCTTATATAGTTGCAGTCATCGTTCTGGATCGCTGCACCAGCCAATCAGATGTTTTAATTGATCAGCTGGTCAATTAAAAAAACACGGCCTCCATCCGGAAGCCACATACTCTTCTCATTACATAAAGAGCCGTGAAAGCCTTAAAACTAAAATAGTTAATGAATGTTCACCGAGTTGATTCTAGTATATGCAATAGACACCAGTATACACTGCGTGTGGTTTAGATTTGAAGTAACTCGGTCGATTAGTTTACGAAATATTTTGCCCAAATAATTGAACAATATAGTTTTGAAAAAAACGCATTTAAATTTAAAGAACTGTACATGCACAAATATGATGAAAGCTTCAAACTTACCCTCAGTCTGCTATTCCAGGGCCATATATCACACCAGGGTGTGATATGGCCCTTGTTTTTCCTAGCATCACATCTTACTCAAAGAGCTTATTAAGGGCGGGGTAAAGTATTTAAATTTTTTTTTCATTTTTTTTAAATTTTTGAAATGAATGCATAATATATCAAGAATATTGTGTTAACATTTCAAGTCGATCGGAGTAAAATTGACGAAATTATGAGTATTTGAGCGTCTATTACTCCATGCCGTTCTCTTCTGCGTTTTTCAAACCGTTTTTCTGAGACTTGTCATATTTGAAGTCCGTGTGCACGATAACTCAAAATCTACTGGACCAATCGCTTTGAAATTTTGCACAGTACTTCTTCACGTAATTCACCAGGTATTGTCGAGAGCTTTTTTGTTTTTTTAAAAATAATTACTAATTTTTCAACAACAAATTAGCCGATTTTTTTTAGCGAAAATCGGGTTTTTGGTTCCCAAGTGCTACGAAAAATCGAAAAATCGAAAAAAAAAAATCCGCCCGTCATTACCCCGAGAAACATCTCCTTTAACAAATGCATTTTGATTTTTTTGTTTCAAATGATTCTGTTGCGAGTTATGGTGCACACCGCAAACCAACTTTTTTTCGCGGCGCTTCCGGGGTTTAATTTTCACTCGCTCAATTTTGAATATTTTGCAATGCAAATTTAGGAGAATATTGTTCAAATGTTACTTTATTATATGTAAATTTCTCAATAAACGAACACTATTCGTTACGCCAAAAAAAAATCTTAAAAACATGCCTTTTTTTCGCCGAATTAACTTTACCCCGCCGTTAATGAGGATTGCAATTTTCGGGTACTCTGAATAATAATAAATGGGATCATTTTTCGAAATTTCCAATCGCTCAAAAATGAAAATATTCGGATTGATAAAGATTGATTTTTTTTCGACCCATCACACTAGACAACGGCCTTAAACTGACAAGGCACATCGCTTGAGTGTCCGTCGTCGATTTTGTTGAAAGTCATATATGTAATGAAGCATTGGAAACTGTTAGACACGTATTTTTTTATCTGCGGAAAAACGGTTTTAAGGGGGAAAACCACCCCTCAAAGGAAGGCGTGTCGGCAGGTAGTTTTGCAGTTTTGCTCACAAGTGGTCCACCGATCTGAATGCAACAAAAACAAAAGTTCTTCTAATGCCAAGCGATGAAAAATCCACTATAGACTAATTTATTACAATCAAATTAAGGGGGCACACGTCTTTCTTTGAGGAGTCGTTTTCCCCCTTAAAAATGTTTTGCGGCAGATTAAAAAAAATACGTGTCTAATAGTTTTTAGTACTTGGTCACATATATGAGTTTCAAAAAAATCGATGGCGGACACTTAAAGGGGGAACCTCCTCCAGACGACAAGTTTTTCAATAACTTTTTATAAGAAATTGAGAGCACTTATTGCAATGAATCAAATTATATGATAATATTGACGTTCAAATCAATACGAAAAATATTTTCATGAGTGAAAAAGAAAACAAAATGACGGCGCTCGCGGTCCTTATAGGTAACTAAAATCAACGAAACAATTTTTTTTTATTCATAAGTCATTCCACTTGCATGAACCTAAATTTAGCAACAAAAAACATTGAAAATTTGAGGGCAAAAAGAAAAAAAACTTGTCTTTATAAACAAACGGTTAAAAACAATATTTATTATAACAATTTATACAAAATTTTAGGTTTATACAAAGACCGATAAATTAAAGAATATGTGTACAAAATTTCAAGTTGACTGGTTCATTACTTTTTGAGTTACATTCCACGGCACGGAAAAAAAACACGTTTCGAGGAAAACTCGATTGAAGTTTTCGTTGTTAAAAAGTAGAGTTCAGAGTGATTTATAATTACCCAAGCTTAAGGGGAGGTACTTGAGTAGACGGCGAGAAAAACAGGTAAACTTCGGGAATTTTTATCTCAAAAACTGATGTTTCGCTTGGATCCGGGTTTTTTTTATTGGAAAATATGTACATTGAGGTATGTTTAGGAATTTTTAAAAATAAATTCGTTGACTGGAAGCGATTCAAACGCGATTATCTCGAAACATAGTTTTCAATGTTGGTGCCAGATGTATCTCGAAAACGGCTTGTCCGATTTTGCCCAAATTTGGATACAATATTCTTCGATAGTTTTTCTCGTTCGCCACGTAGGAGTTTTTTGATATTTTCATTTTTGACGGAATTGCGACCGTTTTAATTTAACATTCGTTTTTCGTTCGCACTTTCCGACGATTTTCGATTGCATACACATTGCATAAAAAAGCAATGGTTCAATCAAATGAAAAACCCCTAGGCGGCGAACGAGAAAAACTATCGAAGAATATTGTATCCGAATTTGGACAAAATCGGACAAGCCGTTTTCGAGATACGTCTCACACCGACTTTGAAAATGATGTTTCGAGATAATCGCCTTTGAATCGTTTCCAGTCAACGAATTTATTTTAAAAAATTCCTAAACATACCTCAATGTACATATTTTCCAATTTAAAAAAACCCGGATCCAATCGAAACGTTAGTTTTTGAGATAAAAATTCCCGAAGTTTACCTGTTTTTCTCGCCGTTTACTCAGGTACCTCCCCTTAATCTGCGACGCCAGGGCCATAAAGCAAGCCTTCTTCTAGGAAATCACTAATCTGGGCTTTTCTCCTTTTGTCTGAACTGTTTGTGTGAAAACGAAAAACGACGGTTACACAGGCCGAATTTTTCTTTACAATCGTCGGAAGTGCCCCCTATGATTTAAAAAGTAAACTAGCAAACTTGTTTGACTAAGAAATTAAAAGGTAGAGGCCGCAAAGGGCGCGCGCTCGTTTACCTACTCTCGGTACTATTGGAGGGCATCACTTCGGTGACTTCCTAGGGACCTTTAGGACTTTCTGTTGGGCTTTAAGGGGAGGGTAGGGGTTTCAGCGTGAAAAAAAACACTGTTTGGGATTTTTTTCACCTATATGGATAGAGTGAATTTATTGAAACCTTTTGTACATTGTTAAGTGTCATTTCAAGAATATTCCGTGAAATTTGTACGCGAAAATATCCACAAACAAGCCGGTGACAAAGCTTTTCCAAGAACGCCTTTGGAAAAACACGATTTGCGGTGTTCACTGTATCTCAGCTAGAAATTATCTGAAATCAAGTATCATTAAAATTTAGTGAAAGTATCATCAAATCCTCCCCCCAACGGTCTTTGATATTTTTTTTTAATTTCTAAATTTTTGGCGGTCATGTAAAGTGAAAAGTGCTATTTTTCACGAAAAATTCCGCCATTTTGGGGGTGAAAAACCCCCTCAATGTCAAAAAAATTTCAAACTAACCGTTGGGGGGAGGTATTTTATATGTAGAAAGTGTGTACCAAGTTTGAAACGAATCGGTCATGTCGTTTTCAAATGGCAGTGAACACGGACTTTGAAAAAGTGCTTTCGAGAAAAACGCGTTTGAAGTTTAGAGAAGTCGGAGCTAGTGTTAGAGGAGCGGGACTAAATAGTCAATAACTTCGAGAGTTTTGCTCTGATTGACTTGAAATATTGAGATTATATTCTTGAAATGTTTAACTATAAGAAAAGATAAAAAAACGATTTTTCAAAAGTGCAAACCCCTACCCTCCCCTTAAACTTTGAAAATATAATCTTCAGATACTAAATGAATTTTTAAAGCAATAAAAAAATTGATATCCGGAGGTTCCCCCCTTAAGTGATGTTCCTTGTGAGTTAGAAAACAATGCCTGTCCGTTTGAGCAACATTGTCGTGAAAACAGTTGAAGGTTTTTCCCGGCCCGCATTTCTTACGTACAAAATAAACGCTTCGACAATGTGCCCTTACTTCGTTTCGTCTGGATCCGCGCGTCAGATTTATGTTTTTCTTTGCCGGCGACGCGATTACGATTCTGTTTTTTTTTCCCGAAATCTCACTATAAGATGTTTCCCAGGACAATTTCGTCGTGATCCACACGCGGGAGGACTACGCCAGCCTCCTCGAGCTCGTATTCAAGACCGAATTCCTATCGGTACTCAGCAAAAAGTATCTCGAGGAATTGGGACACCCGCTGAACGTTAAATTCAGCAACAAGTAGGTCTCCACGGAATTACAATAATACCGTTTCGGAATCTCGTCCGCCGCCACGCGTGACGACTATCGCGTCTTTGTTCTTCCACGTACACTCGAATCGATACGCGATTTGCCAATTTTAAATTTCTCATCGATTTTTCTTTTCACACGTTTCACCCAACACCTTCTCTCTCTCTCTCTCTCTCTCTCTCTCTCTCTCTCTCTCCTCTCTCTCTCTCTCCTCTCTCTCTCTCTTTCCGAACAACTGGATCTTTTCTTTGTTTCGCCATTCTCATCGCCCTGTTGTCCCTCCAGCCTGGAATTCAAAGTCAAGAAGGAGGGATGGGGAGGCGGGGGTACGAGGCAGTTAAAGTTTT
This sequence comes from Ophion obscuratus, assembly GCA_964007375.1. NCBI lineage: Eukaryota > Metazoa > Arthropoda > Insecta > Hymenoptera > Ichneumonidae > Ophion > Ophion obscuratus. Next base: position 33,926,501 of record OZ023315.1, read on the forward strand.
TACAGACTGATTGCGGCGATCGAGAGATACTCAAGCCGAGCGGCAAAGTTCTCAACGTCAGCATCGGACCGGGACTCTCCAGTACATCCAGTAAGATATTTACGACTCAATTTCATATCGTGGAGCCTTTTGATACACTTTTTGTACAGTTGCAGTCATTTTTTCCGCCACTTTAGTGTTTATATGTTGTTATTATGATTATTATTTTCTAGACCGGAACAATAATGCTGGGTGGCACTCGAGGGCTCTGATACCACCTCGGGCGTCGCCTAGTAGAGGATGCCGTAATAATCATAATTGTTGTTCTTATTTTTTATATCGTTTTCTTTTTATTGTCCATTCCATTGTACGGGGTCTTCCCCCTTATCACATTCTCCACCATATTCCACTTCTCATCTTCTTATTATTTATGTTATAATATTGTATAATATTAGGACGTTGAATAAGTTCTCGCTGTTTTTCAACAGATGTCGTTACCAGAACTGCGTGTGTGTAGTCTCACGGAGTATCCCTCTCTGGAAGACCAATTTGAAGGGTCAGAATGATGATTTTTTTTTTCTAGTAACACATCGGTGTTACTATTAATTAATTTTGGTAATTATTATTAATTACCAAATTAATTGAGTGTAATTAATTTTGGTAATTATTTACTTTAGTGATTCTTGCGAAAAATGAGCCTAATATTTTTTTGCTGCTATTTTCTTATTAATTGTGTTATTAATAATGATATTCAAATGGGGGAAGCTGATATCCACCCTCCCATAAATAGTTATGGGGTTTTGAAGTTCGCGGGAACACGTGATAAAATAGGGCGTGACTGTTCCGAAAAATGAGTCTAAAATTCTCTGGCTATTTTCTCATTAATTGGGTTGTTAATCTTTATTTTGAAGCTTAATTTTAATAAATTTTTTTTTAAATTTAAGCTTCATTTTTTTAAAATTGAGTTAACTTTATTTTTTTCCCAGCATGTTGCAGCATGCCTGAAATACAAAGTTCACACTATAACAATATGAAAAGAAAGAAAAAACGATTTTTTTACCGTTTCCAGAGAGGGAAATGCGTTGCGATGGTAACGCATCTATAAAGAAGTGCTATAAGCAAGCTTGAAATTCAGTGTATGTCATTTCGCCCAAGTGTAAGCGACTTTTCTTTTCATAGCGCCGAACATGTGAAATTTCGTTCCAAATTTTATTGCACTAATTTATTGAAAAAGAATCTGCTACTGAAGCGTACAGAATTCTTGTTGAGACTTACGGCGACCATGCTCTGTCGGAAACAACATGCAGAGATTCGTTTAGACGCTTCAAAAATAATTATTTTTATGTGTTGATTTGGAGGCATCACTTCACGAAGACTCGTGTCAGACACTAGCTGAACTTACAGAATCATTAGGGGTTGATCACACAACAGTTTTGAATAGTTTGAAAGTATTAGAAATGATTTGTTTAAATAAAGCATCTATTTTCACGAAAAACAGCGAGAACTTATTCAACGTCACAATATAATATAATAATTATTATTATTTACATAATTTATAGCTATTTGACAAATGCGTGTATTCCCATCGAAAAACGGCATTTTGCAAATACCTATAGTTTGTGTAAAAATCGAGCCTTATAAAAAATTCAAAAATACCTGTCGACCTTCTCTTCTACATAAGATATTTAAAAAAATTATCTTTATAAAAATAATGACAAAAAATCGTCCGGGTTCCGAATTAGAACTTTCCCGTGAAATGCCTTATATGTGTAGGTATATTTGATATACAGGGTGTCCCTCACGATGCTGAAGTTTGCGTCGCTGGATTGCAACGAATTTCATTTCATTTGGCACATTATTTTTTAAGATACTTATTTAGCGATCTATATAATGAATTTATCAAAAAAGATCGCCTATAAAAATTAAAATATGGAAAATAACATGTAAAACGAAGCTTTCGTTGCGTTTCAACGATGCAACATCAACACCGTGTGTCCCTCTTATCTGTGCCACCCGAAATAACTCGGTAGTTATCGACGTCACAAAAAAATGTTCCAGACAAAAGTTGCACGGTGTGAAGGGGGCCATCAAATACGACCAATTTTTTATTTATTTCGGAGAAGGTGCTGATGCACAGTGCAGGTCACCTTCACTTTTTCAAATGGAATGGTACATTTTTTTCCAACCATCATGTAGAGCACCTCAAGCCGCATAAAGAACATTAGGGGGTCAAAGTCGTTCAAGGCCATTCAAGGTCACCTATTAAAATGAAATACAAATCTAAATATCTAAATATTGTTGATTTTTGTATCTAAATATCTAAATTTAAGATTTGTATCTAAATATCTAAATATCTAAATCTAAATATCTCGGATCACTACCAAATATTTGGTAGTGATCCGAGATATTTAGATTTGTATCCTCGATACTGACCTTGTATGACCTTGAACGACTTTGACCCCCTAATGTTCTTTATGCGAGTGTGCTCCACAAGATGGTTGAAAAAAATGTACCATTCCATTTCAAAAAGTGGAGGTGACCTTCACTGTGCGTCAGTGCCGGCACCGAAAAAAAAATTGGTCGCATTTGATGGCCCCCTTCACACCGTGTAACTTTTTTTGAACCTTTTTTTTCGACGTCGATAATTACCGAGTTATTTCGAGTGGCAAATATAAGAGCAAATATAAGGCAAATATAAGATTTTAATTTTACACCTGATTTTTCTCGAAAAATATTGCTCAGATCAAATATTGTGTATAACAAAAGTTTTAGGGGTTAAAGGAGGACGTTTGAAAAAAAAAAATTTGGTCGATCCAAAATTCAAAACGGCGGCGTTAAAATGGCTGACATTTTTTTTTTTCACATGGAAACATATTTTTTTATCACCAAAAAATTTGTCAGCTCAAAACCAACAACTTTTGTTGGAAATTTTCTTTGATAAAGTTCATAATTTTCAAGTTAGAACATCATTTTTTACTTTTTTTTTATATGTATTCCTCAGAGGTACGGGGTCCTTCCCCTTTTACCATCCCCTCCTTTATTGCTTCCATTTCTTCCGACATTCACAATCCTTCCAGAGTTCTCTCCCAGAGTGTTGACCGCAGCCACGCTTTCCTAATGCACTACCTTATCGCATTTGCACGAGGGCCCAGGGAAACTGCGGAAAACCTGGGCCGATACAGGCGGCTGTATTTAGCTGAGTTTCAGTTGTATTACCATCAGAAACTCAGCCAAATATAACCGTTTGCATCGGCCCAGGTTTTCCGCAGTTTCCCTGCGCCCTCGTGCAAACGCGATACAGTAGTGCATTAGAAAAGAGTAGCTGTGGTCAACACTCTGGGATGGGGTCTGGAAGGATTGTGAATGCCGGAAGGAATGGAAGGAATAAAGAAGGGGATGATAAAAGGGGAAGGACCCCGACCTCTGAGGAATACATGAAAAAAAGTTAAAAATGATGTTCTAACTTGAAAATAATGAACTTGAAAAAAAAATGCCAACAAAAGTTGTTGGTTTTGAGCTGACAAATTTTTTGGTGATAAAAAAAGGTATGGTACCATTTGAAAAGAACATGTCGGCCATTTCAACGCCGCCATTTTGAATTTTGGATCGACCAACATTTTTTTTCAAACGTCCCCCCCTTTAACCCCTAAAACTTTTGTAGTACACAATGTTTGATCCGAGCAATATTTTCCGAGAAAAGTCGTGTGTAAGATTAAAATGGGACACCCGGTATATGCAACATAATTAAAAAATTTGTTTGTGTTTTGTCTAATCTCGCAGAGCCAAGCGCCAACAGGACGAGTCTGAGGCCCCAGGGAGTCACCAGAAGCCCGAAGACTGCCCCGTCGAGACCGGCGCCCACGCGACCGGCACCGATGGCGGCGATGCAGAACGGTGGCAAACAAATGGCGCCACAGGCCTCGAACGTGCCTGGGCGACCGAACGCGCCGCCGTCGCGAGCGGAACATCAGCCCCGAGCAGTACCGAGAGTAACACCGGAACGACAAAATCCACCCACGACGCTCGCGAACAATCGACCCAATTTACCGCCCAATCGTCCCAAAGTTCAGCCCGTCAAGCAGCTCACAACGCGTTCCAACAACGCGGCGAACAAACAACCGAACAAGATACAGAGCGGGGGTGTTCCGATAATGGGAATGTTCACCAATCCCGGCGGTGGACCGAGAGGTGACCTATTTCTTTTGGCGAATTGTTTCACTCGGCGTTGTTTGGGTTCGAAAAACGTCAAACGACTTCTCGAGGGCTTTTCTTTGGAAAAAACGGGAATTTACATTTTTCGTCGGCGAAAGGTTCAGTTAAGGGCGTACGACTAGTTCTTTGGGGTCAAGGAAGAGACTAAATTTATGTTACTCACAGTTCTGATTTATGTTGAGGCCTTAGGCCACAGTAACGGGTATAAAATCATGTGCGAATTTAACATTTTTTTTTCGTATGAAAAAGTGATTTACTCGTAGAATTAATTACACATCTATTTAGTATGAATATCAAGCTGTTAGAAAATATATATATATTTTTTTCGATGTACAAAATGGCCGACTACCAATATTTTCTTTTGTTATCTTTTTTTAGGCGCTCCGCGGCGTGACATTTAGCATCCACAATTTTTTACCTAGAACAAAAAACAAAAATTCTCGTCAATCTACATTAGAATACCCAGAGAAGTACGTACGGAATTTAAAAAATATTCTTTTATTCAGAAGTTGTAGGTATTTGAATTTAAGAAATGAATTTTCAGTGAAAAATTTCGTTATATCTGCTCATAAACTGCTCAGCAAAAGAAAAGTTTTTGATTAAGGGATCGTCTCAGTGTGACCCTCCGAAATATCACTGATTTTCGCGATTTTTTTTTTAAATGTTCAAATAAACTAATCGGTCCGGTTTTTTTTAAATAAATAAATACATTCATGACGAATACAAAATGATTTTTTTTATGTTTATTTATTGGATGTACAATAGTTAAATAAATTGTTGAAATGACACGTAATAAAAAAAGGTCCTGTACAGTTTCCACGATTGCGGCCGCAATTTTGATCTGAAACAAAAATTTCAAAAAGATTATTAATCTGTAGGAAAGTCGCTATCGCGCTATGGAAGGGGTTTTTTTTTAATTTGACGAAATGGCAGCGGTTTGAACAAAAAGTATCGAATTTGGCCCTTTTTCTCGACAGTTTTTCGTAAAAAAATAGGAAGATTTCCAAAAAAAAAGCTTCCATAGCGCTATAAAGAATGACGTTAAAAATGTTCTCTTCAAAGGGGAACTAGATATCTTCAAAACTCTTCCTTTGAGAGTGGAAACCGTTTTGAAAAACACTATTCTGAGAAAAACGCGTTTAAATATTGGCGAGGCAGATGTCTCGCTCCGTTCCCTTTCTACAAGAAACGTTGTAGCGACCGTAATAATTTGAATTTCGATTTAAAAATTTGAGAGAATGTTTATTACAGTGTTTACTATCCGAAAATGCAACAAAAAAAATCGATTTTTCGAAAATTTCACACTGAGACGATCTCTTAATCAGAAATTCCGTACGTACTTCTCTGCGAAACGCAATTGGAACATAACTTTGAAATTTGAAGCAAATCGAGTGAAAATTGTTGGTTATTTGTCATGCCAATTGGAAAAAAGCTGTTTCGAGAAGTTTCGAGTCGTCGGTCATTTTGTACATCGAAAAAAAAAATATATATATTTTTTCTAACAGCTTGATATTCATACTAAATAGATGTGTAATTACATTTTTCGCGTGAATCACTTTTTCATATGAAAAAAATGGTTAAATTCGCACATGATTTTATACCCGTTACTGTGGCCTAAGGTCTTAAGGAATCATCAATATAACGGGTCGAAAAATAGCTGATTTTCGCGATTTTTTTTTTCGATTGTTAAAATACGCTTATCCGTCTGATTTTTATATGTCAAATCAAAGCACTCATGGAGAACATAAAATAGATTTTAAAACGTCTATTTTTATTTTTTTACATTTTTTTAACGGTTGAAAATGTCTTTAAAAAAAGGAGTCTCGCGATGTACGCGCTTGTGGCCGTAAATATTATCTGAAACAAAAGTTGTAAAAAGATTATTAATCGGTATGAAATCCGCTATCTTGCTAAGATTTTTTCAAAATCAAAATTGACCAAATGGCAGTGGTTTGAAAAAAATGGTATCAAATTTAGCCGATTTTTTTGACAGTTTATCGTTCAAAATATATGAAGATAAAAAAAGCTTCCATAGCAAGCCAAAGAAAGACGCGAAGAATATTGTGTTAAAACTTAAGACGTATAGCTTGAAATCCCTTCCTTTGAGAGTGTACATCGTTTTGAAAAACGTCATTTCGAGAAAAACGCGTTCAAAGTTTCAAGTGCGGAATTTTCATATCAATTGTCTACTTACGATCAATCAGCGATCCCAGTTCCACGTTTATAGTCGTCTATACTCTCGGATAATGCAAAAAATCGACTTTTTAAAAATGCTATACTGTGATGATTCCTTAATTTGTGTTGAATATTCGTATCGTCGATTCTAATCTGCCAAATTTGTGGTAAATGTTTTATTTATTGCATAATTACTGATGAAAGCTGAAAAATTGGATCGTAAACGACTCTGCAGTAGTCTCCGCCATATTCACGATAAAAATTTTACCATGAACACGGACTAAAAAACGTTGCACCAAATCTGTCGGAATCTTATTCAAATAACTGTGAATTACTTTAGCGGAATTAATACTATGGGTAAAATTGTAATTGACCATGTTATTGGTACGCGATTAATTGTAAAACTCCATGAACTATTGCTTATTTATTCGTAATCATGCATAATGAAATTTTGAACAAACACCTGACAACGTCGCTCCTGCGATGATCAAAGTTCGCACCCGGGGCTCATTGATATCAAAGGTGAGGTTATGGTGCCAAGCTAGATTATGCTCGCCAAACGCATCAAGTGTACGCCCGACGTTGCCGAGTCCGTGGGTTCTATTTCGCCGTTCTGATCATTTTCAACCGGAAACTAAAATCTTTCTACAATGTAGTGCTTGAACTACACGGTGAAGGTCGAATTTTCGATTTTTTACAAAATCTATAATGTCTAACTTATCTAATCTCGGTTTTTCAACAATCTTAGTCGAATACGTGGGCAGTAAAACCGTGATCACCGCACTTCCGGTTGACCGTTTTCATATGACGACGTGCTTAGTTACCTCGATTGCTCGACTGCAATTTTACTACAAAAAAAAAAACTGAATGGTCAATATAGCTCAAATCTCACCAAAGAGCGCAGAAAAAATATTCGTCAACACTATAAAAAAAATTCAAGTCCGAAAATTGGATTCTTAACGGGCACCACTAGTGTGACTGCCCCAAAAAGGTGATTTTCGGGAATTAATTGAAAGAAAAGAATTGCATCGAATGTTTTGAAATTTCAACGATTTATTTGTCTATAAGTTATGTATATACAGTAGCTTTTTTGTATGAAAATATTCAGTTTTCAGCGAGTAGTGCACAGTCTCCCGAGTCTCAAAAAAAAGTTCTCCTACTGCTGGAGAGAATGCGGCCTTCAGTGTCGGAAATTAAAAAATAAAAAAAAGTTCGTTAAATTAGAAAGTATTGCCTGTACACTGACGCAGGATTGCGAAAAAAATGAAAATCCAACAAAACGGGGGGTTCTGAAAAAAACGATCCAAATTACGCTTAAAAATCTGATGGTTTTTTGCATGTCAAATTGACATTTTTTATGCAACCGAAAAACTGGAGACTCAATGCACGAAGAAAGAAATACTAAATACGCTAAAACAAGATTCAAGTCGACCGGACGATTTGTATTCGAGTTAGAACTGCAGCAAATTTGAAAAATGTCGTTTTGGGAAAAAAGCGTTGACAGATAAGAAATATTGATTTCATTGATATAAATCGATGCTCTTTAGAAGACTATAGTTCGAGAACTATTTGAGATCAGCTTTTTAAATTTTAGTATGTTATTCTTGAAGGTATAGACTATCGAAAATTGCAACAAAAAAACTGATTTTTTCGAAGTGTCACACTAGTGGTGCCCGTACCTCCTTAAGGTAATCCTATCGCCAGGCTTCGTTCCATAGGATTTTCATTTTTTTTATCTTCACTAAATATATTCATAATCGTCTCTGTAAAATTTCAGGGTTCCTAATTACAGAGAAATATTAAAATTGCCTATTTTTGTGAAGGAATTCCGAGACGACATGCAAAAACCCAACTTCCGGTCGCTACAAAAGTCTATATAATAGTGGGAATCCGTCAGATGCTTAAAAATAATTAGATTTACATACTTAACACTTGTAGTAGTCCAGTGCTCTCAGAAAAAAATCACGCTCGTTGACCTAATTTTTACGTAATATCAAGTTTAATTTTAACTTCCGGTATTGGATTGCCCAGGTAGCAATTTGAAAATAGTTGTCTATTAGTTGTAAAAATGGGTACCAAATGTCCGCTTGGAAGTTACTTACAAGTTATCATGTGTCCAACAGTTATCTTTTTGGATGGTTGTTCATTTTAAGATAACTTCCGGGCGGACATTTGGCACCCTTTTAGACGACTTTTGGACAACTTTTTGAAAATTGCTACCTGGGTGATTACCACTTGCTACGATAAAGAGACGCGCCAGCAAGGCAACAGCTGACTGTAGTCCTAACCTCATCTCACTCATTCGAATTTCCGCACATATTTCATTTTTAACCGACGTATTTCGCCGACATAAATTTTCCACGCTTTTTACCAGTCGTGGCTCGAATACAATGCTTTATATTTCACGCACCTGACATAGTTTTGACAGATCGACGTTGAAAAGCACGGAGGTTAATCTCGCCTGGTTGGGTAAAAAGAGACGGAGATAGAACCGATGATGCCAAATATCAAACCTAGAAATACTGCGCGAATCGTTGGAATAACTATTTTTTCATTTTTCTAATTAAATGTGAACTATACTACAATTACAACTATACTACTATACTACAAATACTACAATTTTTTTTGTTGCATATGTTAAAAATATAAATTGTACAAGTCTCATGTATGATCAGTGGTATGACTAGTGTGAAGCGATAGGATTACCTTAAGAATGTTTCGAAACGTCAGACATTTGTTATTCTCACCAAGGCAAAAAAACTGACGAGTTTTATCCGCAGGATTGGTGAGGGCTCCACCGCCGCCCTCGGAGCCAGCACCCCCCAATCAGCCGATGGTACACGCCGCCTTCAGGCTGCCCCCCATCGGGGGCGGCGAGTACCCCAGCGAGGCGACGAAAAAACCGGGCGACCAATCACCGAGTGTTACGGACGCGACTAACGGCCACGCGCTGCCGAAACCACCGGCGCCCACCAAGAAACCGGCGACGCCCGCACTGCCCAAGGTCAAAGTACTGTACGACTACAGTCCGCAGGATCTCGACGAGCTTGCTCTTCGGGAGGGCGACGTCGTAGACTTACTCAAAGAACGTGAGTAGCCGATTTTTTGCCAAATCTCCAAAACCACCTTCGCAAATTCGTTTTCGCTTCTCTAAACGCGAATTTTTCAGACGAGGGCGGCTGGTGGCAGGGACGACTCAGAGGAAAATCCGGCCTCTTCCCATCGAACTACGTCGAGAAATTGTAGACACCGGCGCGAGAGTAAGATTTGTTCCCCCCCCCCCATCGTCGACTCGCTAATATCGTCGCACCGAGTCGCTGCAAGGATTCCAAAGAGAACGAGAGACGAGAAATCCAGAAAATTGTAACCTCTTATGAGGAACCAAATATTAGCGTTAAAGGTACCAACGATTAGCAATATTTATCGAAATAGACCCCACTGCGAGTTACCGTTACCAAAAGAGACATCGAACGTAATGCATCTCGATATTGTTAACGCACACCCACACACATACACACATACACTCGTGTATCGTCGAGAAGCGACGGTGATGCTGTTGGCTTTTAAGCCTCGATCGATCGGAAAATCGCCAACGTCCCCCCGTTAGGCTAGTATTTATATGAGTGAGCTTGGATGACGAAGTTTTGTACATACGTAGTCTCACTGCCATACGTAAGATGTTTCTTCATAAAACGTAAATATTATCGAAGAACAGCGACTTTTTCCTTACCTCTCAGTCCAAGAGGGCGATTACCATTAAAAACTTCCTCTCCCTTCGTTCCTCGTCTTTTTTAATTCATTAACTTTATTTCCTTATTGCACCGGTCGATTTATTCGGCCAACGAAAATACTCCTTCACATCGCGTATGATCGGCAAGAATTTCTCTTATACATTATCGTTGACATTTACAAACCTAACGGTAATTCAATATCGATAAAACTTTGACTTATCGAGTAACGCGAGGTCGTGGTAAGTTCGACCGTTCGTCAAAGCAGGTAACGTACAAAATTTGCCCAGCAGATTCGTCATACAGTTCGGCCTTTCAATATACATTCACGAACGCAACGAACTCAAAGTTTAACTGAACAGGCGCTTTCTTTCGCACTCGCGCGCGTAGTCCCGCGATTGCGCGTCATGGCTTGTGCCATCCTAC